>JAWNPQ010000147.1:987500-1528133 GCA_035047465.1 Drosophila sordidula
GAAAAACCTCCATTATATATAAATATATATGATCTGTTGAAATCCAACTTTATATCTTGTTTCGTTAATATGTACCACACTTAAAAAATGTTTAACTTTTTCGGTGCCCATATAAAGTTTCGGAAATATATATGATGACACTTAGTCAAAACCATCGTTTCCAATTAGTTGTCAACGGCTGTATATGGCGGAACGAACCGGGGTTGTACCGGCACGAATATTTGCGCACGCTCATACTCATTTACTCATGAGCACCGGTAACGTGGTCAGCCAAGTTTCATAGGTAATATTCCCTTTTTAGCGATCAATAAGTATACTGGTGCACTAATGCAAAGCGATACATGCAACAGGTAGTTTTCTATTATATCAGGTACCAGTTAGGGGCTGATTCTTTGGTCACCAGCCGATACTAGTAGATTTCAGACTATCGCTTGAGTAAAGTATGCTATCTACATGCAAGCATCCTCGGCGAAAAGAAGAAAAACAAAACAACTTCCATCTGTTTGCGAAATTAAAAAAAATGTTGAAGTGGGTTTTCATCATATAGGTGTAATAAGTAAAAAAGTAAGAGGCTTTAATTCAGGAGCACCTGACTAAAGAATATCCTGAACACTGTCCTCACATACAGACATAGTCAAAAGTAATTACACATCGCAAAATTTTTTACATTTTCTTCTTTAGCGGCTTGTTTTATTGTTGTTGCATGTGAGATGCAAAAAAAGTTGTTGTTGTCGCATAGCTTAATCCATGCAGAAGTAAATAAAAAAAAAAATTGGAAGAGATAACGGTAAATAGAACTAAAATATAAAAAAATGAAAAGATGCCTATCAGTTGTCAAAAGTATTTACACACATTTTATTTGCGTCAAAAGTATTTACACACATTTTATTTGCGTATTTTAAGTATTAAGTATTTACACAAAGCTTTAACTCAATATTCTTCTTGTTTATGAATGAAATTTGAAATTTTTTGTATGCTTAACTAGGTAAGCTATACTAAGTAAATATTGATACCAAAGCTTGTATTAGTCAATATTAGATATGTTAATTAGGTAAGCATACAAAAAATTTCAAATTTCATTCATAAACAAGAAGAATATTGAGTTAAAGCTTTGTGTAAATACTTTTGACGCAAATAAAATGTGTGTAAATACTTTTGACAACTGATAGGTATCTTTTCATTTGCATATATTTTAGTTCTATTTACCGTTATCTGTTCCAATTTTTTTCATTTGCTTCTGCATGGATTAAGCAAGAACAATAATACAAGCTGCTAAAGTAGAAAATGTAAAAAAAAAGTTGCGATGTGCAATCACTTTTGACTATGTCAAAATATATATATATATAAGTAATTATACATCGCAAATTTATATTAAACATAATAACTATATTGACAAGAATACCTTATGTTTACAGTCAATAAGTGAAGAGGAAAGAACAAATTCTGAAATGCATTTCGGTACTGTTACTTTTTCCATTACGGAACACTTGGAAAGAGTTTTTACACATGCGATTGTCAGTGCCTACCCTCGCTTCTGTGATGTTCCAGCTGTTATTGCAGCTGTGAATGTGTCGTCAAAATTCGGAGACTACCAATGCAATAATGCGATGGGATTGGCCAAGAAAATGAAAGAAGCTGGCATTCATAAAACTCCCAAAGAGATTGCAATGGAAATTCAAACGTGCTGCCCAGAATCCCCGATCATAGAGAAGGTGGAAGTGGCGGGGGCTGGTTTTGTTAACATATTTCTCAGCAAGTAAATTTAATGTATCTCATCTTTAATATGTTTTATTTTATTGATAAAAATTTTTTTTCAGAAAATTTGCTGAGTTCTCTTTAAATAATTTGTTGCGTAATGGCGTTAAGCCTCCGAGTGTGTCTAGAAAGCGCGTCTTAGTTGATTTTTCTTCGCCAAACATAGCAAAGCAGATGCACGTTGGGCATTTACGGTCTACTATTATTGGCGAGTCCATTTGCCGACTTCTTGAATTTCTGGAACATGAGGTTATTCGCATAAATCATTTGGGTGATTGGGGAACGCAATTTGGTATGCTGATTGCACATCTGGAAGATTGTTTTCCAAACTTTCTAAGAGAAAGCCCACCTATTGGAGACTTACAGGAATTTTACAAAGAATCTAAAAAGCGGTGAGTAGAAATTTTTACTAAGTGATTGGTATTTCATTGGTATATGTCGTTCCCGAAGTGAAACTGTTCGTCCGTCTGTCCGGATGAACGTAATATTTTTCGCCCACTGGGAAGCTGGCAAATCGATAACATGTCGCCACACCGCAAATCGCAAATCGATTAATGTTGAATATTTCCCACAATATAAAAGTTAGAGTTACCAAATTTGGTATGTGGATTGCGGGTGATCTCCTCCAAAAAATGCGGTCTTGATTTCTCGGCCAAGCCAACTAGAACACCCCCCACCGCCCCCGCCTTAAAAAATCGGAAGATCGAATCGAATAGATCACCAAATTTAAAGGTAGATTAGTGGTCAACTCCTTTAAATAAGGGTACACACCCACCCCCGCCCTCTCCCGTCAATCAAAGTACGAAAGCCTATAATCCCACAATTTTGGAGCTAGAGTCACCAAATTTTGGCAGACAGAGTTTGGGTGACCTCTTAAGATCGAGCCAAAAAATGTTGGCCACGCCCCTACGAAATATAAAAATTCTATATTTTTCCAAGTGAGCGAGTAGCACGTGCTTCGACATGTGTGTGTGCGCAGACAATATAAACACTGAGATGCGTAACGCGCATAAATTTCTATGCGAGACAAAATTTCTAGTGTGGATTTAATCGGCAAACCGAATTTAGAGCACATTCTTAAAGTTGTGAGAGGGCAAGAGCACCGATTTCGTTTTTGTTCTCATTTTCGTGAAAATCAAGTTTCCTCATAGCTATTTCTGTTCGGCGTTATTCATCCTAGTATTTATATTGGCTTTGGTGTGTGTGTTTATGTGTGATTCCATGTATGAATGCAAGGGGATTGAAATGTATGAAAAGATAGGGTTTAGAGTATCCTCTACTAGGGCGCTCCCGACTATAGCCTTCTCGTTAATTTCTATTTTTATTGAATTTTTTTTTTACAACTTACACACAAACTTACGCCGCAAACTGAGCATTTTACTTAAATAGTAAACTTTTGGGACCGGAGATGCTTATTTTTGCCAATGCACAAAATCAATATACCCTTTTTACCCATTTTTAAAAAGTTTATTGTTTAATATGAGCTTAGATGCATTATTATATCAACAAAATCTCAGGTAATTTATAAGGGATATCTCAAGTAACATAAATAACATGACATATAGTTTAGCCTTATAAAATTGTTTATCTTCACAAAATTGAACCAACTATAATTTTTCAGGTTGTATTTATATTTTTTTAAATAAGCCGATTTTTTAAACTATTTTATAACTAATTTTTTGTCATATTTCTTTCATGTCTCTTTTAGTTTTGATGACGATGAAAATTTTAAAAAGCGCGCTTACAACTGTGTTGTAACTCTACAAAGGGGCGAACCAAAATCAATCAAAGCTTGGCAACTTATATGTGATGTTTCGCGAAAAGAATTTCAGAAAATTTATGATCGATTGGACGTAACAATCAAAGAGTGTGGCGAATCATTTTACCAGTCACGCATGTTGACAGTAGTTGAGTTTTTGCGAAATATGCGTTTGCTGGAACACGACGACGGACGCGAAATCATGTGGCCCGATGATAGCAAGAGTGGAATACCATTGACAATTGTAAAATCTGATGGAGGATTTACATACGATACTTCTGATTTGGCAGCTTTAAAATATCGAATTGAAGAAGAACTTGTTACTTGGATAATTTATGTCGTAGACTCTGGCCAAAGCACACACTTTAATGCAATTTTTAAAGCTGCAGAACGTTGTGGTATTCTTAATCCGAATGTGCATCGTGTCGATCACGTGCAGTTTGGCGTAGTTCTAGGTGAGGATGGAAAAAAGTTCAAGACACGTTCGGGTGATACAGTAAAACTGTCCGATTTGCTAGACGAGGGAATGAAGTATTCTTTAAAGCAATTGCACGACAGAGGTCGTGACCAAATACTGGCGCCTAAAGAATTGGTCGACGCTCAAGAAGGAGTGGCATACGGTTGTATTAAGTATGCAGATTTGTGTCACAATCGTATTAGCGATTATGTATTTTCTTTTGATAAAATGCTCGATGATCGTGGAAATACTGCCGTGTATTTGCTGTATACTTACACACGAATTTGCTCGATTGCTCGCAATTGCGGCGAAGATTATAGCAACTTGCCTAAGATCTTAGAAAAATATAACATAGTATTGGAACATGAAAAAGAGTGGAAACTGGCGAAAACTCTGCTTAAATTGCATGACGTATTAATAAAATGTTCAAATGGCTTATTTCTGCACTTTCTTTGTGAGTTTTGTTATGAGGTGTGCACTGTATTTACTGAGTTCTATGACAGTTGCTATTGCATTGAAAAAAACAAAGCTGGAAGCATCATAAGTGTAAATCACAGCAGAATTTTAATGTGTGAGGCAACTGCTGCCGTGCTACGCACATGTTTTCATATATTGGGCTTAAGAACTGTTGCTAAAATTTAATAATTGATCTTATGTTAAGTGATATGTAATATGCTATGAAAAACAAAATTAAATAAAACTCAAACTGAAAACATGATCATGACAAAGAGTCAATATAAATATTAATTTAGGAACTGGTTTTCATGTTCAAGTTTTTGGTTTAAAATTAGGGCTCTTAATAAATTTTAAAACGGTAAAAATTCTGTCGAAAAGCAACTAAAATATTAAATGGATTTAATTAATTATTTTAGGTCAATAAAGTTTTATTTTAACCTTTTTGTTAACACTACGGTTGTTTCGGCTTCCACACCCGAGACCAGGGGATGTGTATTAAAAACCTACATATATCAACGGGAAATAACATTCGGCGTTTAAATCTATGAGATCGCTCAGAGCAAACTCCAGTGTGCTCCAGTGTGGAAGCGAGCAAGTTGCACAAAAAAAAAAATAGGGAATCTCGCTCTATGTCACAAAGCAATTGGCTCGGAGTACTATCGTGCTCTCTAAGAGTGTGGGCGAAACGAGGACCAGAGCACAACCGATGTCCCTATGGGACCTGGAACGCAGAAAATGCGTGAGATATATTATTATTTTCTGCCATTGCTTTAGCGCAGCGAATTTCGATCGCACAGAAGTTATAAACGCAACTAATCTACGTTGCGCACTTCTTTTTGCCTACCACCGAACCACACTCGAGACCACGCTGTCGCTTCGCTAAAACGGTTCTTCCCAACGCAATAAAATGCAGACAACTAATCACAACACAATTAGAGACTGATGCAACATTACCATAATGATGAAATAACCATTACGGTGAATTACACAAAAAAGCATACCAATACATTCACATACGCATACACACTCAGTATGCGCCGACACGCCCATTTTGACCAGTACATGACACGTGCAATATTATAAGAATGCTTTGCTATATACAGTATGTCAATAAAGTGTTTTTACTATAAAAAAAAACACTTTTTTTTAGTTATTTTGCAAGTAAATGTACTTAAAGTTGAGTATTTTCTAACAGACTTATTTTTTTCTGATTCTTCATTTTTCTAAGAACTAAACCACGTTCAAGGAATTTAAATACCTTGCTTCAAACATTTTAAAGAAATAAAAAACTAAAAACATTCAAATTTTATGCTGTCAAGAAAGTGTTTTTACACGAAACTTTAATGCTAAATAACATATAATAGTGGAATATTTTGCATTTAATATTTTGTATGGCTGCCTTGGCATCACATACGGCCTGCATACACCGTTTCATGGAAATTATTAGGTTTTGTATAAACGTTCCTGGAATTTTATGCCATTCTTCCACTACGGCAGCTTTCAAATCAGTTTTTGATTTAGGACTTCGCTTTGCGACTTTTTTTTTCAAATAAGTCCACACATTCTCAATTGGATTTATATCAGGACTTTGTGGTGGAGTGTCCAATACCTTTCCACAGTTGTACAGCAGCCACACCCTCACCATATGAGCTTTATGCTTCGGGTCATTGTCCTGATAAAATTTGAAAATCGGTTTATTGCCATCATAAAATCCGAATTTCCGTGCACTGCTGATGAGATTTGTTTGTAAAATTCTCAGATATTGTCCAGCATCCATTGTATTTTCAATAAAGGTAAATTCTCCGACACCTTTGCTCGAAATGCAGCCCCATACCATCACTGAAAGTTTTCCGAACTTTACTGTTGGAATTATGTTGCGGTTTTCCAAGGCTGTTAATGGCTTTCTCCAGACTCTGGATGGCCCATCATTGTAGTACATCATTTTGCTTTCGTCGCAGAATATGACGTCATTCCAGAACTCAACCTGCATATTTACGTGAGTTTGGGCGAAAGATAGCCGTTTTAAAACATTGGCCGACGAAAGCAGAGGTTTCTTTCCTGCGATTCGTGATGTGTAGTCATTGCTATTAAGCATTTTTCTAATCGTTTCATGTGAAACGTCTACACCACTCTCTTCCTTGAGCTCCTGAGCGATATCCCTGAGCGAAACTTGCGGGTTTTTCCTAATTTTTCGAAGAATTTTTCGTTCATTTCGATCCGAAATTTTGCAAGGACGACCATTTACCCGCCTTGCCTCTAGTCTACCTTCCTTATTGGCTCTCTTTAATATATTGTAGACCGTTGGTTTTGATAAACTAAACATATCAGCTAATTCTGAGACTTGACGTCCGATCTGATAGTTATAGTATACCAGCTGAGCGACTTCAAATGTGGTTATTTTTCCTGACATTTTATTTTTCACAAAAATTAACCCAATCGTAACAAATTGCAACAGAAAATGACTAGAAAAGTCGAAGACAACAGAGAAGACAAAATATATGCGCTCAAATCTAACGGGATCGTCCAAAAGCGAAGAGCACGCCAATTTACCGTAGTTGTAAAAACACTTTCTTGACAGCATAAACTTTGAATGTTTTTGTCTTTTATTTCTTTTAAATGTTTGAAGCAAGATATTTAAATTCCTTGAATGGGGTTTAGTTCTCAGAAAAATGAAGAATCAAAAAATAAGTCTCTAAGAAAATACTCAACTTTAAGTACATTTACTTACAAAATAACTAAAAAAAAGGGTTTTTTTTTTGCTAGTAAAAACACTTTATTGACATACTGTACATAGATAATTTAATTACAAACTTATAAAATTTAAGTCCAACCTAACTTAATTTTCTTATCCTCTTAACTTTCTTTCATATAATTTTACTTCAACAAAACTATTTTTATTTCGTAATTTCATTAACAAGTCAATTCTTCAAAACTGCTGTTTCTAGCTAGTTCTAGTTTCTAACTAGCATTATGGGACTTACATATGGTGAGTAACTTGATTTTATGACCTTACAATTCAATAGTTCATTAATCTTGTCTCGTACCAATTCTCTTTCATTTGGGCTAAGTCTATATGGTTTTCTTTGAACAATTTTTCTTTCTTAATTTGCATTTCAACCGAACTAACTCTAGACGAAGGAATTCCATTAATAAAAGATTTTGAGTATTTGCCTAATAAACTTTTTAATTTATCTCTATCTTCACGAGCAAGATCATGGATGATGAGAAAAAGTTTTTCGCGACGAGCATGTTCGCACACTTACGCATTTTTGTACATGTACAAGCATTGTTTGTGCTTGTGTTTTGTTTACGTTTTGTTGCCCGCCTTGGGTGCAAAAACAAAAAATCTTTGCTGGCCTGCGTTTGTCGAAAAACATGCGAACAACTTTTTCTGCAAACGCACCAACGCTTTGGTACCCTCACCAACAATTAATGTTGAATATTCTAAGAGATCATGCCGATGTGGCGAACCCTTTAAAAATTTCACATTACTCTTCAATTGAAAGGGAAGGCATGCGGCCGAAAATTGAAAAATTAGAATTTCAACGCATTGCTGCTAGTTCATACACACATACATGCATACATTTCGGTGCTCAGCTTCTGTGCACATGCAAACAAATACATGCAAGGGGAGCCACAAGTCTTCAAGCACCTTGCAGTGTGAGCGAGACACACTATAAGGGGTTCTACGAGATCATCATGCTATGCAGTGAGACCAAAGAGCTTAGCACCATTTCGCTCTCAGCAATCTTACTCTCTCCGGTCGTAAAAAATGAGAGTAAGAGCTATGTGGGGTGCAACGAGCTCGAAAATTTTTACAATCACTTTTTTGTCGATTTGACGACTCTATGTGTTGTATGCTTAGTGGTCGAACGTTGTTGCACATGTTTCACCTTGATGAACCATCTCTCCTTTGGGCTCAACAACTTCGTAAAGCTCCATTCTTTTCACCAGATGCGTATCCTTGAGCTTGTCCATTTTGATCTTTCTGCAATGTGTTGAAATATGGCCAAGCTCACCACACTTAAAGCAGGTTATATTTTAGATTTTTAATGGTGACCAAATGCGCTCCTGCCGTTGCTGTTCATGGCACGAGACGAAAGATTTTGCTGCTGTTTAGTTTTACATTCGTTCATCTTTTGACCCAGTTTTCCACAGAAATGACATTTTATTGTAGAAAGTATTTGGCGCTTTATGTCTGATGGAGCTATTTCTTCTTGTTAAATTTTCTTTCTTTTGTTGAACGTAATTGCTTTAAGGTCGCTTTGCAATTCACTTCTGGTGCGCACATTTGAAGTAAAGGTCAGACGCTGCAATCTGCTATCAACATAAGCAAACTTAGCAAGCGTGACAGAAATTGCAATTTTCTCCACATCCATCTCACGCCATTTCGTGATAAGTGACGTCATCATGCGACTAGCATAATTAAAAAGACATTCACCATTGGTCGGACAACTTGCTAACATTGCCAGAAACATATGTGTTTCTACACTGGGAAAACGTTGAACAAAAGTTCCTTAAATTCGGTCCAAGTTATGTCTTGAGAAAACCACTGCGACGCTCTACCTTCTATCGCTGCACTCAAAGCCATCAGCAACGCGCTGCATTTTATGGTATTTTCTGCCAAAATTATATTTACTGTAGACCACCAAGCCGATGCGTCGGTGCCAACAAGGTCTGCGTTGAATTTAGGTAGCACCACCGTGTTTTTATTTGTTGTTTCGGATGCCGTTGATTGTATAGCTTTAATAAGTTGGATCAAATTTTTATTTTGCATTTCCATTAAAATTCGTCATGTCCCATTCGAGTTATTATCCCACTTCTGATGTTGGAACACTGTTATTATTTTCTGTCATTGTTTTAGCGCAGCGAGTTTCGATCACACAGAAGTTCTAAACACAACTAATTTACGTTGAGCACTTCTTTTTTTTGCCTACCACCGAACCACATCTATAGCTTATTCGATCGCCGTTGCTAAAAATTCAATCACATCTACTCAACTCTCACCAACATCATGTTCGACCAAGCTGCGCGCTCGAAAAAAATATTTTGTGATCGACCATGCAAGAACTTCGCTCAATAATCGCGATCGAGTACCTGACATGATTGATTGCTAGTTGCGGGTTTGATGCTCTATGAATCGAAATTCGGCTTTGCTTTGCACATAGATTTGAATGCTCTTAATACGTAGTAAATTTCATTAAGATCATACTCTTAGTTTAAAAGTTATTCACGAATTTAGTTTCCTTCGTGTTTTTGTGTATGTGTGTACGAATGCAAGGGGGTTGAAATGTATGTGAACACAGGGTTCAGGATATCTCCTAGTCGGGCGCTCCCGACTAGAGCTCCTTAATTGTTTTGATTATAATAAAATACATGCATACATAGTACACAAGTATATATTTGTTTTATGTAACATCAAAATGAATTGAGTCGGATAATTAACAAGATACATATATAATTATTCATTTTTTTCTACTTACTTCTAATTTTAGGCTTTAATATTAAATATTATTTAAAAAAAAAGGAACTGAAGTTTCAAAGACTTAGACTCGTACAAGTGCACGAATAGCTTGATCGTAGCTCGTGTGACACCCGAACACAAGCGAGCAGTTCGATCATATGGCATGATTGTGAATAGAATGTTCGATCATTGTTCGTTACTCGGCAAAAACGCACGATCATAAACGATCATGTATGATTCTAGATGATGCGATTGCAACTGAATGTTCGCTTTGAGCTTATGCTCAAATGATCATTGCTCGCTGCTGAACGAAAGTGGAAAAATCATAACGAGTACGAGACAATGTTCGAGTATGATCGGAAATGTCTTACTCATTGCAGCTCTCTCGTGGCAGCACCACGCTGTCGCTTCGCTAAAACGGTTATTCTCAACGCGACAAAATGCAAACCAATCACAACACAATTAGAGGCTGATGCAACATTATCATAATTATGAAATTACCATTACGGTGAATTACCCGAAAAAGCAAACCCATACATTCACATACGCACACTCACATCCATACACACTCAGTATGTGCAGACATATATGTTTATGTTATATGTTACATGTTATATGTTACAATGTTTTATTGAAGCTAACGATTTTAATACTATCATTTTCTAGAGTTTTAGCGATTGCTTTTCAACTGTAGCATTTAATGTTTGTATTCTTAATAAATTTAGTATTGGTAAATTTAAATGAACGTAGGTTAGAAAGGAAAATGGGGAAGAGAAAACCTTTAAATGATCGACTTATTTGCCAACTTAAAACTAATTAACTAGGATTACGAATGTGATTTAACAATTTAATATGTTCTTAAGTAATCAATAAAAGTTTCATTTCATTTCTTATTGTTATAAAGATGTGTGATGCGCGTTAATATATTGGTAAACGGGTTTTGTATAGTAATTTTGTGTTCGTGTAATATGGTAGATTTAAGAGAAGTTTCAGAAGTTTGTTTTCGCACACCTGAAGTTTTTTGATATATGATTTAGCGCAATGTCCCCAAGTGGATGAGCCATTAAGATAGGAATGAATATTGTTTTAAAAAGGATAAGTTTATTTTCAGTCGATAATTTAGACTTTCGATTAATTATTGGATAAAGCATGCAAATTGTTTTGTTGATTTTATTAATTGTGAACCTTATATGAGAATTAAAAGAAAGTTTTTTGTCGTTGGTTTTGGTTGAATTTACTTTAATCTTCCATTTATGGTAGTATTTATCAAGTTCTTCTAGGGCATTTTGCAGGGATATTTTAATTTAGTTTTAGTGGAGGCCTGAACTTTGAACGGCTGTATCGTCCGCAAACATTGATGTTACACAGTTGGATGGTTGGGGAATGTCATGAGAGTATACATTAACAAGTAAGAACGTTGCAATCGGACGTAACCGACTGCGTAATACTCGTTCACAGTACACGGAGTTACTATTGTTATTTTGGAAAAATATACAATTTTTAAATTTCGTAGGAGCGGGGGTGGGCGTGGCCAACATTAAGAGAAGGTCACACACAAAAGCTCCAAAATTGTGGGAGATATAGCTTTTCCCGATTTGCGGGGGCGGGAGTGGGCGTTTTCACGAATCGTTAAAGGGGGTGACCAGCCATCTACCTTTAAAATTGTGGGAGATATAGGCTTTCGCACTTTGCGGGGGCGGGAGAGGGCGGGGGTGGACGTGGGCGGAAAATTTTTGTGTCCTTATTTAAAGAAGCTGACCACAAATCTACCTTTCAAAGTTGGTGACTCTAGCAAAATAGGAAAATATAGCCATTTCCGATTTTTTAAGGCGGGGTGGCTGGGGGGCGTTCTAGTGGGCGTGGCCGGTATATCAAGGTGTCAATCTTTTGGTGAGGTCACCAGCAATGTACATACAATGTATAGTTGTATAGGAGTCTCTAGCTTTAAAATTGTGTAAATTATACACATGTTACTGTTTTGAGCTTACAAATATGTCGATTTTAGCAATTTCGGAGGCGGAAGGGGGCGTGGCCAGAAATTGTTTTGTGTGATGTTTGGGGGACCTTACCAGGAACATATATTCTAAATTTGGTGACTCTAGCTCTAAAACTGTGGAAGATAGTGCCATTTCCGATTTCTTGGGGCGGGGGCGCTGGGGGCGTGGCTGGGAAATCAAGGCCACATTTTTTGGAGCAGATCACCAGCAATCTACATGCCAAATTTGGTCGCTCTAACTTTAATATTGTAGGAAATATTTAACTTTAATCGATTTGCGATCTGAGGTGTACCGACATGTTATCGATTTGCCAGCCTCCCAGTGGGCGTGGCACAAAAACCTTAACACTTTGTCTGAAGCAGATAACTACAAATGTATTTGCCAAGTTTCAAGTCTCTATCTTAAATAGAGTCGAAAAATATTGCGTTCATACGGACAGACGGACGGATAGCATGACGGACATTGCACAAAACCAATATAATAGTTTCACTTCGTGAACAAGTATAAACGGAGCCTTGAGGTACACCAGCACATAATTGTCTTTTTGTGGATTGATTACCATACAAGTCGGTATAAAATAGACGTCCAATCAAAAAATTGTGCAGGATTTTTACAAGGTATGTGGGTGTCCCAATGACTTTTAATTTGTGGACTAAGCCTGAATGCCAAGCAATGTCAAAAGCAGGTTTTTTGTTTTGGAAATTATTTTTTATGAAATTTCTTAAATTAATGGTTGGATATGAGCAATTGTACCCAGCTCTAAGGCCGTATTGTACTGAGGGCAATATGTTATGAAGATCTAGATATGTGGTAAGTCTAGTTTTAATACGTTTTTCCAATACTTCAGATAATCCACTTAATAGATTGATCGGCATGTAGCTTTGAGGCAAGTCAGGGGGGCTTTCCTGGTTTAGGTATAGGTACTTTTTTGGCAATTTTCCAAGCACTTGGGAAATAACCGATTCATAGACAACAGTTAAATAAATAAGCCAAGTAGTTTTGAGGCCTTTTAAAACAATATGGATTTCAGTAGCCGATATCTTTTTAATTTGCTCGTTCAAGTTAGTGCTTAAGCTTTGTAGCAAGTGCACATTTGTGTGGCGTTGCCCTTAAAAAAGCATGATTTACAGCATTATTGAATGAATTTACTAAATCGTGGATATTGCAAAGTAAGATTGGTCGGTTTTCAGTATTCCTTCAAACAATAGCGAATCATTAGGTGTGTGTTTAAATAGATCCCAATTAGCTTTGCGGACGATTGGATAAGTCTTTTCTGTAAGGATAGTGTTATTTAAGTATTTAATGACCACTGGAAGGTGGTCAGACGAGAGATCTTTATGTGCTATTTGATATTTAAGCCGATTTGGTATATTAGTTATGCATAGATCTATAGTTGAAGGCTGAGATTTATGGCTCGGTGGTATGTAAGTGGGATCTTTGGGGTATAATATATTAAACTTACCTATAACACATAAATCATTAAGAATATTTCCCCCTTGAGAGCAATTCCAAGTGCTATGTCGTAAATTAACGTCATCTAAAACTAGCAAATTTCCATTTAATTGGGAGATTTTGATTATATCAGATTTGTAAAGATTTTTCATGTGATTGCGGTCATTACCTAAATTACACGACTGAGGAATGCATTTAGCAGTATAATCAGCAAAATATACAGCGTAAATATTTAATCTATTAACGGAAGTTGAATTAATTTGGATGCCCACATTTTCTATAAAGTGCGTCTTGATGCTCGAAACTTGTTTGTGCTCTATTTTATTATTTACTAATATAGCAACACCGCCACCTTTACTTTCAACCCTATCACATCTGTATAAGGTATACTTGGGAACTTGAAATCGATCATTAGTGTTGAGCCATGTTTCATTTATAAGAGCTATGCGAATATTGTTGTCTTCTAAGTAACTCATAAGTTCTATACGTTTTTGTCTAACGGCACGCGCATTCCATTCCATAATATTTGAAGTGGCCAAAGATTTATTTATTGGAGTAGACATACTTGATTGCTAATTGTGAGATAACTTGGAATTGCTCGCCCTTATTGGTGCAGCTGCTTAGTTTGGTTATGAGTTCGGACAGAAGACTGTTTATCTTTTCGGTAGAAAAGAGATCTGGTTTATGTAATTGGTTATTATGTGAAGAGATATTATTGATGAGCGCATTTTTGTAACTTCTATAGGTCGCTTGATGAGTGCGTTTATCAGGTGTGGAACTACTTGAATTTCTTTCAAAGTGAACGTTTTGTGGTATTTCTGAGTCTAGACCACTGTTGTAGCTGTGTATTTTTGGATTGTGTGTTTTGCTTCGTGACGAAGTGCGTTTTGAAAGCAGTGACTGATAAGAGAGACGACAGGGGCAAGTTAAGTCAGTAGAGGAATGATTGTCTTTGCAGTTGGCACATTTCTTGATGTTTGTGTCCGGGCACGATTCCGTATGATGGGGTCCGGCACAATGGACGCAAGATGTTTTTACAGCACAGTTTCTAGAGCCATGTCCGAATAATTGGCAATTATAGCATTGCGTTAATTTATTAGGTGATTTTATTTTGTAGTCCCATCGTACTCTGGTGTGGTTTACAAACATAGTCTTTGCGTAGCTGTTAAACAGTTATGCTGTTGATGTCAAAATATATAATATATAATAAAAGGTTATGGTCATATTTCGTTTTCTTTTGCATAACTTTAACATCAATGCATTGCAATCCTAAGTTGAAAAACATTTCTTTAACTTTATTGTTTGGAAGCTTTTCTAATCCAGATAATATGGCCTTGTATGGGTTTGTTTTGGTTTGTATCATAAGAGTAGAATTCACATTTTGATTCCTTTAATTTGCTAGCGACTACATTAAAGTATTCCATGTTTGGGAGGATTTGATTTTAATACCAATTAAGATAGTTTTAATATAGTACTCCTTAATTTCGATGGTAGTGAGAAGAAGATCGTGTATAAGCTTGGTACTTTGCTTGAGTACAGTTATCGGAGGTGGTTTGTTGACAGCCCCGTTTGACGTTTCAACCTGAGGTAAATCAGTATCATCGTATTTATCATCATCTCTCGTTTGCAGTGGCCGAAAATAGTTGGAGTATTGATTGGAGCACTGCTCTTCCGCTTTATTATATTTTTTTGTACGGGGCATTTTTGAAGCGGCAGAAGTATTTGCATCACCAGTCATAATATTACAACGAAGAGAGCACTTGCACGCACAACAATTAAGTTATGTGTAGATATATATGTATAACTATAAATATTTCAGTCGGTCGCACCAGCGAGTCACAACACTTTGTCACCTAAAGGTGGTTTAGTTGATTTATTTTACGATTTATATTATTTACTTTTTTTTACATTTTTCACTGCGAACAGAAATTTATTTGTCAAGTCTTGACAAGCAGTGTTGCGTAACTCATATATATTATTGTTGTGTTTTATAGGGAGAAATTTGTAAGGGAATGTTCAATTTTATGTAAATTCCTTAATTATAGTTTTAAATTGGAATTGGGAATGCGCACCTAAAGATTCATAAATGAAGAGGATGCGAGTACGTCTATCTATATATATAAATATATGCGTTACTGATACTATTATATATATATATAATGAGTAGCATTATTGATCAGATGGCAACATCCGTCAGTAACGCAGAGTGCAAGGGAGGCAAGGGCGGAGTGTGCGAAGCAGAAAAGAGGAGGGGTAGAGTTTCAGCAGTCGAAGGTATAAGGTAACGCGGAGAAAAGTCGTCAAGTCGTCAGTTCTTCCAGTTTGCTATTACTGAAAGTTGCCGCAAATCAATTAACACTATATACTATGCTAAATGTAAAATAATCATTATATTAATAAATGGGACCTAACCAAGTCCTGATATATATGATATACATTAACAAACAGCCAAGCCTGCAAAAGTGGCAGTGTCAATGGCCCTTTGTGCCTGATTCCTGATTCTCATTTTTTGACGTATGCTCGCCTTACTTTATGCACGCCTACTCTCGCTCCCAAAATTTCGCATCCGCATTCAGTTGCTAAGTCAAAAACAAAACATCCAGTTTTCCACTTCCATTGCATAGCAAATCAAGGGATCTCTTTGATTGGTATTTAAGCGTGTAAATACACCAACACATGCTCATGTAGCTTGGCTTGCGCTCACTATATCGTGTCATCTTACAACTTCGACATGGTGCTCCAACGTTGGGCACACCACGTCTGAAGACTATAGTCGCATGTCTTTCGCGTGCTACATCCCTAACCAGGCGCATTACTCTTGCTTCCAAGAATTTTCGTGCGAATTTGGCCTTAAAAGTTTTTCCAAAATCGATAATTGCGAAATCGCCAATGAGAAATCGCATGATTAAGCCCAAGCCCGCTCTTGCCCATTTCCCCCTCCAAAACCGCGAAAATCTATATCTCCCACAATTTTGGAGCTAGAGTCACAAAACTTGGCAAACAGTGTTTGGGTGATCTTCTCTTAAGATCGAACCGATAAATGTTGGCCACGCCCACCCCCGCCCCTACGAAATATATATATTCTATATTGTTCCAAAATGACAATAATAACTTCTGTGTGTACTGTAAACGAGTATTACGCAGTCGGTTACGTCCGACTGCAACGTTCTTACTTGTTTTTTTTTTGTTTGTTTGATCTTTAGCTTGCCCGCGCAGCTGCAATTGCTAAATCGTCAAAGCGAGCGAATTACATACATGCAAACATATATATAATATTGTTTTCCGCATTATCGAGATAACCCGTTGGTACTCATACTTATATTCTAAACATCTACTCTAACACATGAAAGTTAGAACCCACTAGTGCCGATTGTTTTTTTTTTTGTTTAGAAAAAAAAAGCTTTGTTTTAATAGTCATATTTTACTTAACAATTTTAAGTAATCATTATCATTAATATTGTAGCGAAATTTGGCCACAGTTATATGGCTCCGCCACGGGTAGCCGAGCGGATTAGCTTATTTGGTTGGTGGGGGTCCGTTCCACGCCAATATCCCCAAGAATCACTAGAGATCACTTGCAGCTTTATCAGTTCTTTATTAGGCCACGTGCTATTGAAGGCCTTGTTACAATATCCGAGGCACGTTGTTATCGTGCCGAACTCCAGAAAAAGAAGAGATCAAAAAGAGATGGTCTAATGGGCAGCTTAGGGGTGGGGGCTTAATGCGATATATCGATAAAACGATCAGGATCAGCTGTGTTCTCCGAACAAAAATAACTACATAGCAGGAACGGTAAAACGGACCAAAGTTGGTTCCGCTGTTTTCGTTACTTTGCTCTCCTCTGAGACTCGAGCCTCCTGGCCGAGTACATTTGGGGCAGAACCTTGGTACGGCGCGAGGCGGTTGACGTGGACAGTTCGGGTCGTACGTTTTCCGGGAAGACGCACCTCGTAGACAAGGTCGAAGTGGCGGCGAATCACGGTTGTTGGTCCGATCCAATCGGACTGCAGCTTTGGGCATCGGCCGACTCTGCGCATTGGGGCGTACAACCACGCTAGGTTGCCGGTCACGAACTCGCCAGGGTGCGACCGAAGATCATACCTCGCTTTGTTAACTGCGGCGGCGGACTGTAGATTTTGGCGGGCTGTTTGATGAGTCCTATAGAGTCCCTCTTGTAAGTGTTGCACAAATGTTGGATAGCTGATAGATTCGGTCGAAGGCCGACCGTACATCAATTCGGTGGGCAGACGAAGCTCGCGACCCAGCATCAATTGAGCGGGTGAAAAGCCCGTAGCCTCGTGAGGAGCCGAGCGCTGTGTTCGGTTGAAACGTTCGACCATTCCATCGGATTGGGGATGTAACGGGGTTGTGCGAGTTTTCTCCACCCCGAGGATACGAAGGCAGGCTTGGAAGACTTCCGACTCGAAGTTGCGACCTTGAGGATCCTTGAGGATAAATGGGGCACCAAAACGGCAAAATACCTCTTGTATAAGGGTTCGGGCAACACTTTCCGCCGTCTGATTTGGGAGGGCGATGTATTCCGGCCATTTGGTGAAGTAGCACATGACCACCGCAATGTACCTGTTGCCACGAGAGGTGGTGGGCAGTGGACCCAGAATGTCGATAGCTAAGCGTTCCATGTGGGTGCCAATAGTGCTGGGTTGCAACCGACCCACAGTGCGACGAAAAGGGCCCTTTCTGGCGTTACATTCAGGGCAGCGTGCGCACCAGATCGCCACATCTGCACTCTGTCCAATCCAATAATAGCGCTTCTTCATCTTGGCCAGCGTTTTTCTGATCCCGAAGTGGCCTCCGGTAACAGCGTTGTGTACGCTACGCATAGTTGGCTCCTGCAGGGAGCGGGGCACTACGGGCACTGCGTCGCCTTCCTTGTTCTTAGTCATTAACACTCCGCCATCTAAGTGCAGGATGCTAAACATGTGCCAATATGCTTTGACTTCGGGGCTCTCGCCCCAAATGGTGCATTTGGGGGGCCGTTCTGCTTTGGTCAGCCAAGAAATTACCCGTGCTAGGGTCGGGTCCTCGCTCTGACGTTGAGCATAGTCCATCGCTTGGATCTGCAGAAACATAACGCCTTGGTTATCGTTCTGTTCTGCTTTTTCACACACGCGGCATTCGCCGCAAGGTCGGCGCGAAAGACTGTCCGCGTTTCCGTGTTGTTTCCCGGCGCGGTGCTGGATCTCCATGTCGTATTGTTGCAGACGCTCGATCCAGCGCGCGAATTGACCTTCGGGCTCGCGGAAGTTGTAGAGCCATTTCAGCGAAGCATGGTCGGTGCGGAGCACAAATCCCGAAAAGGTAGTGATGGAAGTGTTTGGCGGCCAGAACCACTGCTAGCAATTCCCTCCTCGTGACGCAATAGTTGCGTTCTGTGGCGCTAAAAGTCTTGCTGTAATACTCCAAGACACGCTCTTGTCCATCCTGTTGTTGGCTGAGCACGGCTCCGGCGCCGTGATTAGAGGCGTCTGTGTCTAGGATAAACAAACCACGGGGATCCGGGCAGGTAAGAACTGGTGACTTTGTTAACTTGTCCTTGAGAGTGTCAAAAGCCTCCTCGGCGGCCGGGGACCAGATAAAGATACGCCTGGCTTCGGTAAGCTCATGCAATGGCCGAGCTATGGTGGCAAAGTCCGGGATGAATTTACGGTAGTAGGAACATAGTCCTACGAACGACCGCACATCTCTCTGGGTCCGGCGCTGTGGCCAGTCTGTTACTTGATTGATCTTCTCAGGGCATGCTCTCAGGTCCTGGGGGCTTACGATATGGCCCAAATAAGTAACCTCGGTGCGAAAGAAGTGGCATTTATTTGGGCTCAACTTTAGACCAGCGCTTACCAAGCGATCGAACACTTGTTGCAAGTGGATCAGATGTCCTTCCGCCGTACTTGAATGGACGATGATGTCGTCTAAGTAGACCAGTACCGACTTCCATGCGGCACCAACAAACAGGCCGTCCATCAGTCGTTCGAAAGTGGCCGGAGCGTTGGTCAGGCCGAAGGGCATGACGTTAAATTCGTATAGACCGGCGTCGCACGCTAATGCAGTCTTTGGCCGTGACTCTTGCTCCATTTCCACCTGCCAGTAGCCGCTCTGTAAGTCCATGGTCGAGAACCAAGAGGAACCATGTAGGGTCGTCAAGATGTCATCTATCCTGGGCAGTGGGTAGGAGTCCTTGATGGTGATAGTGTTAAGGCGTCGATAGTCCACACAGAATCGCGTAGAGCCATCCTTTCCATCGCACTAAGACCACGGGCGATGCCCAGGGGCTGTTAGAAGGGTGAATTATACCTCTGGACTGCATATCGATTATGAGTCTATCCACGTCCGATTTATGAGACAACGCCACTCGCCGAGGTGGCTGTTTGATGGGACGCGAGTGGCCGGTATCGATAGTGTGTCGTGCCAAGCTGGTGCGCCCAGTATCATCATTGCTTCGCGCGAACACATGTTCATAGCGTTCCAGCAAGTGTAGCAATTGGGCGCGTAACTTTACGGGTAGATCTTTCGGTTGCAGAGAATTCCAGTCAATTTGAGCTTGCCCGGGCGTTGTGTGGCGGTCTCCAGTGAAAGGGGATACTTCCACTGGCTCCAGATGGCCCAATATCGTTAGTGCAGGCAGCTTGCGTTCCTGTGGGCTCAGGTTTAACACGCGTATAGTGGCCGTGCCATAGCTGGGGTCCACGAGAGAACTACCTAAAACAATATCGGCGGGTAGCTGGGAGTGTATTCCACGTTCCAAGATAAACAGTGGTGGTTGACTCGGTGACGAGCAGTCCACTTGAATATGTGTGTCGTTATATGGCGGGATACTAGTGGAGACTGCGGCATATAACAGGCTGGGCGGTGCTGAGTTAGGCACATGTAGCGATACTGAACCCCACTCAAAGTTCAAACAGCGCTTTTTTAAGTCCACGGTGGCCTGGTGACGCAGTAAGAAATCGACGACAAGCAGGCTGGGCGTATCGCCTTCCACTAACAGAAACTCGTGCTTCAGTGGTCTGCCCGCTATAGTCAATCCTACTGTGGCTCGTGCGGTGGCTACAAACTGTTCTGAGGAGGGGCCTTGTAAAGTAACCTGACACGTGGTGACTGGCAGCTGTTGCGTAAGATCGCTGCGATTTAGCAACGAAACAGCTGCGCCCGTATCAACGACAAGTCGGACTATACGCTTCTGCAAAAAGATAAAACAATGTAAGCTCTGTAAGCCTAGTGTACCAAATCTATACGTAGCTTTTGTGGAAGGCATAGCGGTCCCGCGGTGGGCGGACTTCATTGAACCGCATTTTAAACTGTGGTCGGCTGTCGGGACGCTGCTTGAGGTTCCGAGCCGAGTTGGTGGCTGCTCCTGGACCACTCCTGGCGGCGATTCATCAAACAACATGGTCAGGACGGTCTCAACTTCTCGAGGAGGAGACTGGAGTACTGTAGAGGGTTGTTTGGAAGGCGGCGAGTCCGTGGCGAGGGGCTTCAACAGGTCCCGTGGCGATGACGTGGTGGCAGGAGGATCAACCAACGGTGGGTGCGCACTTAGACCGGCCGGCGGCTTAGCGAACAACGGGGACAGGACGGCTTCAACTCCTTGAAGAGGAGACTTAGGTCCGGTAGCGGGTTGTTTGGGCGGCGGCGGGTCCGTGGCGAGCGGCTCCAGTAGGTCCCGTGGCGACGACGTGGTCGCAGGAGGATCAACCAACGGTGGGTGCGCACTTAGACCGGCCGGCGGCTTAGCGAACAACGGGGACAGGACGGCTTCAACTCCTTGAGGAGGAGACTTAGGTCCGGTAGCGGGTTGTTTGGGCGGCGGCGGGTCCGTGGCGAGCGGCTCCAGTAGGTCCCGTAGCGACGACGTGGTCTCAGGAGGATCAACCAACGGTGGATGCGCGCTTAGTCCGGCCGGCGGCTTAGCGAACAACGGGGACAGGACGGCTTCAACTCCTTGAGGAGGAGACTTAGGTCCAGTAGGTTGTTTGGGCGGCGGCGGGTCCGTGGCGAGCGGCTCCCGTAGGTCCCGTAGCGACGACGTGGTCGCAGGAGGATCAACCAACGGTGGGTGCGCACTTAGACCGGCCGGCGGCTTAGCGAACAACGGGGACAGGACGGCTTCAACTCCTTGAGGAGGAGACTTAGGTCCGGTAGCGGGTTGTTTGGGCGGCGGCGGGTCCGTGGCGAGCGGCTCCAGTAGGTCCCGTAGCGACGACGTGGTCTCAGGAGGATCAACCAACGGTGGATGCGCGCTTAGTCCGGCCGGCGGCTTAGCGAACAACGGGGACAGGACGGCTTCAACTCCTTGAGGAGGAGACTTAGGTCCAGTAGGTTGTTTGGGCGGCGGCGGGTCCGTGGCGAGCGGCTCCCGTAGGTCCCGTGGCGACGACGTGGTCGCAGGAGGATCAACCAACGGTGGGTGCGCACTTAGACCGGCCGGCGGATTAGCGAACAACGGGGACAGGACGGCTTCAACTCCTTGAGGAGGAGACTTAGGTCCGGTAGCGGGTTGTTTGGGCGGCGGCGGGTCCGTGCGAGCGGCTCCAGTAGGTCCCGTAGCGACGACGTGGTCTCAGGAGGATCAATCAACGGTGGATGCGCACTTAGTCCGGCCGGCGGCTTAGCGAACAACGGGGACAGGACGGCTTCAACTCCTTGAGGAGGAGACTTAGGTCCGGTAGCGGGTTGTTTGGGCGGCGGCGGGTCCGTGGCGAGCGGCTCCCGTAGGTCCCGTGGCGACGACGTGGTCGCAGGAGGATCAACCAACGGTGGGTGCGCACTTAGACCGGCCGGCGGCTTAGCGAACAACGGGGACAGGACGGCTTCAACTCCTTGAGGAGGAGACTTAGGTCCAGTAGGTTGTTTGGGCGGCGGCGGGTCCGTGGCGAGCGGCTCCAGTAGGTCCCGTAGCGACGACGTGGTCTCAGGAGGATCAACCAACGGTGGGTGCGCACTTAGACCGGCCGGCGACTTAGCGAACAACGGGGACAGGACGGCTTCAACTCCTTGAGGAGGAGACTTACGTCCGGTAGCGGGTTGTTTGGGCGGCGGCGGGTCCGTGGCGAGCGGCTCCAGTAGGTCCCGTAGCGACGACGTGGTCTCAGGAGGATCAACCAACGGTGGATGCGCACTTAGTCCGGCCGGCGGCTTAGCGAACAACGGGGACAGGACGGCTTCAACTCCTTGAGGAGGAGACTTAGGTCCGGTAGCGGGTTGTTTGGGCGGCGGCGGGTCCGTGGCGAGCGGCTCCAGTAGGTCCCGTAGCGACAACGTGGTCTCAGGAGGATCAACCAACGGTGGGTGCGCACTTAGACCGGCCGGCGGCTTAGCGAACAACGGGGACAGGACGGCTTCAACTCCTTGAGGAGGAGACTTAGGTCCGGTAGCGGGTTGTTTGGGCGGCGGCGGGTCCGTGGCGAGCGGCTCGAAAGGGTGACGCGTGGCTGTATTTTCAACCAGGCGTCTACGCGGCGGCTCTTGGGTACTCACTCCGGGCGGCGGATCATCAAACAACGGGGTCAGAACGGCTTCAACTTCATTGAAGGGAGACTTAGGTTCTTCACAGGGTTGTCTGGGCAGCGGCGAGTTCAGAGCGAGGTGTTCCGTTAGGTTGCGGGATATGGGCGCGGCGATGTTGAGATCAGAATTCTGCCGAGCCGTTTTCTCAAACGGCTTATTGGTCGTGGCTTGGGACTTTGGATGCTTATTGGGGCTGTTTTGGCTATTTGCCAACCTTCGCCCCTGAAGGCTGGCTTGCTCTAGTTTCCCGTATGTGTCGAAGTGGCTACCGGTCGGCTTGAGGTGCTCGCATTTCTCTGACGCGATTTCCTGCCAATCTTATTTGGGGACTGTACTTGAGTCGGGGGCGTGGTGACGTTTAGCACAGTGCCATTGGTTCTCCGTCGGCATTGCGCCTCCAAACGACTCGACATGTCGAGCGCTTCCGTGAGTGTCTGTGTCTTACTAGCAAGAATTAGCACCTGTTAGGTCGTCTCACGGATGCCGTCTATGAAGCGCTGTACCATAATGCTGTGGTAAGTGGCAGGCGGTAATTCGCCGAAGACGGCTCGACCTACCCGTTCCAAGTCCATCGCGAATTCTTCTAGCGATTCCTTGGGCCCTTGCACACGATTGTGGAACACGTGGTACCCAGTATGGGTACTCAGAGAGAAGTGTTCCCGCATGGCCGTAGTCAGCGCATCGTAAGAGCCCAACGTTGTTTCTGGCAACGTAGCTTGGAATTGTTGGGCCCGGCCACGTAAGCTCATATAGAGTTTCCGGCATTTCTTTTTTTCCGACCAATGGTACTCCTCTGCCATATCGTCTAGCAGTCTTTGAAACTCGGTCCAAGGTCGAGTCCCGTCGTATACGGGGGGTGGCTCCGTATCTACCATTTCCAATAATCCCCATGGATAGGTGAGATTAGCAGCCGCCGAGTGGTTCCCTGCGGGGGCAGAGGAGGAAGCTCTTGGGCCTGTGCCGGCAGTTTCAGTTGCCGTAGCGGCTGGCGGTACCAATATAGGAACAGTCTGGCCGAGATGCCGTGACGGGTTCTCTTTTTCGGCCGCCGTTTGCTGGGGCTCAGGCAGCGGCTTCGTAGCACCGCAAGTTCCCGCTCCTGCTGGCAGCAGCGATATTCGCGGTGTACTCGACATAAGCCCATCGTTTGCGGGTGGGGGCGTGGCGGCGGCTGTGGTCACAGCGGCGCCGATGCCCCCCACGGTGCCGTAAGAACCCTGCAAGCCGTTTAGGATGGTGCGTTCAAACGAAGACCACATCTGTTGGAACTTCTGCTCAAACAGCTGCTCTCGGGCGTCCATTCGGTTGTCCAAGTGAGCCGTGCGTCGTTCCAACGACCGATCCCGGGCATATAGGCGATTGGCCAGCGTGTCGGCCAGCCTCTGTTGCGCCTCTAGCAACGTCGTCACTAATGTTTGCTGTTGCGAGGCTGTCTCTAATGACGCCTGGCGTTGGCGAGAAGTCCGTTTAGGCATGGTGGGCTGTGTCTTTGCAAACACATTTAAACATAAACCCACACCTGACACCAATGTAGCGAAATTTGGCCACAGTTATATGGCTTCGCCACGGGTAGCCGAGCGGATTAACTTATTTGGTTGGTGCGGGTCAGTTCCACGCCAATATCCCCAAGAAACACTAGAGATCACTTGCAGCTTTATCAGTTCTTTATTAGGCCACGTGCTATTGAAGGCCTTGTTACAATATCCGAGGCACGTTGTTATCGTGCCGAAGTCCAGAAAAAGAAGAGATCAAAAAGAGATGGTCTAATGGGCAGCTTAGGGGTGGGGGCTTAATGCGATATATCGATAAAACGATCAGGATCAGCTGTGTTCTCCGAACAAAAATAACTACATAGCAGGGACGGTAAAACGGACCAAAGTTGGTTCCGTTGTTTACGTTACAATATATATCTTACTTACCACTTATGCTTACGCTGACTTAAAATGTCGCGTACAAAGTTAGTGTTTAATAATTATTATGTCTGCACAATTGGCTGCAAAGATATCAGCGCAAGTTTTATATAGCCACTCATGAGTTTCCCATTTCGAGAATATAGGGAAAATAAACAAGAGTGCAGCGACTCAGAATTCGATAACAAAGAGCCATTCCAAGTCTCGACACCAAGATCCATCATACCCTCACCCCCACCTACTGCCAACAATATGAGTCTCGATCGGGATCAACTTAGGGCCGTAGTTGAGGCTGCTATCAACAACGCCTTGACAGAGCAGGCTGCTGCAAATCTACGAAGGGAACAAGAATCACGCAAGGCCATTGAAGAGCTGGCCAGTATGGTAGCGGCAGTATGTACTGCATCAGCACCAGCCAGAGCCCCTGAAATAAAAACATATAGGGCCATTCAAATAGATGATAGTGTTCAATGTAACGAACCTCTGGATGCGCTAAAATACTTACCCGAATTCGCGGGAGCACGGGAAACATACGTGTCCTGGCGGCAGGCGGCCATGGCCGTCTACCACATTTTCAGGCGATATGATGGTAGCTCGCGCCACTACCAGGCGGTTATTATCAAGGTTTGGGGACCGGTTGACGCCGTGCTTTCTTCATTCGGGACGGTACTAAATTTCGACGCGAATTTAAGTCGCCTCGACTTTACTTACAGCGACAAGTTTCCAATGCACGTCATTGAACAAGAATTGGGTACCCTAGGGCAGGGCGGCATGACCCTGTTGCAATATTACGAAGAGGTTGAGAAAAAACTCACCTTATTGACAAATAAAGTCAACATGTCATACAAACCGTCGATGGCTAAGATTTTGTGCGACAAATTCCGTGAAGACGAGTAGTAGGGAACTGTATGTTCTGTGACAGGAAGTAGCTGTCACTTTTATTACCCTGGGTGAATAATTAATGATTTATGACCCTACGTGACCCTCGATGTCCAGGTACGTGACCCTAATTAACATGTAGGTTCCTGACCCTTTTTGTGGTGGGAGTGAGGGGAGCGATCATTTAATGGCGCTACGTGATTCTTTTTGCGGGGGTGGAGGTGAGGGAACCGATCGTTTTATGGGCGCAAGTGACCCTTTTTGAGGGAGAGGGGGTGAGGAGACCGATCGTTTTATGGTCCTATCTGACCTTTTGTGGAGGGGGGAGTTGAGGAAAGTGGTCGTTAAATTTTATTGCTTGTCCCTTTTCAGAAGGGACCCAGATTTGAGGGGTGAGGGCTTATGAGAACAAGTGCACACAAGTACACACATCGACTTGTTCGAGTACTTTTTGCGGGGGTGGGGGTGAGGGGACCGATCGTTTTATTGCTTGTCCTTTTTGTGGAGGGGGGAGTTGAGGAAAGTGGCCGTTAAATTTTATTGCTTGTCCCTTTTCAGAAGTAGCGTGGGTGCCCGATCATTAAAATTCGGATTAGAGGTGTGAGGGCTTATGAGAACAAGTGCACACAAGTGCACGCATCGTCTTGTTCGACTACTTTTCCGGGGGTGGGATAAGGGACGATCATTAAAATTCGGATTTGGTAAGGGGCCGATCATTAAAATTCAGATTTGAGGTGTGAGGGCTAATGAGATCACGTGCGCACAAGTGCACGCATAGGCTTGTTCGGCTACTTTTTCGGGGGTGGGATAAGGGTCCGATCAGGCACGTGCGCAGACTTACAAATATTTAATTTACTCTCCCTTTTCTGAAGAGTGTTAACAGCCCATTTTTCTTTACGGTGTGGGAACCCAAGAGCGATGCACAAAGGTTCGATCGTAAATTTCACGCCTATAGACACCTACTGACAAGGGCGGGTGTGTGTATGGCAAGGGTCAAGGAGTAATCATGTATGCAGGTAATGTATGGATGGGCTTCTGGATTTGTTTTCTCATAATTATTATAGTTTTATGGCTTCGGGTTTACGTGCCAATTTTTAATAACAGGCTCAGTGTTTGTTTTGGTTGTTTTATGACTTTGTATTGTAGGTGCACAGGATCGTGCCCTATGCCCTATGCCCTACGCCCTTCCTAACCTGTTTGAGCCTATGTTTAATAGTTCACAAGTAAATATGGCAATAAAAATAGCAATCCTAAGGCTATAAAGGATCCTTACTTCCATTGAGCCTGTATCAGTAGTCTCTGTACTATCGTGTCCTAAAAACCTCAAGTCAATCTTTGTGTGTTATATACAAAATCATTGTGTGTTAACAATTTATTTGTGCGTGTAAAGCAAATTCTTACAAGTGTTAAACAATTTCATTGTTTATAATTTTTATATTTCCATATAAAAATCCACGCGTGTGTGTTTAAAATCTTTGTGTTTCAAAAAAACATTTGATAAAATAAAAATAAAAGCATCAAAAATGGTTGCCAACAACAACAACAACAACAACAACTCCAACGTTGCTTCGGGCAACTATGTGAGTTTCAACGCCCAATTGGATCGCAACGCCACTCCCAACTACTTTAATAACGTAGTTTATCGGGCCGCCGCTGCTAACCCAACCGCCACCCCCAACGGACCTACCGCTATCGTCAACGGACTTACCGCCACCCCCAACGGACCTGCCGCTACCACCGCCGCTAACGCAACCGCCGCTGCTAACCCAACCGCCACCCCCAACGGATCTACCGCTCTAACCCTGCCGCCACCACCTCCAACGGATCTACCGCTACCGTCGCTGCTAACCCAACCGCCACCCCCAACGGATCTACCGCTACCGCCTCTGCCAACGCATTCGCCAACGCCAAGAGACGGTTTACTACCGCCTCTGCCAATGCCCACGTCGCCGAGTCTTCCGCCTTAAAGAGACGGTTTACTACCGCCTCTGCCAACGCATACGTCACCGAGCCCACCGCCCACAAGAAACGGTTTACTACCGCCTCTGCCAACGCCTATGCCACCGGACCTTCCTCCTCCAACCCTATATCGAGGCCTACGATATATTGCGATGCATGCAATATTCATGTCATCATAGCAAAATGGAGCATGCATTTGCGATCAAATGCTCACAAGGCTCAGGTATTCATACCAGAGAGCAACAATGTGTATTTAACATCAAGCGGTTTCAAAAACCGTATATGCACATATGCATTTGTCAATGCCAATGAAGGACTTGTGATGCCTGAGCAGTTTCTGGATGACGCGTCACGGGAATTACTCCCATTAATCAACAATATTTTGAATTTACATACCTCCGCGAAAGCAAACTTCGAGCTGTTCGCGGAGTATGCAAAATATGTTGATGAAGAGGTTATCAAGTCTGTAAAGTCCCATCAGACTTCAATGGGAGTAATAACCCGGGCGATCGATATAAAGGATATGTTCACGGACCATGCCGCACACATTAAGGCAAAAATGGATGAATTCCAGGAGAGGGAGAGTGGCTGGAGCCTAACAAAAATTATTCGGCTGGAGCTGAATATAAACAAATACACACCGATAAAAGTATCCAGCTGGATTACATTGCCGAAAATTTTAATGGCGAAAAAGGCTTTAGTAAACATTAGGAACAGCGACGAGTGCTGTTTCAAGTGGGCGTTGATCTCCGCCTTGAAAACACCTCAAGGCAACCCGAGCAGATGTGCCAGCTATGGGATAGAGGATATTCATGCGACGCACATTAAAATTAGTGAGCAGCTCACCCTCAATTTCGAGCAGCTGGAGTTTCCTCTCGCTTTGAAGCAGATCAAAGTGTTTGAGAGGCAAAACTCCAGCATAAGCATAAATGTTTTCGGGTTTGATGAGGAGATTGGAGCAGTAATCGGGCCATTATACTTGACGGAGGAGGAGAAAGCGACGCACATTAGCCTAATGTTGTTGGAGGAGGAAGGTCGCGCCCATTTCGTATGGATAAAGAATTTATCAAGGTATGTACTACAAAAAATGTTTACATCTTAATAGTAGTCAATTTACTAATAAATTTTGTTTAATTTATTTTTCAGACTGGTGCGCAAACAGGTAACGGCACACAGTGAAGAGCTATTCTTTTGTGCTACCTGCCTGAACTACTCCCACACAAGGAAATTGTACGAAGAGCATAAGCAGCAGTGTGGGAAAATGGTGTCGACCTTGCCAACGGAGGAAAAGGCAAGTGTTAGTTTTAAGAATTATAATCGTAGCTTAGATGTACCCTTCGTTGTATATGCAGATTTCGAGTGCATGCTTAGGCCCATAAATTCTAGAGTTAGCGAGAATGTAGTGGCAACTAACGAACATGTTCCCATTGCATTCTCATACTTTATTAAATGCGCATTTAATTCGGCATTAGATAAATTTGTTTTAGAGACGGGGGATAATGCAGGTGTAAATTTCGTTAAATCCCTAATAAGGGATGTTAACGACATTTACACCACATATCTCTCGACAATTAAGCCGATTGTAATGAGTCCGATTGAAGAAGATCGCTTTAAAATGGCTGTCAATTGCCATATCTGCGAAAAATCATTAGGAGCTGACCGTGTTAGGGACCACTGCCATTTAACTGGCCAGTTTAGAGGCGCAGCGCATAATGCCTGCAACATTAACTATCAAATTGCACCTTTTGTCCCCGTATTTTTTCATAATTTCTCTAAATACGACTCACATTTATTCGTAAGGGAATTGAATAAGGTTGAGGGTGAGATAAAGGTTCTCCCCCTCAACAAAGAATTGTATATTTCGCTCTCGAAATATACACACATTGCCTCCCACGACAAAAATCTTGAAATTAGATTTCTTGATACGTATCGTTTCATGGCAACGAGTTTAGATGCACTAAGTGCCAATCTAAATGTCTCAAAGTTTGAGTGTGTTAGGCGCTTCTTCCCCCTGGACAATGATTTTAATCTTGTTCGCAGGAAGGGAGTGTTCCCTTACGAGTATTTAGATTCAATGAATCGTTTAAGCGAGAGCTCTTTACCTCCACGAGCAAAGTTCTTTAATAGTCTAACGAATTCAGAGTGTTCTGAAGAAGATTTTGCGCATGCCCAAAATGTCTGGTCTAATTTCGGTTGCCAAACCATTAAAGACTATATGGAGCTGTACCTCAAGACGGACGTTCTTTTGCTGGCAGATATTTTTCAAAACTTCAGGGAAATTTGCCAGAAAATTTATACGCTCGACCCAGCCCACTATTATACAACACCTGGGTTGTCTTGGGATGCAATGCTCAAAACAACGAAAATTGAGCTCCAGCTGTTAACAGACATAGATATGTATAGATTTATACAGAACGGCATTCGTGGTGGGCTAGTGCAGTGCTGTCAAAGGTACTCAAAGGCTAATCATAAACACCTTGCCGAGTATGATAGTAGTAAGCCGTCTGAATACTTAATGTATTTAGACGCAAACAATTTATACGGTTGGGCTATGTCGCAATACCTCCCTTATTCAGGTTTTGAATGGTTGTCCGAAGACGAAATTACATCATTAGATGTAATAAACATATCGCCCACCTCAGAATATGGCTACATTCTAGAGGTCGACCTTATGTACCCATCAAGTCTACATGACATGCATAATGATCTTCCGTTTTGTCCGCTTAACCAAAAGGCCACACCCTCAGCAAAAGTAAAAAAACTTATTGCTGACCTGAGGCCAAAGGTGCAATATAGCATACATTATAGAAATCTCCAGCAGTGCCTGAGAAATGGTCTTGAGTTAACAAAAATCCATCGCGTGTTGAGGTTTAAGCAGTCAGCTTGGCTCAAAAAATACATTGACCTCAACACGCACCATAGAACAATGGCAACAAACAATTTTGAGAAGGACTTTTTCAAATTATTGAATAATGCCGTCTATGGAAAAACGATGGAAAACGTTGAGAAACGTAAAAACGTGAAACTGGTCACTTCATGGGAAACAGTTGCCTGCAATCGGTTAGGGGCCCGAGCGCTGATTGCAAAGGCCAGTTTCCATAGCTCGGCACAATTTGCTGAAGATATGTATGCAATTCAAATGAAGCGCCTTCATAATACATATGACAAGCCCATGTATTTAGGTTTTACGGTTTTAGAATTGTCAAAGTGGAAAATGTATGATTTCCACTATGACTACATGAAGCCTAAATTCCAAGAGGCAGTAAAATTAAATTATATGGACACCGATTCATTTATATATTCTATACAGACAAATGACTTCTTTGCCAGCATACGCAATGACGTGGAGATGAAGTTTGATACTTCGGAATATCCCGAAGAGGTAGCTCAAGAATACGGGATAAAGAGGTGTAATAAAAAAGTATTAGGCATGATGAAGGATGAGAATAGTGGAAAATGCATGCTAGAATTTGTGGGCCTAAGAGCAAAAATGTACTCATTATCGGTTGAAGGCGGGGGGTGCATAAAAAAATCCAAAGGTGTTAAAAAATGTGTGATAGACAAATTAAATTTAAATAGTTATAAGGAATGTTTATTTAACAAAAAAAAATTTAGTGATAGTATGCTTATGTTTAGATCTAAGTCACATATTTTGTACACGCATAGCGTTAAAAAAATTACTTTAAGTTCCTTAGATGATAAGAGAAAAATAAGAGAAGATGGCATCCAAACATATGCATGGGGCCATTATAGAATAAGTCCTTAATTATTTATAAAAAAGAAAAAAACTATGTAAAATTAAATTGTTATTGTTTATATTTAAAAATAGGTGAAAAATAAATAAACAAACTATTATATGAATTTCATTTCATTGTCTTTTATTGAAAAACTGAGTAGTGTAGTCTATTACAGGTATTCTCTTACAGCTATTCTATTTCAGGTGTTGCCTAGCTCGATGATCGGTATGCATGTGCGCGAGCGCATGCGCGTGCCTGTGCACGTGCCTGTGTGTGATGTTTTTACGACTTTGTCGGTGGTGTTTTTATGACTTTGTCGGGATTGTTTGATTTTATTCACAGCACCTCATTCTTGTTTATCCAGGAGTTGTGTTCATTAGGAAACCCCAGCCATTTAACAAAAACTCTGTCGTTTTTTCGTTTTATTACCTTTTCAACTAGATATGTATTCGGGTAACGCGTTTTCCTTAGCTCTTCTTTATAGAAACCGCCTTGAACCGGTGCACCCTGATAGTCTTCTAATAAATATGTAGTGGGGTGCGTCAGTTGTATTCGTTTAATTTTAAATATTTCAGTTGTCCAATTTGGGGTATATCCCTTTTCAAATGTATGTTTATGTTTGCTTATACGAACGTAGTCACCCACACGTAATTTTGCCCCATTAAAAATTTTAATATGATTGTAAACGGTATTTAGCAGTTTATCTTCATTTAATGAGCTCACTTTTATTGGTGCCATTTTAATAGTTCTATGATGTTTCCGATTATACTCATCAATTAATTTATTATACATTTCAATCCAATGAAATGTTCCTTTGAAGCTAAACTCACGCCACATCATTTCCTTCAGAGTTCTATTAAAACGTTCAACAATAGAAGCCTTTAACCCACTATAGGTAGAATAGTGGTTTATACTATTTTTTTCACATAAATTTTTAAAAGTACCATTAAAGAACTCTTTCCCATCATCGGTTTGTAAATTCTTGGGAATTCGTCCAAGTTTGAAAATGCTCGATAAAGCGGTAGCAACTTCTTTAGCGGATTTTGTTTTCAATGCGACACCCCATGCATACTTAGAGAATGCGTCGATAACAGTTAGGAGAAATTTGTACCCTTTATTTGATGAAGAGTACTTTCCCATTTCCACCAAGTCTGCTTGCCAAAGGTCATCAATTCCTTTTAAAATAACACGTCGACGTTTAAAGTTTTTACGGGCTGGCGCATGTAACTCATTAATTAATTCTCTTTTAGTCATGATTCTTATCAATTCCCTTTAATTTATTTCCTGTTCTTAATGTCACCTTCACTTGTTGTGCTATCAATGAGTTTTTCTAAACTGATTTTTACTTTTTATTTTTTATTTTCTATAGTTATAAGTGTGTACATGTATTGCGTCGTTTCATTGATTTTCGACTATAGAAAATTTTTGTTAACCGCGTCTTTTTCTTCCATTGGGTTACTGATGTTTTTAATTCGTCTGTTTTGTCCATCAATATTTTGCTCATTATCCATAAGCATGTCCAACAATTGGAGCTCATATTTCTCTTTGCTTCGCCCATTAGAGAACTGACCAAACTAGTCAACGGACATTAAGCCTTTAACTTCTTATTCACGTGTAGCAGTGTTATTTATATGGATGTGCCGGGAGATGGAAATCACTCGCCCCTATCCGGTGCGTTGTTTGAAGTCGGTGGCGTTTGTGATAAATGAAAATATATTGGCTTTAAATGCATCCATTCTAGCTATAATCTTTTGATTTTCAGTGGTAATTATGTGCCTTAATGATGTAATTTCCGAGTTGACGTATTCCTTAAGTATTCTTTCCACGTCTCGCGTTTCACTTTTATTTTCATTTAATTTATTGTGACAGGCCGATGCTATCTCACTCATTAGTTTCTCATTTGATATAATATGATCAATTAAGAGATTATCTTTTTTTCTCATCGTCTTCTCTATTTTATGTTCCACAAATATTTTAGTGCACGCGTCGTTGTCTTCTAGGGGGTCACCCACATTTTTAAGGCGTTTGTTTGAAAAAATTATGTTGTTTTCATTGTCTGTCAATATACCAGGAATCGGTTTTTTCAAAATACTGCTGTGATTTGAAGTGTGGCTGGAGGAGAAATGACCGAACTTGTCAAGCGGCATTTTAATATTGTTAATTTAATGATGGAACATCCTGTTTTTATTTAGAAAATTATTTTCGCTTCTCGCAGCTCTTCAATTATTGAAACTATTTCATTGTTATGATTACTATGGCCAGCTGATTGTGATGCAACTAGAAGTCGCAGTCTATTAACGATCTCATTAGGATCATCCCAGTATACATAATTAGGCTTGTTTGCATTAAGTGTCATTAGGCTTCCCCCTTCATGAAAAGATTTTGTATGACGGTTCGGCGTAGACATTGCGATAGGAGTACTTATTTTCGGAAATAGTTTTTTTATGACCGTGAGATATTTTTTAGAACGATTGCCCTTGAGACCTTCGTTAGGCAGGTGTTGCCTTTTATGAGCATTTGTTTTTGTTAAAATTTCCTGATATGCTACCAAATCCGCTTCATCGTAGCCTTGAGGGATTTTTAGGTAGATAAGGGAATACAGTCCTGGCGTCAGATTCCATCTTTCACCGGTTTCTAATATTATTTCATTTTCATTTATATTTATTTTACTTCTTCCCATCAGCACTTCTCCGCTTTTCCTATAGGGACCAAATGCTTTATCAAGCTCACCCTTTCGCTCCAACTCACTCAAGTTGAAATTATAACTCTCATTGCTTGTTACTGTGGACTGGTTATTGCTTTCACTTGACACAAAAGGCTGAGAATAGAACTGCTCGACTGTGGTTTCCTCGTCATATGCAACATTTGATATATCACCATAGTCTTGATCTGCTTTTATTTCTCTTTTTATATAATTTTTTTCTTCTTTCTTGATTTTCATAGGCTGATTAGATAGTATATTACCATTAATCAGTTTTTTAAGGGGTTGTGTAATTGGTTTAAATGTTTCTTCTAATTGATACTCATTTTCTGCTCTCCCTAATTTTATACTCTGAAATTTTCGTTTTAATTCGTTTCTCGTCTTTGACAATTCCTTCAAAAGATTTTCCTTCATTTTCTTATACACGAAACCACTAGTTTAGTGGTTTTTTTGGTGATTCTGAGTGGTTTAGTGTTTTTTTTTTTTTTTTGTTTCTGTGTGGTTATTTTGCTGTTTCCGAGTTGTTTTTTTGTTGTTTCTGTGTGGTTTAGTGGTTGTTTTGTTGTTTCTGAGTGTTTTTTTTTTTTTTTGTTGTTGTTTCTGTGTGGTTTGAGGATTTTTTATTGTTTCTGAGTGGTTTTGATCGAATAATGTGTGACGCACACTATTGTCCTTTTCAGACTAACAAAATATAAAACGTATTAATAGTTATATACCCTCGCAACATTAAAATTCCAAGTAAATAATTCAAATTTAAAAATCTTTATTAAATAGCCTTTTAAAAACAGATTATAAGAATTTTTATGAGGCGGTTCTTTTTGAGTAATTCATTAATAGAAACCTTAAACACAAGTGTCCACAGTTAAAAGTATCAAAGCGTTGATCTTGTGTATAATTATATTTAATGTCTTCTCCTAAATATCTAATGAGCTCTAAAGGTGGCGGCAAATTCCCAAAACTATCATAATATCGACTTTCTTTCTCCGTTTTATAATAAGCTACCCAGTGAGTTCCACCTCCTGTTGACGAATCTAAGTTAATGATGCCACACTCCCTTTTACGAGCACGTTTTGGAAGTGAGTCTCTCATATATACGCCTCTGAAATTAGGAATATGCTTGCGCGCAAAATTCATAATATCAATGTTTGAAAGTGGTTTATTGGGTAGCTCGGCTACTAGTTTTTTTGAGCAGTTGATATACCGTATCCCTTTTGATATGGCTTGAGATACAGTCCGTTGCCTAAAGCAATTGCTTCTATTTTTCTATTGTGTCGCTTATTCTCATCTAGTTGTTTTCTTGCGTTTTTAGCGCTGTTAATGGTTTTAACAATTGCTGAGCCACCGGATGCAAGTCCTCCTAACGCTCCAAGTGCTGTTAAAATCGGTACAAGCGGCAAGAAACCACCCACTTTGGGAACACTAATTATCCGTGGAATTACCACATCTTTTTTCTGCTGTCCGATTGACTTGTTTATGACTTTTTTAGCTATTTGGATTGCCGAGTGAATATCATATGGTTTTTTCTTTTTTAACACCCTCGAAGCCGCTCTAACTGCATGCATAAATTTCTTCTTCTTTTCACATGGTTTTGGTTTTGAGTTCTTTTTCCTCTGATTGAGTCCCATTCCAAATTTTTTCTTTGTCTTCATTGCGTTAGTTACGAAATACGCTGCGGCTTTTTCTCCAATACTGCTGTCAGATGCTTTAACTCGCTCCCACGCTCTTTCCGCTAAAACTGTATCGGCTATGTGACGTTTTTTTAAGTCTTTGTTGTTTGAGTATGCTATGTCGTGCTCTCTGCAGGCGGCGTCTAAGGGATTTATTCCCTTTTCACCGCGCTCTAAACGTGACTGGAGTTTCGTACCTGGGCCACAAAACTGGTAGCCTGGTATGTGTAGTTCGACTGGCAGGGAGTTGATTATTTTATTTATGATACCTCCTCCGCGGTAGACGTTAATTTTATTACTAATTGGTTTATAAAAGTGCATTACCATTTTAATAGGTCATTATTCTTCAAAGAGCTGTTAATGAGTGACGTACTTTTGAGAAAACCCATATCTAATATGCGTATAATAAAACAGAAAACAGATATAGAAGTGAGAAATTTCGATACAAAAAATAATGGACAACAAACGATCAAACACAGTAGCTTATTACCCAACTCAATTAGAGCCCTAATTGTTGGGCCTTCTAATTGCGGGAAAACAAATGTCATGATTAGTTTGATTGAGAGTCCTAATGGACTAAAATTCGAGAATATTTACTTGTATTCAAAATCGTTATTTCAACCTAAATACGAATATTTAAAAAAACTCGTGAGTCCAATAAAGGGTATGGGGTATTTTACATATTCTGAAAACGAAAGTGTAATAGCTCCAGAGAAGGCCAAAAAGAACTCGATAATGATATTTGATGATGTAGTGTGTGAGAAACAAAATAATATACGTGCGTACTTTTGTATGGGGCGACATAGCAACATTGATGCGTTTTATTTATGTCAAACATATACACGCATCCCGAAGCATCTTGTTCGTGATAATGCAAACCTGATTATAATGTTTAAACAAGATGAGCTAAACATGAAACATGTGTATCGAGATCATGTGGGCGTTGATATGAATTTTGATTCATTTAAGAAAATTTGTCAATTTTGTTGGAAAGAAAGGTATGGCTTTCTTTTGATTAGTAAGGATGATCCAATAGAAAGTGGGCGCTATAGACGAGGATTTGCAGACTTCATTCGAATTTGAAATAAAATACCAAGTTCGTTCGTTGATGTTTCACTTACTTTTAAATTGTCAAAATGTCAACAACACTCACGTTAACGGGGTGCAGTTCAACTCTGGTGGCAAACTACTTTCCACCTATTATACTACAGAGGGACTATGAATGTGCTCTTATCGATTTTCATATGTACAACTCGATTCCAAATGTGGATCACGATAATAATTTATTCCATATTGGGGAGCACGTATTCGAGATTCCTGTGGGGTCCTACGAGTTAAATGACATAAGTGACGTCATTTTAGAGAAAATGAAGGAAGTAGAACCTAATAAATTAAATCATCCGCTCATCGAGAGCAATAACAACACACTTCAAGTTGTAATTTCAACAAAGGCACACCCCGTATATTTTAATAGAGAGCGCACCATTGGTCAATTATTTGGATTTCATAAAAGGGAGCTACAGCCAAATACTGTGCACACCTCAGATCAGCCTGTTGATATATTAAAAGTGAATACAATTCGCTTGGAGTGTAATATTGTGAGGGGTGCATATGTAAATGAAGTATCGAGTCATTCATTGCATGAATTTGCTCTCAACGTACCACCAGGCTATAAAATGAGTGAGAAGCCTATCAACCTAATTTACTTGCCGGTGAACACGAGAGAGATACAGACATTAATATTACGGATTGTTGATCAAGATGGAAATTTAGTTAATTTACGTGAAGAAAGCGTTACAGTTCGCTTACATCTAAGACCGCGACAATGATTATTTATAATAAATATGCGTGTAATCACCCCATTACAAGCACTTTGAATTCTAACATAGAAGGAGCAAGATCAGCAAGGGGGACGCTCACAGTTGAAAATAAATTATTTTTAAAGTCTTTGGGTTTTACAATCAGAAAGCAATGAGTAATATATTGAATGTTCGAGAGAAGCCCTATTCCGATGAGAGTATAATAAAAAAAGAATATCACAGTTACTCGCCGTATCTTCAATCATTTAAGAGTAATGATGAAGTTCGAATTACAATCCAAAATCAGGATCTTTATGTATTACCGTGCGAGAGTTTTGTTAATATTGAGGGCTCAATTTGTTTGGCTGACAACACGTCTACTAACGAAGGTAAATTAAAAAACAACTGCATGGGTTATTTATTTGATGAAATTCGTTATGAATTGAATGGCATTGAAATCGACCGCACGCGCTTTGTTGGCACAACAACAACCATAAAAAACTACATTTCATTAAATAAGAACGAGAGCCACATGCTGAGTAATTCTGGATGGTTCAATGGAAGGGATAGAGAGCTAGCAAACGGTGGATATTTTAATTTCTCTGTTCCTCTTAAATTCTTACTTGGATTTGGAGAAGACTATAATAAAGTCTTGTTAAATTGTAAGCATGAACTTATACTACTCATGACTAAAAGTATGGATGATGCATTTCATTCTAAAATTGGTGCTAATGAGTTTAAATTGAATATTTCCAACATAACCTGGAAAATACCACATGTCACACTTAGCGATGAAAAGAAATTGAGTATGTTTAGTTTGACTAAGAACGGTGGTTCACTACCAATAGCATTTCGTAGCTGGGACTGTTATCTTAATCCCGCACTGGCAGAGGGCTCCCACCATATATGGAATGTGAAGCTTGCTGCCAATCGAGAGCGTCCTCGTTTTGCGGTAATTGCCTTTACACAAAATGGTGCACTAATTCAAAATGAATTAAGAAACCTAAAAGTGTACTTGAATTCTGAATCGTATCCGTACGATGACATGAATGTTAATTTTAGGCGAGAACGTTTCGCCAGCCTATATGACATGTACACAAATTTCCAGCAGAGTTATTATATGAAAGAACCTCGTCCGTTGCTTTCACCTACGGAGTTTAAAGAAAAGGCGCCGATTATTGTTGTTGATCTTTCTCATCAGAATGAGACAGTTAAAACGGGGCCAATTGATGTAAGAGTTTCTATCGAGTTGGAGAAAGCAAGTACTAGGAACACAAAAGTATATTGTTTGCTTATGCATGATCGATTAGTTGAGTATACACCGTTGACTGGACTAGTTCAGCGCATTGTTTAGTGCTAGCAATAAAACAAACAAACTCTAAAAATGGATCTAGAACAAGTTGCTATTGATGTTCAAGGATTTTATGGAAACAACAACAATTTTATTTTGAAGGAAATAGCTGCAGTGTTCAAAAATGAACGAAACCAAAACATACATTATCTTGTACGAGCCCCGCATGATTTTCTCAAATTATCAAAGAAGGCTAGAAAAACAGCACTCTGGCTAACCAAAAATCATCATCAGCTTTGTTGGAATGATGGGCGGGCTAACTTTATTGAAGTCAGGAATTACCTTCGTGATGTTGTCAAAGATATGAATATCATTACCAAAGGAGAGCAGAAAAAAAAATTTCTTGAGAAGTTTTTAAATAAGCAAGTAGACAATGTTGAAGAGTATGGTTATCAGCAATTACATGAGTTGAATAACAACTTTTTCTCTGACTGCGGCTCGCATCTAAATAAAGGAGTATGTGCTCTGAAAAATGCTCGATTTGTGATGGACTTTTTTGAGAATTTTAATGATCATCGTTTTAATGCACCACATTATACCTATTATTGTTAATGATGAAATAAAATAACACCGCTCATTTAAAATTTAAAAAAAAAAAAATTTTATGCATTTTTATTTTTCATGTATTTCGAAATTTGAACATTCCATAATTACGAAAATTTTAAATAAATTGTTGAGCGCGCATTGGTTTGAGGATTTTTTGTGTATTCTACAATTTGTAAAATAGCTGGGGAAGTGTATTAAACTTTCCTCAAGGTCCAAGTCAATTATTTTTGTAGTCAAATATTTGCTTAAAAATTGTTTCTTGGCTTCACCCCTTACGATGACTGTAGCGAAACTGTTTAATGGTGTTAAAATATCATCCAGGCCTAGATATGAAATATCACCATCAGACCACTCCAAGCCATCTACATATTCTTTGGTTATGCAATTTGTCTTTTGAGATACTTCGTCTAGTTCCTTTATATTGTAGGGTGGTTTGAAGTGAAAAAAATTTGGAATGACCGAACCACCCTGCATGAATGCCAGCTCCTTGACAAAAACCTGATTATCGTTTCCAAATAAATATTGAAAGTCAAGCAAAATGCAGGAGTTCCTGTCCACCTTCAACATCGTGCCTCCACTTTTTGTAGCATACTAATATGACTGATTGAGAGTCGCTGCCTTAAAAGGCAAGCGTACGCGATATCAAAGTTAGTTTGATCCAGATGTCAATCAAAATGGTCACGCAGCAGTTGAAACAACCGAGAAAGTGTAGAAAGCCACAAGACCATGAATTAATTTACGGATTTGAATATTATGCAGATCTTCAGCTAAAAGTAAAGTGTGGGTTTTCGACTACAAGATGTTTCACACCCATGATCTGGCTGCAACAATATAAACACAACTTTGTTGGATTAGAGAAGGAGGAATGGATTCAATTGTTAACATACAAGGAATATATACAGTTAAGGCTGGAACAGTTTGAGTTCTTATTGCCCGACACATTAGTTGATCACCCCCTAATTGACACAGTAAAGTGTCATTTTAGGTATAGAAAAACAGACAAGCAATGCCTTTTAGTTTTAAATCAGTATGGAAATAAAATTGAGTTTGACGGCGAACTATGGAGATCGTTTATACGATTGGGCATATTTTTTACGACTTTCTTATGCTGGAACACCCTTTTGAAAAATCAAATTACAAGCATTTATTATAATCATATTATTCCTAAATGCGCCCAGACACGACAGTGTGATATACGGTTATCCGATTTAAATGTAAATTATAGAAACGACGAGGAAATAGACTTGACTCGTTTATGCTTTGAAATTTCTAAAAAGATGAGCAGAGAAATAAAAAGGGACTCTGACAACTATAGAGAAATATTTTTGAAAAAAGAGTCTGACGTATAAGTAGGCCTCAGTACCAAACCCTTCTTCAGTCATAAATTTGCTTTGAAGAAGTACACTACAGCAATGGGAATAATTTCTACATTTGGCGTCACCTCAATCATGAAGAAAATTGACAATTTTCTAACAGAGTATGAGGGAGTAATTTTTCCTGAACACCAAAAACTGATTGCAGAGTATAGAGAATATTTCATCAAATACGAGAAATGTAAAATTACAACATCGCAATACGGAGAACATTTAACGATATGCCCCTGGTCATCAAGCGAGACAACAACTGGCTGTGACACCTGCGCCTGCCACTTTTATATTATTCGTAAAGAAAAACTAGAACGTCTTATATCACAGTACACTAAATTAACAAATAGAATGATAAATAAAACTACTTAATCCTAAGCTAGAAAATTTAAACAAATTGTAAACATGAAGAAAACACTAAATAAATAAAATTACAAAAAAACTTGTAAAATAAAAACCTGTTGTCTCTATTATTGCCATATTTACTTGTGAACTATTAAACATAGGCTCAAACAGGTTAGGAAGGGCGTAGGGCATAGGGCATAGGGCACGATCCTGTGCACCTACAATACAAAGTCATAAAACAACCAAAACAAACACTGAGCCTGTTATTAAAAATTGGCACGTAAACCCGAAGCCATAAAACTATAATAATTATGAGAAAACAAATCCAGAAGCCCATCCATACATTACCTGCATACATGATTACTCCTTGACCCTTGCCATACACACACCCGCCCTTGTCAGTAGGTGTCTATAGGCGTGAAATTTACGATCGAACCTTTGTGCATCGCTCTTGGGTTCCCACACCGTAAAGAAAAATGGGCTGTTAACACTCTTCAGAAAAGGGAGAGTAAATTAAATATTTGTAAGTCTGCGCACGTGCCTGATCGGACCCTTATCCCACCCCCGAAAAAGTAGCCGAACAAGCCTATGCGTGCACTTGTGCGCACGTGATCTCATTAGCCCTCACACCTCAAATCTGAATTTTAATGATCGGCCCCTTACCAAATCCGAATTTTAATGATCGTCCCTTATCCCACCCCCGGAAAAGTAGTCGAACAAGACGATGCGTGCACTTGTGTGCACTTGTTCTCATAAGCCCTCACACCTCTAATCCGAATTTTAATGATCGGGCACCCACGCTACTTCTGAAAAGGGACAAGCAATAAAATTTAACGGCCACTTTCCTCAACTCCCCCCCTCCACAAAAAGGACAAGCAATAAAACGATCGGTCCCCTCACCCCCACCCCCGCAAAAAGTACTCGAACAAGTCGATGTGTGTACTTGTGTGCACTTGTTCTCATAAGCCCTCACCCCTCAAATCTGGGTCCCTTCTGAAAAGGGACAAGCAATAAAATTTAACGACCACTTTCCTCAACTCCCCCCTCCACAAAAGGTCACATAGGACCATAAAACGATCGGTCTCCTCACCCCCTCTCCCTCAAAAAGGGTCACTTGCGCCCATAAAACGATCGGTTCCCTCACCTCCACCCCCGCAAAAAGAATCACGTAGCGCCATTAAATGATCGCTCCCCTCACTCCCACCACAAAAAGGGTCAGGAACCTACATATTAATTAGGGTCACGTACCTGCACATCGAGGGTCACGTAGGGTCATAAATCATTAATTATTCACCCAGGGTAATAAAAGTGACAGCTACTTCCTGTCACAGAACATACAGTTCCCTACTACTAAGACGCTTTACACGTATTCATTTCAGGTCTTAAGCGCAGCCTTACGGATGTGCTCTTCTCAGCAAAACCGAAAGACATGCCATCGGCTCTGGCCCTGGCGCAGGAAGTGGAATCGAACCACGAAAGATACATTTTCGCAACTACATTTGCAAAAATCCAGGAGGACAAGGATCGAAGGCAAAATTCAAAGCCACGAGATCGTCAACAAGACAAGACCTTCCCACAGGCAAATCAACAGTCCGGTGACGGTAAAAACCCGCACTTTAGGAAACAGCACAGGGCGCAAGTGCATTCTGCACCACGAAATAATACTCAGGTGCCAATGGATGTTGATCACAGGCTTACCAAAAGGGGAAGCCGACCACATCCGGCCGTTCAGGCCCCCATAAAAGACAGAGGGTTAATCATTTCGCCGAGAGCGCAGATCACGTTGAAAAAACGTACACGGCCACAGCCTCCAGTCCAGCGGCCAAAATCGACGATGATGCCATCTTAGAGTATGATTCAGATATAGTTAATTTTTTAGGGGAAGATTCCTGCTGCCCGTCATCAGACGAAGAGTAGCGGGGGCTGACATGAGGTTCCTTATCGACACGGGCGCGTCAAAAAATTTCATCCGACCTTGAAAGGCGTTCGCCTAGTAGATTACAAATTGTCCATTCACTCAATGCATGGCGTTGCAACAATCACGAATAAATGCTTCGTGTCATTATTTAATTTGAAGACAACGTTCTTTATACTACCGACTTTGTCTACCTTTGATGGAATAATCGGGCTTGACCTATTAAAACAGGCTGGGGCGTTACTCTGCCTAGCTTCCGGCAACCTAAAATGGGGCACAGAAATAGAGCAGATTGATTTCCACACGTGCGCTGATGTAAACTTCACCAACGTGAATTGCTTATGTGCACCACCATTGGCAAAAAACACGTTCGTAGAAATGCTAAAGACCAGGAAAAGGGCTTTTGCAGATACTAATGAGGCTTTACCTTATAACACATCGGTGGTGGCTACCATCAGAACGGTTAGTGAGGAGCCCATATACGCGAAACTATTCCCGTACCCAATGGGAACAGCTGACTTTCTCAACAAAGAGATTAAGGATTTCCTTAAAAACGGAATAATTCAGAAATCGGTTTCCCATTACAACAACCCGATATGGGTGGTGGATAAAAAGGAAACCGATGAATCTGGAAACCGAAAAATGCGACTAATCATTGACTTTCGCAAATTAAATGAAAGAACCGTGTCCGATAAGTACCCGATGCCGAATAACCATAACATTGGGCATCCTGGGTAATGTGAATTACTTCTCAACGCTGGACGTCAAGTCCGGCTACCACCAGATCACACTCACAGAACGAGACAGAGAAAACACCTTCTTCTCAGTAAACGGGGGGAAATACGAATTCCGAAGACTCCCGTTTGGCCACAAAAATGCAGCCAGCATTTTTCAGAGAACTATCGACGACATCCTACGGGAACAGATCTGCAAGTTCTGTTTTGTTTACATTGACGACGTAGTCATATTTTCAAAAGATGAAAACTCTCACATCAAGCACGTAGATTGGGTTCTAAAGAGCCTGTGCGATGAAAACATGAGAGTATCGGTAGAAAAATCGAGCGTTTTTAAGAAAAGTGGGAGCTTCCTTGGGTTTATAGTCACTTGTAATGGTGTCACAACAGACCCATAGAAGGTAAAGGCTATTAAAGAATTTCCGGAACCTAAAAATGTTTTCGAGGTACGGTCATTTCTAGACCCAGCCAGTTATTACTGATGTTCCATCAAGGACTTCGCAGCAATAGCGAGGCCTGTTACTGACATCTTGAAAGGGGAAAACGGAACAGGTAGTAGACACAAGTCACGAAACATTCCGGTTCAGTTCTTTGAAGCGCAACAACAAGCGTTCCAGAAACAACGAAATATCTTGGCATCCGACGACGTGATGCTAAGATACCCCGACTACAAGAAGGCATTTGATCTAACGACAGATGCCTCGGCCTATGGCATTGGCGCAGTACTGTCCCAAGAGGGACGTCCAATTACAATGATCTCAAGGACATTGAAGGACAGGGAGGTTAACTACGCCACCAACGAAATTGAATTGTTAGCCATAATTTGGGCACTGGCCAAGATGCAACACTATTTGTACGCGGTCAAAGATATAAATACATTCACCGACCACCAGCCGTTAACTTTTGCAGTATCGGAATCCAATCCGAATACAAAAATTAAAAGGTGGAAAGCGCGCATTGACGAGTCCGGTGCGCGTATTTATTACAAACCCGGTAAAGAAAATCTTGTTGCCGATGCACTTTCTCGGCAACAACTTAATGTTATGGGGAAACAAGAAGCTTCCAGACTCAGATAACTCTGGAGGAGGCACGCTTTCCACTAAAACGCAGCTTTTTCCTTTTTGGAACCAAGAGACAGCATGCGATTAACTTCTCCTGCAAAAAGTCATTACTTGATGAGCTCGCAGACATAATCGTTCCTAAGGGCGTGAACGCCATCCATTGTGACTCACACACACTCGCAATGATACAGGACGAACTGGTTCGCCAATTTCCAGCCATGAAATTTTGGCAGTGCAACAATCGTGTGACAGATATTTTCGCAGTCGCGGAGAGACGAGAAATCCTCGCCATCGAACACAATAGGGCTCACAGGTCGGCCCAGGAAAATGTAAAGCAGGTACTCTCCGAATACTACTTTCCAAAAATGGCCAAGACAGGCACCCAAAAAAACATGAGCTCGGTGAGACGCCGACTCCCTCTCATGTAGCAGACATTCGGAAACTGTCGTGTTTTTTTCCTGCGACTCGAATTGTCTAATTTTCACTAATCTAATCAATCTAAATTTCGATTTTTATTGGCCGAAAAATTTTATTACAACAGTGTGATTCATTTTCGGTTGTGTGAAACACATTGTTTTGTTAATTTATATTCTTTTAAATTAATTGTCATTTGAGTTCAAATACAACAACAAACTGCAGCGCAAGCAAAGTGATTGTCTTGTGCAGTTGCATTGTTTTGTTTTTGCATTTTCGCTCTTGCTGACATTCCGCGCTCTAAAACTCTCTTCAAAACTCTCTCCGCGCTAATATTGTTGTTGGTGTTGGTCGGCTGTTTTTGTTTCCTTCTTCATTATTTTTGCTTTGGTTAATGCCGTTGCTTATTTCGGTTGTCGCGCTTGCGCTCTTTAATGTTTGTATTGTTGTTGTAAGTACAAATCAGCATCAATCTAATTTTAACCCTATTCATTCTTTTTTTTTTCTTTTTCTCCCTGAGCAGAATATTTTTGTTTTATTTCTGTATTTATTCTTTTATAATGTTTGTCTGCAATAAGAAAGATTGCCAGGTGCGTGCAAACGTAAAGATGGGATTTGTTTGCTGCTGGCTGTGTGACAATATGTCGCACGAAAAATGCGCTGGCCTCAATGGCCGTATTATCGACCTAATTGAGTCCAAATCAGGTTTAAAGTGGCCTTGCGAATCCTGTAGGCATGTTGAAAGAGACATGATGGGATTCATGAGGCAGACAAAGACGGGCTTTGGGGATATCTTCGACCAGTTTAAAAAACTGTCCGACGGTTTCTCCGCTCTGGATAATGAGTTCAAAGCTATAAAGCTTTTGAACGAATCTCCAAGCCAAACGAATCAAAAGCCAATTTTAGGCTGTCGATTGGCCCAAATGAACTTTCTGCCCCTGCAGAACTCCCCACTACATCCGCTCCTAATTTACAATTGATTAATTTTTCATCCCCCTCTCCACACATCAAAGACAGAAGTGACCAAACCAACATAGTTCCCATGGATGTTGCTCCGTCTGATCCCGAACCTTTTTCTGATTCGGTAGTTATTAGCCCTGTTGACACTGATCAACTTTCTGGTGCTAGTAAACCAACCGAATCAAATGGTCAATTATTCAAGGCTATTGCTCCATTAGAAGCTATAGCTAAGCTTCCAAATGTGACCCTTGTAGGTGTTCCACAAAAAAAACAAACATTTGTTTCTAGGCTTGCCCCTGATACTACATCTGATGATGTCAAGGCCTTTATTCTGGCTAAACCGAAACCTGTGGAAAAATTCAATTTTTCATATATTCGGGAAATTTCTTCTTTTCAATTAAGTGTTCCGGCCGAACATTTCAGCAAAATTTGCTGTAAAGAGTTCTGGCCAGACCACTTAATCATTAAAGAATTGCACTTCCGCCTCCTGCTGTCAATCTAAGCCCACCTCTTGCAGTCTCTGTTAGTACAAAAAACTAACATTCTCCCTCTCACTTGGCTACCAGAATGTAAGAGGTCTTCGTAACAAACTTTGTAATCTTTATCTTAGTAGCCTATCTTTTCATTTTCATGTCATAGCCTTCTCTGTGACATGGTTAAGGCCTGACATCCTAAATTCTGAAATACTATCTAACACATTCTCTATCTATAGAAAAGACCGCACTTCTCGTCGTGGTGGTGGTGTGCTTATTGCTGTTGATGCTGATTAATTCTCGGAGATATTAATAACTAACTTTTGTACAGATATAGAATTTGTCGCCGTCAAATTGTGCATTAATGGTGTCTGCCTTTTTATTACTTGTTCCTATATTCCTCCTTCTTCAGATAATTCTGCTATATATTCTGTCTCCGCTATGCTTTCCGATCGTGATTTTCTTGTAGTGATAGGTGATTTCAATATTGCTGGAACTACGTGGATCTCTAGTCCCGATTCTAGCGTCTTCCACGACCCAAAATGATTTTCTCGAAAATTTTTTTGGGATGTCATTATGTCAAATCAATGCTTCCCAATTCTCTTAATAAAATGCTTGATCTTGTTTTTGTCTTGGATCAATCTTTCTTGTCTGTTTCCAGTAATGAGCCTATATCATGTCTGACTGGTCTCGGCTTTACATGTGTAGAGACATGGATAGTGCAATCGAGATTTTCTATTCTACTATAAACCATCTATTCGATTTATGCGTCCCGGTTTGTGATTCAGTTAGGTCTAACAATCCTATTTGGTTCACACGGGAATTAAACAATTTGAAGAAAAGAAAGTCAAGGATGTACAAGAAGTTCGAGGAAACTGGCTCTTTCTTGGCTTACACTCAATATCTGATTGCTCGATCTAATTTCTCTATCCTAAATAACCAATGTTATAAGGATTACTTGAAAAGTTGTAGGATACAGTTCCAGCGGGATCCTAAAAGTTTCTATAACTTCGTTAATGTGAAGCACATATCGTCAACACTACCATCAAGTCTATTTTTTGAAGAAACGTCTGCTGACTCAGATCAAGCTATTGGCGATTTAGTGGAAAGAATTTGACGATCCCTATGTTACTAAAACTCTATAAACTTCACTTGTTCGTCCAATTCTTGAATATGGTTCTTGTATATGGTGTACCCAATACAAGGTTCATCAGGATAGAATTGAATCTGTACAAAAACAATTTCTGCTTTTTGCCCTCCGGGGTCTTAACTGGAATACTAATTATCGCATGCCTTCCTACCATAGTAGACTTTTACTAATAAATCTTCCCTCGCTTTCTGATCGTAGAACCATGCTTGGTGTAATCTTCTTACAAAAACTAATTAATGGGGAAATTGATTCTTCCGAATTAATCAGCCAAATTAGTTTTGCGGTTCCGAGTAGAAATACGAGGAATTTTTTACCGATATCTCTTGAAATATGTCATAGTAACTATTCTATTCATAATCCATTTTGAATCTTATTTTCTAATTATAATAATCTTTTCCGAATAATAAGTAAAGCTACTTCTATTCCTATTTGGTTCACACGGGAAGTAAACAATTTGAAGAAAAGAAAGTCAAGGATGTACAAGAAGTTCAAGGAAACTGGCTCTTTCTTGGCTTACACTCAATATCTGATTGATCTAATTTCTCTATCCTAAATAACCAATGTTATAAGGATTACTTGAAAAGTTGTAGGATACAGTTCCAGCGGGATCCTAAAAGTTTCTATAACTTCGTTAATGTGAAGCACAAATCGTCAACACTACCATCAAGTCTATTTTTTGAAGAAACGTCTGCTGACTCAGATCAAGCTATTGGCGATTTAGTCGCAACATTTTTACAAACTACTTATAGTTCGCAGAATTATGTTCCTGCTATGCCATATCCTTATCATGTAAATGTTTCTAACTGCATTTTTGAGTCTTTGATCACAGAAAGTTCACTACTAAAAGAGATAATGGTTATCAAGCCCGTATATTTACCGGGACCTGATGGAGTACCAGCTTGCGTGCTTAGATAATGTGGTGAAGGTCTCTCAAAGCCTTTGTGTAAACTATTTTATTTGTACGTGGAGTTAAGTTAATTTCCTAATATTTGGAAAGAAGCATTTATTATTCGTCTCCTTAAAAAAGGAAACAAGTCTAATGTTTAAAACTATAGAGTTATTTCTAAGTTGTCCGCTATTCGCAAGATTTTTGAGAAGTTGATAACTTTTCAATTACAACATCTTTGTAGATCTATAATTTCACCCTGCCAGCACGGGTTTAAGAAATATAGATCTACTACCACTAACTTATTGGAATTCACGTTTTTTGTTATTAAAGGATTCCAAAATAAAATGCAAACAGATGTCATTTACACTGATTTCAGTAAAGCGTTTGACTCTGGTAATCATTCGCTTTTACTGCATAAGCTTCATCTTCTGGGATTTCCAAATCACTTAATTAAAAGTTTACTTCAAAGGTCTTGTCTCTAAACCTGTTCAAGTTACTTCCGGAGTAACACAAGGAAGTCACCTTGGTCCGTTATTATTCACCTTATTCATAAATGACCTTCCTTCTGTAATAAACCACTCCCGGGTACTGATGTACGCCGATGACGTAAAACTTTGCCTGTCGTCTACCAATTCTCTAGCTGCCCAAAGTTTGCAATCCGACCTTGACAGTTTCCAAACCTGGTGTCAAATAAATTTATTAAATCTTAATTACAGTAAGTGCAGATTTATGTACTTCTATAGACGAATGCCATTTTTCAATAATTATTTCCTTAATGGCAAACCCCTTGAGCGTATTGAGTCCGTTAACGATTTGGGTATTCTTCTTGATCCCAAGCTTAAGTTTAACAAGCATATTTCTTCTGTTGCAAATCGAGCTTTTGGAGTTCTGGGTTTCATAAAGCGCTGGTCGAAAGAATTTGACGATCCCTATGTTACTAAAACTCTATATACTTCACTTGTTCGCCCAATTCTTGAATATGGTTCTTGTATATGGTGTCCCCAATACAAGGTTCATCAGGATAGAATTGAATCTGTACAAAAACAATTTCTGCTTTTTGCCCTCCGGGGTCTTAACTGGAATACTAATTATCGCATGCCTTCCTACCATAGTAGACTTTTACTAATAAATCTTCCCTCACTTTCTAATCGTAGAACCATGCTTGGTGTAATCTTCTTACACAAACTAATTAATGGGGAAATTGATTCTTCCGAATTAATCAGCCAAATTAGTTTTGCGGTTCCGAGTAGAAATACGAGGAATTTTCTACCGCTATCTCTTGAAATGTCTCATAGTAACTATTCTATTCATAATCCTTTTCGTATCTTATGCTCTAATTATAATAATCTTTTCCGAATAATAAGTAAAGCTACTTCTATTCCTATCCTTAAAACTTTAGTCCTTTGTCATCTGTCAATTTGTTCGCGATCTTCGTCACCGCACGTTATGCGGCGCGCCCCTCGGTCGGTTGGGCGGGAGGTGGGTGGCATTTTGCCTGGGTCCGCGCGTTAACAAGCCCGTGCTTGGTATCGTTGGGCCACTTGAATGTACTGCTCGTTAGTACATCTACGTCCATAAAAAAAAAAAAAAAAAAAAAAAAAAAAAATATTTAGATAGATAGATACTATAAATGCTGGAATCAGTGATCATCAGCGCAGGTGGCCCCAAATAAATTTGAGTTCCGAAAAGCAAAGTTATTATAGTCGCACTAAAAGATAACTGATATTGCTACTAGAGGTGCTCAAGGCATGGAGGTACCAAACAGCACTGCCTAATCGTCACTTTGGACATCAAGAATGCGTTTAACACGGTTCGCTGCAATGCCATTATAAACGCGCTGGCCAGGCAAACGCAAAGACTACGCTGTACAGATGAGATAAATTTGACTGGAATGGGTGCATGTGGCGTTTACAAAGAAGAAAAACTTGCCGATTGCAATCATCTTCAAGCCCAAAAAACCACCAGGACCTGACGGTATTACAAATCAAACGTTAAATCTAGCTCTTCCGCTAAGCCCTGCTGCATTTACACAACTCATATTTAGATAGATAGATACTATAAATGCTGGAATCAGTGATCATCAGCGCAGGTGGCCCCAAATAAATTTGAGTTCCGAAAAGCAAAGTTATTATAGTCGCACTAAAAGATAACTGATATTGCTACTAGAGGTGCTCAAGGCATGGAGGTACCAAACAGCACTGCCTAATCGTCACTTTGGACATCAAGAATGCGTTTAACACGGTTCGCTGCGATGCCATTATAAACGCGCTGGCCAGGCTAACTGTTAGGAAGTACTTGATGCAATGAACTTAAATTTGCTTCGCCGGATGAGTTGTCCAATACTCCACAACGTGAGTGGAGAAGTCCCACAAGGATCGTATCCACAAAGAACGGCCGGCATTACCACGGTGGCATCAAGGATAGCCACTAAATACCGAAAGGTCATGTTAGAGACAAGTATGTTGTTTCGCGAACACGGCGAATATGTACATAAGAAAGGTACAGTTGGGAACAGTTGGGAACAAAAACATATTCTTAATAAATAAATAAATACATATTATAAAAATAAGTGAGAAGGCTCCATTCGGGAGCGCCCGACTGGGAAATACCCTGAACTCTGTATTTTCATACATTTCTTGCATTCATACACACATACACAGAATCAAACATACACGCACATGTTGTAATGTTCAACCTAAGGAAAGCCTTTTTATCGGCTTCCGATGTTCACACAATCTGAAGGACTGTGCGTGTAGGGGATTCGGAGGGAGTGCACTTCTAGCTGTGCTCTCAGCTAAGCTCGTCAAATATGGCGTGGGTTCTTTCCTCCTCCCTCTATATGACGCAACATTGACACTTTAATAAGATTAAGTGCACTATCTGTAACCTACGGAAAGGATCAAAATATGCTTGGGCTGTAGCCACGCACAAATTTTGGCGGCAATGTGAATCTACGGTGGTTGTTAGCATGGCTGTGCTGTAGATCGCCTCCTTTACTTTACCCTCCCGACCTTGGTAACTGATTACACGATTTTATTTGTTACCCCTTAACAAAGATTTTATTCATTCTTTTTACTTCAAATGGATTAACATTAGCATTCTGTCGTTTCGGTGACGGACTTCAGAATATTCTACTCGCACATAATTAGCTCACTAAAATTCATTGTTCATTTTTAATATACTGAATACAATTAGAAAACATGATCCATATAGGGATTCATGATGCTTAGCGATTTTTGCAAAGTTAACCTAATATATTACACTACGTTCTAGTCAAAGGTATGAGCATAGTTCAATAGCAACAGAATTCCCGATTAATAATATTTATATTGCTTGCTTTTCTTTTTTTTTTTTTTTGTTAGTTTTACTCACTGCAGACTTCATGTTTTTATAAATTCTTACACGTTTTCCATCGGTGTTCCTTCGCTGGGCCCATTGAAGTTGCAGCAGATGCGTGGATGTTTGTTATCTGTTTATGGATAAAATTATTTAAGTAGAAGTTTTGCAACTATCAATTACAATAATATGCCATGCTGTTTTGTGCGCGCTAAAGTAATTAGTTTATATTTTCACTATTCCAAATTGTATTAAGTCTTAACTAAATCAAATAACCAAACTGCTGGTAGCAGCAATTCCAACTCAACTGTAGCGTGCACAAGACTCACTCAAAATTATTGCTAAATGCACTCAATCTTCTATTCGACGCCATTACTCAGCCAGCTTCATATGTGCTGATTTCACTCAATCGTGTCGGCAACAATGCTTACGCTGCGCACAGCGAACGCTCAGCTGTTGGTCGACAACGCTGTTACGCCGATCGAATTGAGAGCTGTTGGCCGCTGTTACGGTCAATTCCTGTTAATGTTGAGGTCCGCAGCTATTATACCCTTTCCGGTGAAACAAGTTTATGCGATATGTCATTAAATTCCAGGTTGGTGGTGTTCATGCTGTTCCTTCAGCGTATTAATTCCTTATGCCGTCTCAGGCTAGCTTTTCCCAAATTCGCCCGGGTTTCGCTTCCAATGCTTGCAGCGATTGGAAGGACATAACGGTGCTATCGCGTGATTTTCGCTCGATGCTTCTTCTGCGCTCATTCGTTCTCTCTATGCCTGGTCGTTTTCGTTCATTGCGAGTGCAAGTATTAGTGAGTGAACTTACGTTCGAAAAAGAGTGAACGTAAGGCAATGTTGAGCTGATCAGTTACACTCAAATACAGGGGAGTTTAACTCAAGCGTGAGTCGCTACTGAAATGTTTCGATTTGTGCATTGAGTAATTTTGGTGTCAAAACAACTGGACCGTACAATGTAAACGCAGGCTGCATGCTGCGAACAGCCGCTGCGCTTGGGCCCCACTACTGAAATTAATTCGTGTATAGCTTCTAAACTAAGAGTATGATCTTAATTGAATTAATTAAAAATATGATCTTAACTTTCAGAGCTTAACAAGAGCATTGAAATCTATGTACAAACCAAATCCCAAGTCCGTAATATATGAATTGCACATTTTTCACATTCGAAATGTTCATTACCAGCGTATGCTTCACGCGAACTAAGTTTGGCTGCTCTAGCTCTTATGGTTTTTTAAGATATCTTCAAAAAACAGAGTAAAAACGGTATTTATCGATAATAAGAAAACGAGATGAGTTATCGATGATTTGAAATAAACTTGATCTGCGTATGGTATACACGAAGCTAAAGAGTCCAAGTTCAGCTTTCTAGCTTCTGTAGTCTCCGAAATCGACGCGTTTATACAGACGGACAGGGCTAGATCAACTCCGCTAGTGATGCTGATCAAGAATGCGGAGATGCTTCCTTCTGCTTGTTACATACATTTGCACAAAACCATTATATCCTGATTTACACATTTTCAATGGATTCAGGGTATTATAAATGAATATAAAGAAGTAAGAGTGCTCTTTTCGGGAGTGCCCGACTTGTATATCAGTATACCAAAACAGTCCAAGTTTAGTTCCCTAGCTTTGTAGTCTCTGAAATCGACGCTTTCATAGAGATGAACGAATGTCATAAATCTAATACTTACCTACATGCTGCGAGCGAGGTTCGAGAGCGACAAAACTGCTTCGGCCGAGTGTGGCACACTTGCTGTTGTCATAAGAAAGTCGAAAAGAAGGAGTTAAATAGAGTAATATGCTCAAACACAGTTTGTCGACGCCCTCCCTAGATGATATGGTGTCGGCAAGGGCAGTTAGTTCGGAGCAACGGTCAGCTCCATCAAAACAGAGTAAGCGTCATAATTAGGAACCACAAAGATCAGCGATAACAGAATGCACTCTTCAAGAAACCGGTGCAAAAGGCGTCGTCAGGCTACAATGACCGCTGGACAACGGTTAACAGCCGTCAACAAACGCAAAGACTACGCTGTACAGATGAGATAAATTTGACTGGAATGGGTGCATGTGGCGTTTACAAAGGAGAAAAACTTGCCGATTGCAATCATCTTCAAGCCCAAAAAACCACCAGGACCTGACGGTATTACAAATCAAACGTTAAATCTAGCTCTTCCGCTAAGCCCTGCTGCATTTACACAACTCATATTTAGATAGATAGATACTATAAATGCTGGAATCAGTGATCATCAGCGCAGGTGGCCCCAAATAAATTTGAGTTCCGAAAAGCAAAGTTATTATAGTCGCACTAAAAGATAACTGATATTGCTACTAGAGGTGCTCAAGGCATGGAGGTACCAAACAGCACTGCCTAATCGTCACTTTGGACATCAAGAATGCGTTTAACACGGTTCGCTGCGATGCCATTATAAACGCGCTGGCCAGGCTAACTGTTAGGAAGTACTTGATGCAATGAACTTAAATTTGCTTCGCCGGATGAGTTGTCCAATACTCCACAACGTGAGTGGAGAAGTCCCACAAGGATCGTATCCACAAAGAACGGCCGGCATTACCACGGTGGCATCAAGGATAGCCACTAAATACCGAAAGGTCATGTTAGAGACAAGTATGTTGTTTCGCGAACACGGCGAATATGTACATAAGAAAGGTACAGTTGGGAACAGTTGGGAACAGTTGGGAACAAAAACATATTCTTAATAAATAAATAAATACATATTATAAAAATAAGTGAGAAGGCTCCATTCGGGAGCGCCCGACTGGGAAATACCCTGAACTCTGTATTTTCATACATTTCTTGCATTCATACACACATACACAGAATCAAACATACACACACACGCACATGTTGTAATGTTCAACCTAAGGAAAGCCTTTTTATCGGCTTCCGATGTTCACACAATCTGAAGGACTGTGCGTGTAGGGGATTCGGAGGGAGTGCACTTCTAGCTGTGCTCTCAGCTAAGCTCGTCAAATATGGCGTGGGTTCTTTCCTCTTCCCTCTATATGACGCAACATTGACACTTTAATAAGATTAAGTGCACTATCTGTAACCTACGGAAAGGATCAAAATATGCTTGGGCTGTAGCCACGCACAAAGTTTGGCGGCAATGTGAATCTACGGTGGTTGTTAGCATGGCTGTGCTGTAGATCGCCTCCTTTACATTACCCTCCCGACCTTGGTAACTGATTACACGATTTTATTTGTTACCCCTTAACAAAGATTTCATTCTTTTTACTTCAAATGGATTAACATTAGCATTCTGTCGTTTCGGTGACGGACTTCAGAATATTCTACTCGCACATAATTAGCTCACTAAAATTCATTGTTCATTTTTAATATACTGAATACAATTAGAAAACATGATCCATATAGGGATTCATGACGCTTAGCGATTTTTGCAAAGTTAACCTAATATATTACACTACGTTCTAGTCAAAGGTATGAGCATAGTTCAATAGCAACAGAATTCCCGATTAATAATATTTATATTGCTTGCTTTTCTTTTTTTTTTTTTTGTTAGTTTTACTCACTGCAGACTTCATGTTTTTATAAATTCTTACACGTTTTCCATCGGTGTTCCTTCGCTGGGCCCATTGAAGTTGCAGCAGATGCGTGGATGTTTGTTATCTGTTTATGGATAAAATTATTGAAGCAGAAGTTTTGCAACTATCAATTACAATAATATGCCATACTGTTTTGTGCGCGCTAAAGTAATTAGATTATATTTTCACTATTCCAAATTGTATTAAGTCTTAACTAAATCAAATAACCAAACTGCTGGTAGCAGCAATTCCAACTCAACTGTAGCGTGCACAAGACTCACTCAAAATTTTTGCTAAATGCACTCAATCTTCTATTCGACGCCATTACTCAGCCAGCTGCATATGTGCTGATTTCACTCAATCGTGTCGGCAACAATGCTCACGCTGCGCACAGCGAACGCTCAGCTGTTGGTCGACAACGCTGTTACGCCGATCGAATTGAGAGCTGTTGGCCGCTGTTACGGTCAATTCCTGTTAATGTTGAGGTCCGCAGCTATTATACCCTTTCCGGTGAAACAAGTTTATGCGATATGTCATTAAATTCCAGGTTGGTGATGTTCATGCTGTTCCTTCAGCGTATCAATTCCTTATGCCGTCTCAGGCTAGCTTTTCCCAAATTCGCCCGGGTTTCGCTTCCAATGCTTGCAGCGGTTGAAAGGACATAACGGTGCTATCGCGTGATTTTCGCTCGATGCTTCTTCTGCGCTCATTCGTTCTCTCTATGCCTGGTCGTTTTCGTTCATTGCGAGTGCGAGTATTAGTGAGTGAACTTACGTTCGAAAAAGAGTGAACGTAAGGCAATGTTGAGCTGATCAGTTACACTCAAATACAGGGGAGTTTAACTCAAGCGTGAGTCGCTACTGAAATGTTACGATTTGTGCATTGAGTAATTTTGGTGTCAAAACAACTGGACCGTACAATGTAAACGCAGGCTGCATGCTGCGAATAGCCGCTGCGCTTGGGCCCCACTACTGAAATTAATTCGTGTATAGCTTCTAAACTAAGAATATGATCTTAATTCAATTAATTAAGAATATGATTTTAACTTTCAGAGCTTAACAAGAGCATTGAAATCTATGTACAAACCAAATCCCAAGTCCGTAATATTTGAATTTCACATTTTTCACATTCGAAATGTTTAATACCTGCATATGCTTCACGTGAACTAGGTTTGGCTGCTCTAGTTCTTATGGCTTTTTAAGATATCTTCAAAAAACACAGTAAAAAACGGTATTTATCGATAATAAGAAAACGAGATGAGTTATCGATGATTTGAAATAAACTTGATCTGCGTATGGTATACACGAAGCTAAAGAGTCCAAGTTCAGCTTTCTAGCTTCTGTAGTCTCCAAAATCGACGCGTTTATACAGACGGACAGGGCTAGATCAACTCCGCTAGTGATGCTGATCAAGAATGCGGAGATGCTTCCTTCTGCTTGTTACATACATTTGCACAAAACCATTATATCCTGATTTACACATTTTCAATGGATTCAGGGTATTATAAATGAATACAAAGAAGTAAGAGTGCTCTTTTCGGGAGTGCCCGACTTGTATATCAGTATACCAAAACAGTCCAAGTTTAGTTCCCTAGCTTTGTAGTCTCTGAAATCGACGCTTTCATACAGATGAACGAATGTCATAAATCGAATACTTACCTACATGGTGCGAGCGAGGTTCGAGAGCGACAAAACTGCTTCGGCCGAGTGTGGCACACTTGCTGTTGTCATAAGAAAGTCGAAAAGAAGGAGTTAAATAGAGTAATATGCTCAAACAGAGAAGCTGGTGCGAGGACATGAAGTCAGTCACAGTGTATAATTGGCAGAGAAACGACAAACAACTTGCGACTCGCTGCGCCCAAAGCTCTTATAGTGAAACATACATTATGTTCGTTCTCGCATTCGCAACGGTCGTGTTTTTTTCGTGCACCCCGAATTGTCTAATTTTCACTAATCTAATCAATCTAAATTTCGCTTTTTATTGTCCTATAAACAACAGTGTGATTCATTTTCGGTTGTGTGAAACAAATTGTTTTGTTGTGTATAATCTTTTAAATTAATTTTCATTTGAGTTCAAATACAACAACAAACTGCAGCGCAAGCAAACTGGTTGTCTTGTGCAGTTGCATTGTTTTGTTTTTGCAGTGTCGCTCTTGCTGTCATTCCGCGCTCTAAAACTCTCTTTAAAACTCTCTCCGCGCTAATATTGTTGTTGGTGTTGGTCGGCTGTTTCGTTTTTTTCTCTTTTTTCTTCTTCATTATTTTTGCTTTGGTTAATCCCGTTGCTTATTTCGCCTGCGCTGTTTATTGTTTGTATTGTTGTTGTAAGTACAAATCAGCATCAATCTAAATTTTAATATTTATTTATTTTTGTTTTATTTCTGTATTTATTCTTTTATAATGTTTGTCTGCAATAAAAAAGATTGCCAGGTGCGTGCAAACGCAAAGATGGGATTTGTTTGCTGCTGGCTGTCTGACAATATGCCGCACGAAAAATGCGCTGGCCTCAACGGCCGTATTATCGACCTGATTGAGTCCAAATCAGGTTTAAAGTGGACTTGCGAATCCTGCAGGCATGTTGAAAGAGACATGATGGGATTCATGAGGCAGACAAAGAGGGGCTTTGGGGATATCTTCGACCAGTTTAAAAAACTGTCCGACGGTTTCTCCGCTCTGGATAATAAGTTCAAAGCTATAAAGCTTCTGAACGAATCTCCAAGGCGTAAAAAAGCCAATTTTAGGCTGTCGATTGGCCCAAATGAACTTTCTGCCCCTGCAGAACTGCCCACTACATCCGCTGCTAATTTACAATTAATTAATTTTTCATCCCCCTCTCCACACATCAAAGACAGAAGTGACCAAACCAACATAGTTCCCATGGATGTTGCTCCGTCTGATCCCGAACCTTTTTCTGATTCGGTAGTTATTAGCCCTGTTGACACTGATCAACTTTCTGGTGCTAGTAAACCAATCGAATCAAATGGTCAATTATTCAAGGCTATTGCTCCACTAGAAGCTATAGCTAAGCTTCCAAATGTGACCCTTGTAGGTGTTCCACAAAAAAAAAACAAACATTTGTTTCTAAGCTTGCCCCTGATACTTCATCTGATGATGTCAAGGACTTTATTCTGGCTAAGCCGAAAGCTGTGGAAAAATTCAATTTTTCATATATTCGGGAAATTTCTTCTTTAAATTAAGTGTTCCGGCCGAACATTTCAGGAAAATTTGCTGTAAAGAGTTCTGACCAGACCACTTAATCATTAAAGAATTGCACTTCCGCCTCCTGCTGTCAATCTAAGCCCACCTTTGGCAGTCTCTGTTAGTACAAAAAACTAACATCCTCCCTCTCACTTGGTTACCAGAATGTAAGAGGTCTTCGTAACAAACTTTGTAATCTTTATCTTAGTAGCCTATCTTTTCATTTTCATGTCATAGCCTTCTCTGAGACATGGTTAAGACCTGACATTCTAAATTCTGAAATAATATCTAAGAAATTCTCTATCTATAGAAAAGACCGCACTTCTCGTCGTGGTGGTGGTGTGCTTATTGCTGTTGATGCTGATTAATTCTCGGAGATAGTAATAACTAACTTTTGTACAGATATAGAATTTGTCGCCGTCAAATTGTGCATTAATGGTGTCTGCCTTTTTATTCTGCTATATATTCTGTCTCCGCTATGCTTTCCGATCGTGATTTTCTTGTAGTGATGGGTGATTTCAATATTGCTGGAACTACATGGATCTCTAGTCCCGATTCTAGCGTCTTCCACGACCCAAAATGATTTTCTCGAAAATATTTTTGGGATGTCATTATGTCAAATCAATGCTATCCCCAATTCTCTTAATAAAATGCTTGATCTTGTTTTTGTTTTGGATCAATCTTTCTTGTCTGTTTCCCGTAATGAGCCTATATCATGTCCGGAAGATCCCTATCACCCCACTTTAGAGGTGTTGATTGATTAACCTTCCCGGTTGCTAAACCCTGGTAGTAAGCCTCCAGAGCGAGCTCGCCAATTTCGGAAAACCGACTTTAGCAAACTAACTCAGCTTTTATCCCAGACTGACTGGCCTCGGCTTTACATGTGTAGGGACATGGATAGCGCAATCGAGATTTTTTATTCTACTATAAACCATCTATTCGATTTATGCGTCCCGGTTTGTGATACAGTTAGGTCTAACAATCCTATTTGGTTCACACGGGAATTAAACAATTTGAAGAAAAGAAAGTCAAGGATGTACAAGAAGTTCAAGGAAACTGGCTCTTTCTTGGCTTACACTCAATATCTGATTGCTCGATCTAATTTCTCTGTCCTAAATAACCAATGTTACAAGGATTACTTGAAAAGTTGTAGGATACAGTTCCAGCGGGATCCTAAAAGTTTCTATAACTTCGTTAATGTGAAGCGCAAATCGTCAACACTACCATCAAGTCTATTTTTTGAAGAAACGTCTGCTGACTCAGATCAAGCTATTGCCGATTTAGTCGCAACATTTTTTCAAACTACTTATAGTTCGCAGAATTATATTCCTGCTATGCCATATCCTTATCATGTAAATGTTTCTAACTGCATTTTTGAGTCTGTGATCACAGAAAGTTCACTACTAAAAGAGATAATGGTTATCAAGCCCGTATATTTACCGGGACCTGATGGAGTACCAGGCTGCGTGCTTAGATAATGTGGTGAAGGTTCCTCAAAGCCTTTGTGTAAACTATTTTATTTGTCCGTGGAGTTAAGTTCATTTCCTAATATTTGGAAAGAATCATTTATTATTCCTCTCCTTAAAAAAGGAAACAAGTCTAATATTCAAAACTAAAGAGGTATTTCTAAGTTGTCCGCTATTCCCAAGATTTTTGAGATGTTGATAACTTTTCAATTACAACATCTTTGTAGATCTATAATTTCACCCTGCCAGCACGGGTTTATGAAATATAGATCTACTACCACTAACTTATTGGAATTCACGTCATTTGTTATTATCCAAAATAAAATGCAAACAGATGTCATTTACACTGATTTCAGTAAAGCGTTTGTTAATCATTCGCTTTTACTGCATAAGCTTCATCTTCTGGGATTTGAATTGGAATTGAGAACTGTTGGCAGCGGTCAATTCCTGTTAATGTCGAGCGCCGCAACTATTATACCCTTTCCGGTGAAACAAGTTTATGCGATATGTCATTAAATTCCAGGTTGGTGGTGTTCATGCTGTTCCTTCAGCGTATCAATTCCTTATGCCGTCTCAGCCTAGCTCTTCCTAAATTCGCCCGGGTATCAGACTAGTGCAATGTGATGCAAAAATTAGCTGGCCCGCCGACCGATGGCTAGTATGTAGGTTGAAAGAGCGTAAACGCAGGGGACCGATCGGCCGGCGGCAAATGGCAGCTGTTGCTATCTTGGCACTTTTTGCGGTCGCGCTCGGCCCTTTTATACTCGATAAACAATGCTACCGCGGGCGGAGCCGAATTGGACTACGTGCCGTTTCGCTTGCAATGCGATTGGAAGGACATAGCGGTGCTATCGGGTGATTTTCGCTCGAATCTTCTTCTGCGCTCATTCGTTCTCTCTATGCCTGGTCGTTTTCGTTCATTGCGAGTGCGAGTATTAGTGAGTGAACTTACGTTCGAAAAAGAGTGAACGTAAGGCAATGTTGAGCTGATCAGTTACACTCAAATACAGGGGAGTTTAACTTAAGCGTGAGTCGAGACAATATGCCGCACGAAAAATGCGCTGGCCTCAACGGCCGTATTATCGACCTGATTGAGTCCAAATCAGGTTTAAAGTGGACTTACGAATCCTGCAGGCATGTTGAAAGAGACATGATGGGATTCATGAGGCAGACAAAGAGGGGCTTTGGGGATATCTTCGACCAGTTTAAAAAACTGTCCGACGGTTTCTCCGCTCTGGATAATGAGTTCAAAGCTATGAAGCTTTTGAACGAATCTCCAAGCCAAACGAATCAAAAGCCAATCTTAGGCTGTCGATTGGCCCAAATGAACTTTCTGCCCCTGCAGAACTCCCCACTACATCCGCTCCTAATTTACAATTAATTAATTTTTCATCCCCCTCTCCACACATCAAAGACAGAAGTGACCAAACCAACATAGTTCCCATGGATGTTGCTCCGTCTGATCCCGAACCTTTTTCTGATTCGGTAGTTATTAGCCCTGTTGACACTGATCAACTTTCTGGTGCTAGTAAACCAATCGAATCAAATGGTCAATTATTCAAAGCTATTGCTCCATTAGAAGCTATAGCTAAGGTTCCAAATGTAACCCTGTAGGTGTTCCACAAAAAAAAACAAACATTTGTTTCTAAGCTTGCCCCTGATACCACATCTGATGATGTCAAGGCCTTTATTCTGGCTAAACTGAAAACTGTAGAAAAATTCCAATTTTCATATATTCGGGAAATTTCTTCTTTTAAATTAAGTGTTCCGGCCGAACATTTCAGCAAAATTTGCTGTAAAGAGTTCTGACCAGACCACTTAATCATTAAAGAATTGCACTTCCGCCTCCTGCTGTCAATCTAAGCCCACCTCTTGCAGTCTCTGTTAGTACAAAAAACTAACATCCTCCCTCTCACTTGGCTACCAGAATGTAGGAGGTCTTTGTAGCAAACTTTTTAATCATTATCTTAGTAGCCTATCTTTTCATTTTCATGTCATAGCCTTCTCTGAGACATGGTTAAGACCTGACATTCTAAATTCTGAAATACTATCTAACCAATTCTCTATCTATAGAAAAGACCGCACTTCTCGTCGTGGTGGTGGTGTGCTTATTGCTGTTGATACTGATTAATTCTCGGAGATAGTAATAACTAACTTTTGTACAGATATAGAATTTGTTGCCGTCAAATTGTGCCTTAATGGTGTCTGCCTTTTTATTACTTGTTCCTATATTCCTCCTTCTTCAGATAATTCTGCTATATATTCTGTCTCCGCTATGCTTTCCGATCGTGATTTTCTTGTAGTGATGGGTGATTTCAATATTGCTGGAACTACATGGATCTCTAGTCCCGATTCTAGCGTCTTCCACGACCCAAAATGATTTTCTCGAAAATTTTTTTGGGATGTCATTATGTCAAATCAATGCTTCCCAATTCTCTTAATAAAATGCTTGATCTTGTTTTTGTCTTGGATCAATCTTTCTTGTCTGTTTCCCGTACTGAGCCTATATCATGTCTGACTGGTCTCGGCTTTACATGTGTAGGGACATGGATAGCGCAATCGAGATTTTTTATTCTACTATAAACCATCTATTCGATTTATGCGTCCCGGTTTGTGATACAGTTAGGTCTAACAATCCTATTTGGTTCACACGGGAATTAAACAATTTGAAAAAAAGAAAGTCAAGGATGTACAAGAAGTTCAAGGAAACTGGCTCTTTCTTGGCTTACACTCAATATCTGATTGCTCGATCTAATTTCTCTGTCCTAAATAACCAATGTTACAAGGATTACTTGAAAAGTTGTAGGATACAGTTCCAGCGGGATCCTAAAAGTTTCTATAACTTCGTTAATGTGAAGCGCAAATCGTCAACACTACCAGCAAGTCTATTTTTTGAAGAAACGTCTGCTGACTCAGATCAAGCTATTGCCGATTTAGTTGCAACATTTTTTCAAACTACTTATAGTTTGCAGAATTATGTTCCTGCTATGCCATATCCTTATCATGTAAATGTTTCTAACTGCATTTTTGAGTCTGTGATCACAGAAAGTTCACTACTAAAAGAGATAATGGTTATCAAGCCCGTATATTTACCGGGACCTGATGGAGTACCAGGCTGCGTGCTTAGATAATGTGGTGAAGGTTCCTCAAAGCCTTTGTGTAAACTATTTTATTTGTCCGTGGAGTTAAGTTCATTTCCTAATATTTGGAAAGAATCATTTATTATTCCTCTCCTTAAAAAAGGAAACAAGTCTAATATTCAAAACTACTTTCTCTTGAAACAGGAAACGCATTCAAATGTCTTTTGTAGTCCAATAATTGTGTGGGAATGGAAAAGCAAATTCCATGGCGTTGACGACAGCTCAACGGCAGTCAGAGCCCCAGCTGTAACCAAGTCCAAGTCACAATCCTCTAATTGCGACTAACAGCCCCAAATTTGTCTTGTCCGCTGTGGGCGCCCAATTGGTCTTTGGCAGTGGAAATGGATTCAATGGATTTCAATTCGCTGGAATTGCCAGCGTTTAGAGCTTGAGGAATGGTTTGGCAGCCCGCAAAAGCTTCGACTGCAAATTAGCCGAAAGATTGTGCAAGGCAAATTTAATAGATACGAACTGACGGCCCAAGATTGATTGATTTTTCGGGGTATTATTATATAGTTAGGAATAGGCGGGCGATTTATAAGATTGCATGCTTTATAAAAGAACTGTTGAAACTACCAGAATGCTCTAGTCGAGCGGACCAGACTAAGAGATTCCCTTAAAAAACAAATATCATACGGCGAAAGAGATTAAATTAAATTTGGCCGAGATCAAAAGCATTTAAACTTGCATATCTCGGGCAAAGAAGGTCATATCTTTGAATGATATACCTTTTTATCGATTGGCATTTCTTGTTTCTTATCTAAATTTTGACCAAATTTGAAAAAAATTACAAGCGTCATAATTTTTGAAAAAATCTGAAAAATTTTAAAATTACAAATTTGGAATGGAGTTCGTATATATAGACTTATATGATTTGAAATAAGTATATATCTCCGAGATCGGACTACATAGCAGAGAGAAGCATTATTTCGCATATGAATATAAGCAATAATTTGAAAATTAAGTTCGAGCTTCTATAGGAAAATCCGACAAAAAAGTAAAAAAGTATCGTAAGTATTATTAAGACTATGGCACTTTGACTGAGCTGACTTTTTCGTTATTGTTAAGTTTAACTTGATCTTCATGGAAATAATACTCTCCTTCAATTTATCTAAAAATATATATTAATTCCCACAAAGCCAATAAAATATTTGTAATTTACATTTTCGTATTTATTTACGATCTTTTGGTGCTGCTTTGATATGAGCTGCGACTTGAAGTTGCATGTAAAATCAAAATAAATAAAGCGCTGCATAAACAGAAACAACTGAGAAAAAAACAGCTTTTTCCCATGACCTGGAAAGCGCCCAGTTCCCAGTTTCCATTTGGCGGGCAGGTTTGGGCACCGGCAGCTCATGTAATTTCAGACGCTCGACCACATAAAATGTATTCAAATCAGACGACGACGACGACGTCGTGACGTTGAAATTAAATCAACTAGACTAGAGACGCGCCGGCTACGGCCCCAAGAGCAGCCTGCGCTAAAGTGGAGACGAGTTTCAGCGGCAGCTTGAATTAACCCTGGCTGACTAAGTTGTCCGCTATTCCCAAGATTTTTGAGATGTTGATAACTTTCCAATTACAACATCTTTGTAGATCTATAATTTCACCCTGCCAGCACGAGTTTATGAAATATAGATCTTATATCACTAACTTATTGGAGTTCACGTCATTTGTTATTAAAGGATTCCAAAATAAAATGCAAACAGATGTCATTTACACTGATTTCAGTAAAGCGTTTGACTCTGTTAATCATTCGCTTTTACTGCATAAGCTTCATCTTCTGGGATTTGAATTGGAATTGAGAGCTGTTGGCCGCTGTTACGGTCAATTCCTGTTAATGTCGAGTGCCGCAGCTATTATACCCTTTCCGGTGAAACAAGTTTATGCGATATGTCATTAAATTCCAGGTTGGTGGTGTTCATGCTGTTCCTTCAGTGTATCAATTCCTTATGCCGTCTCAGCCTAGCTCTTCCTAAATTCGCCCGGGTATCAGACTAGGGCAATGTGATGCAAAAATTAGCTGGCCCGCCGACCGATGGCTAGTATGTAGGTTGAAAGAGCGTAAACGCAGGGGACCGATCGGCCGGCGGCAAATGGCAGCTGTTGCTATCTTGGCCTTGTCTTATGCACTGCGAAGGCAGGGACTGATCTTTATAGGAATTAAGCTTCTTTCAATTTGGCTTCGTGTATATATATATGTTTGTATATATATATATATATACCAATATATATGTATATGCTCTAATAAATGCAAGCACTAGCTTAGCCTTCACTTTTGCAATAGAAGAGTTTTTGCGGTCGCGCTCGGCCCTTTTATACTCGATAAGCAATGCTACCGCGGGCGAAGCCGAATTGGACTACGTGCCGTTTCGCTTCCAATGCTTGCAGCGATTGGAAGGACATAACGGTGCTATCGCGTGATTTTCGCTCGATGCTTCTTCTGCGCTCATTCGTTCTCTCTATGCCTGGTCGTTTTCGTTCATTGCAAGTGCGAGAATTAGTGAGTGAACTTACGTTCGAAAAAGAGTGAACGTAATGCAATGTTGAGCTGATCAGTTACACTCAAATACAGGGGAGTTTAACTCAAACGTGAGTCGCTACTGAAATGTTTCGATTTGTGGATTGAGTAATTTTGGTGTCAAAACAACTGGATCGTACAATGTAAACGCAGGCTGCATGCGCTTGGGCCCCACTACTGAAATTAATTCGTGTATAGCTTCTAAACTAAGAATATGATCTTAATTCAATTAATTAAGAATATGATCTTAACTTTCAGAGCTTAACAAAAGCATTGAAATCTATGTACAAACCAAATCCCAAGTCCGTAATATTTGAATTTCACATTTTTCACATTCGAAATGTTCATTACCTGCATATGCTTCACGCGAACTAAGTTTGGCTGCTCAAGCTCTTATGGTTTTTTAAGATATCTTCAAAAAACAGAGTACAAAACGGTATTTATCGATAATAAGAAAACGAGATGAGTTATCGATGATTTCAAATAAACTTGATCTGCGTATGGTATACACGAAGCTAAAGAGTCCAAGTTCAGCTTTCTAGCTTCTGTAGTCTCCGAAATCGACGCGTTTATACAGACCGACACGGCTAGATCAACTCCGCTAGTGATGCTGATCAAGAATGCGGAGATGCTTCCTTCTGCTTGTTACATACATTTGCACAAAACCATTATATCCTGATTTACCCATTTTCAATGGATTCAGGGTATAATAAATGATTATAAAGAAGTAAGAGTGCTCTTTTCGGGAGTGCCCGACTTGTATATCAGTATACCAAAACAGTCAAAGTTTAGTTCCTTAGCTTTGTCGTCTCTGAAATCGACGCTTTCATACAGATGAACGAATGTCATAAATCTAATACTTACCTACATGCTGCGAGCGAGGTTCGAGAGCGACAAAACTGCTTCGGCCGAGTGTGGCACACTTGCTGTTGTCATAAGAAAGTCGAAAAGAAGGAGTTAAAGAGAGTAATATGCTCAAACAGAGAAGCTGGTGCGAGGACATGAAGTCAGTCACAGTGTATAATTGGCAGAGAAACGACAAACAACTTGCGACTCGCTGCGCCCAAAGCTCTTATAGTGAAACATACATTATGTTCGTTCTCGCATTCGCAACGGTCGTGTTTTTTTCGTGCACCCCGAATTGTCTAATTTTCACTAATCTAATCAATCTAAATTTCGCTTTTTATTGTCCTATAAACAACAGTGTGATTCATTTTCGGTTGTGTGAAACAAATTGTTTTGTTGTGTATAATCTTTTAAATTAATTTTCATTTGAGTTCAAATACAACAACAAACTGCAGCGCAAGCAAACTGGTTGTCTTGTGCAGTTGCATTGTTTAGTTTTTGCCGTTTCGCTCTTGCTGTCATTCCGCGCTCTAAAACTCTCTTTAAAACTCTTTCCGCGCTAATATTGTTGTTGGTGTTGGTCGGCTGTTTCGTTTATTTTCTCTTTTTTCTTCTTCATTATTTTTGCTTTGGTTAATCCCGTTGCTTATTTCGGTTGTCGCGCCTGCGCTGTTTATTGTTTGTATTGTTGTTGTAAGTTCAAATCAGCATCAATCTAAATTTTAATATTTATTTATTTTTGTTTTATTTCTGTATTTATTCTTTTATAATGTTTGTCTGCAATAAAAAAGATTGCCAGGTGCGTGCAAACGCAAAGATGGGATTTGTTTGCTGCTGGCTGTCTGACAATATGCCGCACGAAAAATGCGCTGGCCTCAACGGCCGTATTATCGACCTGATTGAGTCCAAATCAGGTTTAAAGTGGACTTGCGAATCCTGCAGGCATGTTGAAAGAGACATGATGGGATTCATGAGGCAGACAAAGAGGGGCTTTGGGGATATCTTCGACCAGTTTAAAAAACTGTCCGACGGTTTCTCCGCTCTGGATAATGAGTTCAAAGCTATAAAGCTTCTGAACGAATCTCCAAGGCGTAAAAAAGCCAATTTTAGGCTGTCGATTGGCCCAAATGAACTTTCTGCCCCTGCAGAACTGCCCACTACATCCGCTGCTAATTTACAATTAATTAATTTTTCATCCCCCTCTCCACACATCAAAGACAGAAGTGACCAAACCAACATAGTTCCCATGGATGTTGCTCCGTCTGATCCCGAACCTTTTTCTGATTCGGTAGTTATTAGCCCTGTTGACACTGATCAACTTTCTGGTGCTAGTAAACCAACCGAATCAAATGGTCAATTATTCAAGGCTATTGCTCCATTAGAAGCTATAGCTAAGGTTCCAAATGTGACCCTTGTAGGTGTTCCACAAAAAAAAAAACATTTGCTTCTAGGCTTGCCCCTGATACTACATCTGATGATGTCAAGGCCTTTATTCTGGCTAAACTGAAAGCTGTGGAAAAATTCAAATTTTCATATATTCGGGAAATTTCTTCTTTTAAATTAAGTGTTCCGGCCGAACATTTCAGAAAAATTTGCTGTAAAGGGTTCTGACCAGACCACTTAATCATTAAAGAATTGCACTTCCGCCTCCTGCTGTCAATCTAAGCCCACCTCTTGCAGTCTCTGTTAGTACAAGAAACTAACATCCTCCCTCTCACATCTTTATCTTAGTAGCCTATCTTTTCATTTTCATGTCATAGCCTTCTCTGAGACATGGTTAAGACCTGACATTCTAAATTCTGAAATGCTATCTAAGAAATTCTCTATCTATAGAAAAGACCGCACTTCTCGTCGTGGTGGTGGTGTGCTTATTGCTGTTGATGCTGATTAATTCTCGGAGATAGTAATAACTAACTTTTGTACAGATATAGAATTTGTCGCCGTCAAATTGTGCATTAATGGTGTCTGCCTTTTTATTCTGCTATATATTCTGTCTCCGCTATGCTTTCCGATCGTGATTTTCTTGTAGTGATGGGTGATTTCAATATTGCTGGAACTACATGGATCTCTAGTCCCGATTCTAGCGTCTTCCACGACCCAAAATGATTTTCTCGAAAATTTTTTTGGGATGTCATTATGTCAAATCAATGCTATCCCCAATTCTCTTAATAAAATGCTTGATCTTGTTTTTGTTTTGGATCAATCTTTCTTGTCTGTTTCCCGTAATGAGCCTATATCATGTCCGGAAGATCCCTATCACCCCACTTTAGAGGTGTTGATTGATTAACCTTCCCGGGTGCTAAACCCTGGTAGTAAGCCTCCAGAGCGAGCTCGCCAATTTCGGAAAACCGACTTTAGCAAACTAACTCAGCTTTTATCCCAGACTGACTGGTCTCGGCTTTACATGTGTAGGGACATGGATAGCGCAATCGAGATTTTTATTCTACTATAAACCATCTATTCGATTTATGCGTCCCGGTTTGTGATACAGTTAGGTCTAACAATCCTATTTGGTTCACACGGGAATTAAACAATTTGAAGAAAAGAAAGTCAAGGATGTACAAGAAGTTCAAGGAAACTGGCTCTTTCTTGGCTTACACTCAATATCTGATTGCTCGATCTAATTTCTCTATCCTAAATAACCAATGTTATAAGGATTACTTGAAAAGTTGTAGGATGCAGTTCCAGCGGGATCCTAAAAGTTTCTATAACTTCGTTAATGTGAAGCGCAAATCGTCAACACTACCATCAAGTCTATTTTTTGAAGAAACGTCTGCTGACTCAGATCAAGCTATTGCCGATTTAGTCGCAACATTTTTTCAAACTACTTATAGTTCGCAGAATTATATTCCTGCTATGCCATATCCTTATCATGTAAATGTTTCTAACTGCATTTTTGAGTCTTTGATCACAGAAAGTTCACTACTAAAAGAGAAAATGGTTATCAAGCCCGTATATTTACCGGGACCTGATGGAGTTCCAGGCTGCGTGCTTAGATAATGTGGTGAAGGTTCCTCAAAGCCTTTGTGTAAACTATTTTATTTGTCCGTGGAGTTAAGTTCATTTCCTAATATTTGGAAAGAATCATTTATTATTCCTCTCCTTAAAAAAGGAAACAAGTCTAATATTCAAAACTAAAGTGGTATTTCTAAGTTGTCCGCTATTCCCAAGATTTTTGAGATGTTGATAGCTTTTCAATTACAACATCTTTGTAGATCTATAATTTCACCCTGCCAGCACGGGTTTATGAAATATAGATCTACTACCACTAACTTATTGGAATTCACGTCATTTGTTATTAAAGGATTCCAAAATAAAATGCAAACAGATGTCATTTACACTGATTTCAGTAAAGCGTTTGACTCTGTTAATCATTCGCTTTTACTGCATAAGCTTCATCTTCTGGGCTTTGAATTGGAATTGAGAGCTGTTGGCAGCTGTTACGGTCAATTCCTGTTAATGTCGAGCGCCGCAGCTATTATACCCTTTCCGGTGAAACAACTTTATGCGATATGTCATTAAATTCCAGGTTGGTGGTGTTCATGCTGTTCCTTCAGCGTATCAATTCCTTATGCCGTCTCAGCCTAGCTCTTCCTAAATTCGCCCGGGTATCAGACTAGGGCAATGTGATGCAAAAATTAGCTGGCCCGCCGACCGATGGCTAGAATGTAGGTTGAAAGAGCGTAAACGCAGGGGACCGATCGGCCGGCGGCAAATGGCAGCTGTTGCCATCTTGGCACTTTTTGCGGTCGCGCTCGGCCCTTTTATACTCGATAAACAATGCTACCGCGGGCGGAACCGAATTGGACTACGTGCCGTTTCGCTTCCAATGCTTGCAGCGATTGGAAGGACATAACGGTGCTATCGCGTGATTTTCGCTCGATGCTTCTTCTGCGCTCATTCGTTCTCTCTATGCCTGGTCGTTTTCGTTCATTGCAAGTGCGAGTATTAGTGAGTGAACTTACGTTCGAAATAGAGTGAACGTAAGGCAATGTTGAGCTGATCAGTTACACTCAAATACAGGGGAGTTTAACTCAAACGTGAGTCGCTACTGAAATGTTTCGATTTGTGGATTGAGTAATTTTGGTGTCAAAACAACTGGATCGTACAATGTAAACGCAGGCTGCATGCGCTTGGGCCCCACTACTGAAATTAATTCGTGTATAGCTTCTAAACTAAGAATATGATCTTAATTCAATTAATTAAGAATATGATCTTAACTTTCAGAGCTTAACAAAAGCATTGAAATCTATGTACAAACCAAATCCCAAGTCCGTAATATTTGAATTTCACATTTTTCACATTCGAAATGTTCATTACCTGCATATGCTTCACGCGAACTAAGTTTGGCTGCTCAAGCTCTTATGGTTTTTTAAGATATCTTCAAAAAACAGAGTACAAAACGGTATTTATCGATAATAAGAAAACGAGATGAGTTATCGATGATTTCAAATAAACTTGATCTGCGTATGGTATACACGAAGCTAAAGAGTCCAAGTTCAGCTTTCTAGCTTCTGTAGTCTCCGAAATCGACGCGTTTATACAGACCGACACGGCTAGATCAACTCCGCTAGTGATGCTGATCAAGAATGCGGAGATGCTTCCTTCTGCTTGTTACATACATTTGCACAAAACCATTATATCCTGATTTACCCATTTTCAATGGATTCAGGGTATAATAAATGATTATAAAGAAGTAAGAGTGCTCTTTTCGGGAGTGCCCGACTTGTATATCAGTATACCAAAACAGTCAAAGTTTAGTTCCTTAGCTTTGTCGTCTCTGAAATCGACGCTTTCATACAGATGAACGAATGTCATAAATCTAATACTTACCTACATTCTGCGAGCGAGGTTCGAGAGCGACAAAACTGCTTCGGCCGAGTGTGGCACACTTGCTGTTGTCATAAGAAAGTCGAAAAGAAGGAGTTAAAGAGAGTAATATGCTCAAACAGAGAAGCTGGTGCGAGGACATGAAGTCAGTCACAGTGCATAATTGGCAGAGAAACGACAAACAACTTGCGACTCGCAGAAACATACATTATGTTCATTATGTTCGTTCTCGCATTCGCAACGGTCGTGTTTTTTTCTTGCGCCTCGAATTGTCCAATTTTCACTAATCTAATCAATCTAAATTTCGCTTTTTATTGTCCTATAAATTTTATTACAACAGTGTGATTCATTTTCGGTTGTGTGAAACACATTGTTTTGTTGTTTATAATCTTTTAAATTAATTTTCATTTGAGTTCAAATACAACAACAAACTGCAGCGCAAGCAAACTGGTTGTCTTGTGCAGTTGCATTGTTTTGTTTTTGCAGTTTCGCTCTTGCTGTCATTCCGCGCTCTAAAACTTTCTTTAAAACTCTCTCCGCGCTAATATTGTTGTTGGTGTTGATCGGCTGTTTCGTTTATTTTCTCTTTTTTCTGCTTCATTATTTTTGCTTTGGTTAATCCCGTTGCTTATTTCGGTTGTCGCGCCTACGCTGTTTATTGTTTGTATTGTTGTTGTAAGTACAAATCAGCATCAATCTAAATTTTAATATTTATTTATTTTTGTTTTATTTCTGTATTTATTCTTTTATAATGTTTGTCTGCAATAAAAAAGATTGCCAGGTGCGTGCAAACGCAAAGATGGGATTTGTTTGCTGCTGGCTGTCTGACAATATGCCGCACGAAAAATGCGCTGGCCTCAACGGCCGTATTATCGACCTGATTGAGTCCAAATCAGGTTTAAAGTGGACTTGCGAATCCTGCAGGCATGTTGAAAGAGACATGATGGGATTCATGAGGCAGACAAAGAGGGGCTTTGGGGATATCTTCGACCAGTTTAAAAAACTGTCCGACGGTTTCTCCGCTCTGGATAATGAGTTCAAAGCTATAAAGCTTCTGAACGAATCTCCAAGGCGTAAAAAAGCCAATTTTAGGCTGTCGATTGGCCCAAATGAACTTTCTGCCCCTGCAGAACTGCCCACTACATCCGCTGCTAATTTACAATTAATTAATTTTTCATCCCCCTCTCCACACATCAAAGACAGAAGTGACCAAACCAACATAGTTCCCATGGATGTTGCTCCGTCTGATCCCGAACCTTTTTCTGATTCGGTAGTTATTAGCCCTGTTGACACTGATCAACTTTCTGGTGCTAGTAAACCAACCGAATCAAATGGTCAATTGTTCAAGGCTATTGCTCCATTAGAAGCTATAGCTAAGGTTCCAAATGTGACCCTTGTAGGTGTTCCACAAAAAAAAAAACATTTGCTTCTAGGCTTGCCCCTGATACTACATCTGATGATGTCAAGGCCTTTATTCTGGCTAAACTGAAAGCTGTGGAAAAATTCCAATTTTCATATATTCGGGAAATTTCTTCTTTTAAATTAAGTGTTCCGGCCGAACATTTCAGCAAAATTTGCTGTAAAGAGTTCTGACCAGACCACTTAATCATTAAAGAATTGCACTTCCGCCTCCTGCTGTCAATCTAAGCCCACCTCTTGCAGTCTCTGTTAGTACAAAAAACTAACATCCTCCCTCTCACTTGGCTACCAGAATGTAAGAGGTCTTCGTAGCAAACTTTGTAATCTTTATCTTAGTAGCCTATCTTTTCATTTTCATGTCATAGCCTTCTCTGAGACATGGTTAAGACCTGACATTCTAAATTCTGAAATGCTATCTAAGAAATTCTCTATCTATAGAAAAGACCGCACTTCTCGTCGTGGTGGTGGTGTGCTTATTGCTGTTGATGCTGATTAATTCTCGGAGATAGTAATAACTAACTTTTGTACAGATATAGAATTTGTTGCCGTCAAATTGTGCATTAATGGTGTCTGCCTTTTATTATCATGTAAATGTTTCTAACTGCATTTTTGAGTCTTTGATCACAGAAAGTTCACTACTAAAAGAGAAAATGGTTATCAAGCCCGTATATTTACCGGGACCTGATGGAGTTCCAGGCTGCGTGCTTAGATAATGTGGTGAAGGTTCCTCAAAGCCTTTGTGTAAACTATTTTATTTGTCCGTGGAGTTAAGTTCATTTCCTAATATTTGGAAAGAATCATTTATTATTCCTCTCCTTAAAAAAGGAAACAAGTCTAATATTCAAAACTAAAGTGGTATTTCTAAGTTGTCCGCTATTCCCAAGATTTTTGAGATGTTGATAACTTTTCAATTACAACATCTTTGTAGATCTATAATTTCACCCTGCCAGCACGGGTTTATGAAATATAGATCTACTACCACTAACTTATTGGAATTCACGTCATTTGTTATTAAAGGATTCCAAAATAAAATGCAAACAGATGTCATTTACACTGATTTCAGTAAAGCGTTTGACTCTGTTAATCATTCGCTTTTACTGCATAAGCTTCATCTTCTGGGATTTGAATTGGAATTGAGAGCTGTTGGCAGCTGTTACGGTCAATTCCTGTTAATGTCGAGCGCCGCAGCTATTATACCCTTTCCGGTGAAACAACTTTATGCGATATGTCATTAAATTCCAGGTTGGTGGTGTTCATGCTGTTCCTTCAGCGTATCAATTCCTTATGCCGTCTCAGCCTAGCTCTTCCTAAATTCGCCCGGGTATCAGACTAGGGCAATGTGATGCAAAAATTAGCTGGCCCGCCGACCGATGGCTAGAATGTAGGTTGAAAGAGCGTAAACGCAGGGGACCGATCGGCCGGCGGCAAATGGCAGCTGTTGCCATCTTGGCACTTTTTGCGGTCGCGCTCGGCCCTTTTATACTCGATAAACAATGCTACCGCGGGCGGAGCCGAATTGGACTACGTGCCGTTTCGCTTCCAATGCTTGCAGCGATTGGAAGGACATAACGGTGCTATCGCGTGATTTTCGCTCGATGCTTCTTCTGCGCTCATTCGTTCTCTCTATGCCTGGTCGTTTTCGTTCATTGCAAGTGCGAGTATTAGTGAGTGAACTTACGTTCGAAATAGAGTGAACGTAAGGCAATGTTGAGCTGATCAGTTACACTCAAATACAGGGGAGTTTAACTCAAACGTGAGTCGCTACTGAAATGTTTCGATTTGTGGATTGAGTAATTTTGGTGTCAAAACAACTGGATCGTACAATGTAAACGCAGGCTGCATGCGCTTGGGCCCCACTACTGAAATTAATTCGTGTATAGCTTCTAAACTAAGAATATGATCTTAATTCAATTAATTAAGAATATGATCTTAACTTTCAGAGCTTAACAAAAGCATTGAAATCTATGTACAAACCAAATCCCAAGTCCGTAATATTTGAATTTCACATTTTTCACATTCGAAATGTTCATTACCTGCATATGCTTCACGCGAACTAAGTTTGGCTGCTCAAGCTCTTATGGTTTTTTAAGATATCTTCAAAAAACAGAGTACAAAACGGTATTTATCGATAATAAGAAAACGAGATGAGTTATCGATGATTTCAAATAAACTTGATCTGCGTATGGTATACACGAAGCTAAAGAGTCCAAGTTCAGCTTTCTAGCTTCTGTAGTCTCCGAAATCGAGGCGTTTATACAGACCGACACGGCTAGATCAACTCCGCTAGTGATGCTGATCAAGAATGCGGAGATGCTTCCTTGTGCTTGTTACATACATTTGCACAAAACCATTATATCCTGATTTACCCATTTTCAATGGATTCAGGGTATAATAAATGATTATAAAGAAGTAAGAGTGCTCTTTTCGGGAGTGCCCGACTTGTATATCAGTATACCAAAACAGTCAAAGTTTAGTTCCTTAGCTTTGTCGTCTCTGAAATCGACGCTTTCATACAGATGAACGAATGTCATAAATCTAATACTTACCTACATGCTGCGAGCGAGGTTCGAGAGCGACAAAACTGCTTCGGCCGAGTGTGGCACACTTGCTGTTGTCATAAGAAAGTCGAAAAGAAGGAGTTAAAGAGAGTAATATGCTCAAACAGAGAAGCTGGTGCGAGGACATGAAGTCAGTCACAGTGCATAATTGGCAGAGAAACGACAAACAACTTGCGACTCGCAGAAACATACATTATGTTCATTATGTTCGTTCTCGCATTCGCAACGGTCGTGTTTTTTTCTTGCGCCTCGAATTGTCCAATTTTCACTAATCTAATCAATCTAAATTTCGCTTTTTATTGTCCTATAAATTTTATTACAACAGTGTGATTCATTTTCGGTTGTGTGAAACACATTGTTTTGTTGTTTATAATCTTTTAAATTAATTTTCATTTGAGTTCAAATACAACAACAAACTGCAGCGCAAGCAAACTGGTTGTCTTGTGCAGTTGCATTGTTTTGTTTTTGCAGTTTCGCTCTTGCTGTCATTCCGCGCTCTAAAACTTTCTTTAAGACTCTCTCCGCGCTAATATTGTTGTTGGTGTTGATCGGCTGTTTCGTTTATTTTCTCTTTTTTCTTCTTCATTATTTTTGCTTTGGTTAATCCCGTTGCTTATTTCGGTTGTCGCGCCTACGCTGTTTATTGTTTGTATTGTTGTTGTAAGTACAAATCAGCATCAATCTAAATTTTAATATTTATTTATATTTGTTTTATTTCTGTATTTATTCTTTTATAATGTTTGTCTGCAATAAAAAAGATTGCCAGGTGCGTGCAAACGTAAAGATGGGATTTGTTTGCTGCTGGCTGTCTGACAATATGCCGCACGAAAAAAGCGCTGGCCTCAACGGCCGTATTATCGACCTGATTGAGTCCAAATCAGATTTAAAGTGGACTTGCGAATCCTGCAGGCATGTTGAAAGAGACATGATGGGATTCATGAGGCAGACAAGGAGGGGCTTTGGGGATATCTTCGACCAGTTTAAAAAACTGTCCGACGGTTTCTCCGCTCTGGATAATGAGTTCAAAGCTATAAAGCTTTTGAACGAATCTCCAAGGCGTAAAAAAGCCAATTTTAGGCTGTCGATTGGCCCAAATGAACTTTCTGCCCCTGCAGAACTGCCCACTACATCCGCTGCTAATTTACAATTAATTAATTTTTCATCCCCCTCTCCACACATCAAAGACAGAAGTGACCAAACCAACATAGTTCCCATGGATGTTGCTCCGTCTGATCCCGAACCTTTTTCTGATTCGGTAGTTATTAGCCCTGTTGACACTGATCAACTTTCTGGTGCTAGTAAACCAACCGAATCAAATGGTCAATTATTCAAGGCTATTGCTCCATTAGAAGCTATAGCTAAGGTTCCAAATGTGACCCTTGTAGGTGTTCCACAAAAAAAAAAACATTTGCTTCTAGGCTTGCCCCTGATACTACATCTGATGATGTCAAGGCCTTTATTCTGGCTAAACTGAAAGCTGTGGAAAAATTCAAATTTTCATATATTCGGGAAATTTCTTCTTTTAAATTAAGTGTTCCGGCCGAACATTTCAGAAAAATTTGCTGTAAAGGGTTCTGACCAGACCACTTAATCATTAAAGAATTGCACTTCCGCCTCCTGCTGTCAATCTAAGCCCACCTCTTGCAGTCTCTGTTAGTACAAGAAACTAACATCCTCCCTCTCACTTGGCTACCAGAATGTAAGAGGTCTTCGTAGCAAACTTTGTAATCTTTATCTTAGTAGCCTATCTTTTCATTTTCATGTCATAGCCTTCTCTGAGACATGGTTAAGACCTGACATTCTAAATTCTGAAATGCTATCTAAGAAATTCTCTATCTATAGAAAAGACCGCACTTCTCGTCGTGGTGGTGGTGTGCTTATTGCTGTTGATGCTGATTAATTCTCGGAGATAGTAATAACTAACTTTTGTACAGATATAGAATTTGTTGCCGTCAAATTGTGCATTAATGGTGTCTGCCTTTTATTATCATGTAAATGTTTCTAACTGCATTTTTGAGTCTTTGATCACAGAAAGTTCACTACTAAAAGAGAAAATGGTTATCAAGCCCGTATATTTACCGGGACCTGATGGAGTTCCAGGCTGCGTGCTTAGATAATGTGGTGAAGGTTCCTCAAAGCCTTTGTGTAAACTATTTTATTTGTCCGTGGAGTTAAGTTCATTTCCTAATATTTGGAAAGAATCATTTATTATTCCTCTCCTTAAAAAAGGAAACAAGTCTAATATTCAAAACTGAAGTGGTATTTCTAAGTTGTCCGCTATTCCCAAGATTTTTGAGATGTTGATAACTTTTCAATTACAACATCTTTGTAGATCTATAATTTCACCCTGCCAGCACGGGTTTATGAAATATAGATCTACTACCACTAACTTATTGGAATTCACGTCATTTGTTATTAAAGGATTCCAAAATAAAATGCAAACAGATGTCATTTACACTGATTTCAGTAAAGCGTTTGACTCTGTTAATCATTCGCTTTTACTGCATAAGCTTCATCTTCTGGGATTTGAATTGGAATTGAGAGCTGTTGGCAGCTGTTACGGTCAATTCCTGTTAATGTCGAGCGCCGCAGCTATTATACCCTTTCCGGTGAAACAACTTTATGCGATATGTCATTAAATTCCAGGTTGGTGGTGTTCATGCTGTTCCTTCAGCGTATCAATTCCTTATGCCGTCTCAGCCTAGCTCTTCCTAAATTCGCCCGGGTATCAGACTAGGGCAATGTGATGCAAAAATTAGCTGGCCCGCCGACCGATGGCTAGAATGTAGGTTGAAAGAGCGTAAACGCAGGGGACCGATCGGCCGGCGGCAAATGGCAGCTGTTGCCATCTTGGCACTTTTTGCGGTCGCGCTCGGCCCTTTTATACTCGATAAACAATGCTACCGCGGGCGGAGCCGAATTGGACTACGTGCCGTTTCGCTTCCAATGCTTGCAGCGATTGGAAGGACATAACGGTGCTATCGCGTGATTTTCGCTCGATGCTTCTTCTGCGCTCATTCGTTCTCTCTATGCCTGGTCGTTTTCGTTCATTGCAAGTGCGAGTATTAGTGAGTGAACTTACGTTCGAAATAGAGTGAACGTAAGGCAATGTTGAGCTGATCAGTTACACTCAAATACAGGGGAGTTTAACTCAAACGTGAGTCGCTACTGAAATGTTTCGATTTGTGGATTGAGTAATTTTGGTGTCAAAACAACTGGATCGTACAATGTAAACGCAGGCTGCATGCGCTTGGGCCCCACTACTGAAATTAATTCGTGTATAGCTTCTAAACTAAGAATATGATCTTAATTCAATTAATTAAGAATATGATCTTAACTTTCAGAGCTTAACAAAAGCATTGAAATCTATGTACAAACCAAATCCCAAGTCCGTAATATTTGAATTTCACATTTTTCACATTTGAAATGTTCATTACCTGCATATGCTTCACGCGAACTAAGTTTGGCTGCTCAAGCTCTTATGGTTTTTTAAGATATCTTCAAAAAACAGAGTACAAAACGGTATTTATCGATAATAAGAAAACGAGATGAGTTATCGATGATTTCAAATAAACTTGATCTGCGTATGGTATACACGAAGCTAAAGAGTCCAAGTTCAGCTTTCTAGCTTCTGTAGTCTCCGAAATCGACGCGTTTATACAGACCGACACGGCTAGATCAACTCCGCTAGTGATGCTGATCAAGAATGCGGAGATGCTTCCTTCTGCTTGTTACATACATTTGCACAAAACCATTATATCCTGATTTACCCATTTTCAATGGATTCAGGGTATAATAAATGATTATAAAGAAGTAAGAGTGCTCTTTTCGGGAGTGCCCGACTTGTATATCAGTATACCAAAACAGTCAAAGTTTAGTTCCTTAGCTTTGTCGTCTCTGAAATCGACGCTTTCATACAGATGAACGAATGTCATAAATCTAATACTTACCTACATGCTGCGAGCGAGGTTCGAGAGCGACAAAACTGCTTCGGCCGAGTGTGGCACACTTGCTGTTGTCATAAGAAAGTCGAAAAGAAGGAGTTAAAGAGAGTAATATGCTCAAACAGAGAAGCTGGTGCGAGGACATGAAGTCAGTCACAGTGCATAATTGGCAGAGAAACGACAAACAACTTGCGACTCGCAGAAACATACATTATGTTCATTATGTTCGTTCTCGCATTCGCAACGGTCGTGTTTTTTTCTTGCGCCTCGAATTGTCCAATTTTCACTAATCTAATCAATCTAAATTTCGCTTTTTATTGTCCTATAAATTTTATTACAACAGTGTGATTCATTTTCGGTTGTGTGAAACACATTGTTTTGTTGTTTATAATCTTTTAAATTAATTTTCATTTGAGTTCAAATACAACAACAAACTGCAGCGCAAGCAAACTGGTTGTCTTGTGCAGTTGCATTGTTTTGTTTTTGCAGTTTCGCTCTTGCTGTCATTCCGCGCTCTAAAACTTTCTTTAAAACTCTCTCCGCGCTAATATTGTTGTTGGTGTTGATCGGCTGTTTCGTTTATTTTCTCTTTTTTCTTCTTCATTATTTTTGCTTTGGTTAATCCCGTTGCTTATTTCGGTTGTCGCGCCTACGCTGTTTATTGTTTGTATTGTTGTTGTAAGTACAAATCAGCATCAATCTAAATTTTAATATTTATTTATATTTGTTTTATTTCTGTATTTATTCTTTTATAATGTTTGTCTGCAATAAAAAAGATTGCCAGGTGCGTGCAAACGTAAAGATGGGATTTGTTTGCTGCTGGCTGTCTGACAATATGCCGCACGAAAAAAGCGCTGGCCTCAACGGCCGTATTATCGACCTGATTGAGTCCAAATCAGATTTAAAGTGGACTTGCGAATCCTGCAGGCATGTTGAAAGAGACATGATGGGATTCATGAGGCAGACAAGGAGGGGCTTTGGGGATATCTTCGACCAGTTTAAAAAACTGTCCGACGGTTTCTCCGCTCTGGATAATGAGTTCAAAGCTATAAAGCTTTTGAACGAATCTCCAAGGCGTAAAAAAGCCAATTTTAGGCTGTCGATTGGCCCAAATGAACTTTCTGCCCCTGCAGAACTGCCCACTACATCCGCTGCTAATTTATAATTAATTAATTTTTCATCCCCCTCTCCACACATCAAAGACAGAAGTGACCAAACCAACATAGTTCCCATGGATGTTGCTCCGTCTGATCCCGAACCTTTTTCTGATTCGGTAGTTATTAGCCCTGTTGACACTGATCAACTTTCTGGTGCTAGTAAACCAACCGAATCAAATGGTCAATTATTCAAGGCTATTGCTCCATTAGAAGCTATAGCTAAGGTTCCAAATGTGACCCTTGTAGGTGTTCCACAAAAAAAAAAACATTTGCTTCTAGGCTTGCCCCTGATACTACATCTGATGATGTCAAGGCCTTTATTCTGGCTAAACTGAAAGCTGTGGAAAAATTCCAATTTTCATATATTCGGGAAATTTCTTCTTTTAAATTAAGTGTTCCGGCCGAACATTTCAGCAAAATTTGCTGTAAAGAGTTCTGACCAGACCACTTAATCATTAAAGAATTGCACTTCCGCCTCCTGCTGTCAATCTAAGCCCACCTCTTGCAGTCTCTGTTAGTACAAAAAACTAACATCCTCCCTCTCACTTGGCTACCAGAATGTAAGAGGTCTTCGTAGCAAACTTTGTAATCTTTATCTTAGTAGCCTATCTTTTCATTTTCATGTCATAGCCTTCTCTGAGACATGGTTAAGACCTGACATTCTAAATTCTGAAATACTATCTAAGAAATTCTCTATCTATAGAAAAGACCGCACTTCTCGTTGTGGTGGTGGTGTGCTTATTGCTGTTGATGCTGATTAATTCTCGGAGATAGTAATAACTAACTTTTGTACAGATATAGAATTTGTTGCCGTCAAATTGTGCATTAATGGTGTCTGCCTTTTTATTACTTGTTCCTATATTCCTCCTTCTTCAGATAATTCTGCTATATATTCTGTCTCCGCTATGCTTTCCGATCGTGATTTTCTTGTAGTGATGGGTGATTTCAATATTGCTGGAGCTACATGGATCTCTAATCCCGATTCTAGCGTCTTCCACGACCCAAAATGATTTTCTCGAAAATTTTTTTGGGATGTCATTATGTCAAATCAATGCTATCCCCAATTCTCTTAATAAAATGCTTGATCTTGTTTTTGTTTTGGATCAATCTTTCTTGTCTGTTTCCCGTAATGAGCCTATATCATGTCCGGAAGATCCCTATCACCCCACTTTAGAGGTGTTGATTGATTAACCTTCCCGGGTGCTAAACCCTGGTAGTAAGCCTCCAGAGCGAGCTCGCCAATTTCGGAAAACCGACTTTAGCAAACTAACTCAGCTTTTATCCCAGACTGACTGGTTTCGGCTTTACATGTGTAGGGACATGGATAGCGCAATCGAGATTTTTTATTCTACTATAAACCATCTATTCGATTTATGCGTCCCGGTTTGTGATACAGTTAGGTCTAACAATCCTATTTGGTTCACACGGGAATTAAACAATTTGAAGAAAAGAAAGTCAAGGATGTACAAGAAGTTCAATGAAACTGGCTCTTTCTTGGCTTACACTCAATATCTGATTGCTCGATCTAATTTCTCTATCCTAAATAACCAATGTTATAAGGATTACTTGAAAAGTTGTAGGATGCAGTTCCAGCGGGATCCTAAAAGTTTCTATAACTTCGTTAATGTGAAGCGCAAATCGTCAACACTACCATCAAGTCTATTTTTTGAAGAAACGTCAAGCTATTGCTGATTTAGTCGCAACATTTTTTCAAACTACTTATAGTTCCCAGAATTATGTTCCTGCTATGCCATATCCTTATCATGTAAATGTTTCTAACTGCATTTTTGAGTCTTTGATCACTACTAAAAGAGATAATGGTTATCAAGCCCGTATATTTACCGGGACCTGATGGAGTACCGCGTGCTTAGATAATGTGGTGAAGGTCTCTCAAAGCCTTTGTGTAAACTATTTTATTTGTCCGTGGAGTTAAGTTCATTTCCTAATATTTGGAAAGAATCATTTATTATTCCTCTCCTTAAAAAAGGAAACAAGTCTAATATTCAAAACTAAAGAGGTATTTCTAAGTTGTCCGCTATTCCCAAGATTTTTGAGATGTTGATAACTTTTCAATTACAACATCTTTGTAGATCTATAATTTCACCCTGCCAGCACGGGTTTATGAAATATAGATCTACTACCACTAACTTATTGGAATTCACGTCATTTGTTATTAAAGGATTCCAAAATAAAATGCAAACAGATGTCATTTACACTGATTTCAGTAAAGCGTTTGTTAATCATTCGCTTTTACTGCATAAGCTTCATCTTCTGGGATTTCCAAATAACTTAATTATCTGGATATCTAACTATTTATCCTTAAGAACCCAAAAAGTTTACTTCAAAGGTCTTGTCTCTAAACCTGTTCAAGTTACTTCCGGAGTACCACAAGGAAGTCACCTTGGTCCGTTATTATTGACCTTATTCATAAATGACCTTCCTTCTGTAATAAATCACTCTCGGGTACTGATGTACGCCGATGACGTAAAACTTTGCCTGTCGTCTACCAATTCTCTAGCTGCCCAAAGTTTGCAATCCGACCTTGACAGTTTCAAAACCTGGTGTCAAGTAAATTTATTAAATCTTAATTACAGTAAGTGCAAATTTATGTCCTTCTATAGACGAATGCCTTTTTTCAATAATTATTTCCTTAATGGTAATCCCCTTGAGCGTATTGAGTCCGTTAACGATTTGGGTATTCTTCTTGATCCCAAGCTTAAGTTTCACAAGCATATTTCTTCTGCTGCAAATCGAGCTTTTGGAGTCCTGGGACTTATAAAGCGCTGGTCGAAAGAATTTGACGATCCCTATGTTACCAAAACTCTATAAACTTCACTTGTTCGTCCAATTCTTGAATATGGTTCTTGTATATGGTGTCCCCAATACAAGGTTCATCAGGATTGAATTGAGTCTGTACAAAAACAATTTCTGCTTTTTGCCCTCGGCAAAAACCCTTAACTGGAATACTAATTATCGCATGCCTTCCTACCATAGTAGACTTTTACTAATAAATCTTCCCTCGCTTTCTAATCGTAGAACCATGCTTGGTGTAATCTTCTTACACAAACTAATTAATGGGGAAATTGATTCTTTTGAATTAATCAGCCAAATTAGTTTTGCGATTCCGAGTAGAAATACGAGGAATTTTTTACCGCTATCTCTTGAAATAGTAACTATTCTATTCATAATCCATTTTGTATCTTATACTCTAATTATAATAATCTTTTCCGAATAATTAGTAAAGCTACTTCTATTCCTATCCTTAAAACTTTAGTCCTTTGTCATCTGTCAATTTGTTCGCGTTCTTCGTCACCGCATGCTATGCGGCGCGCCCCTCGGTCGGTTGGGCGGGATGTGGGTGGCATTTTGCCTTGGTCCGCGCGTTAACAAGCCCGTGCTTGGTATCGTTGGGCCACTTGAATGTACTGCTCGTTAGTACATCTGCATCCAATATATATATAAATAAAATGGAAGCAAGTGAGCAATTGTTCCGTGACATAACAAACATATACTTATTATAACTTTTAACCAATTTCAATGGATTCAGGGTAAAAAGAAAAACATACACTCACAAAAAGCTATATTTAGGAAAACCGCGAATTAAAAAATATTAAATTTAATATGAATCACATACATCGTACATGTATATGTATATCGATAGCTATTATGTGTTTAAAAACTTCCATCGCTACTATAAACTCAACATAATTTTGGGAAAATGCAGTCAGATCTTTAAAATCACAATTGTATTTCTATTGTTATATGGAAATTAAATATTTATTTAATTAAAAAAAAAGAAAATCATGGCGGCGATAAAAAATAGAAAACAGAAAAATGTATATTGCAATGAAAAACCTGACGACGAACAAATGCTTGGTATTTTTAAGAAATATTCGGTAAGCCTGGATAACATGGAAAACGATTTGAATTTAGCAATTAGAGCCCAAAATTTTCAAACGACCACTGAGGAGCAAATCAAACTTGACACATTCTTGGCCTATGTGAACAGCACTTTGTTTTGGATGTACCTTAAACTACAGGGATCTGATTTATCAAAGGTATTAATCTACAGTTTGACCAAAGACAATATAAATACTAAGATGGATAACGCTGAATAACGATGTAAATTGTCCTTACTTCGGCAAGAACGTCACTTTGGCTGGTGAAACAATTACTTAATTTAATTTATACTTACGTAGTACATGTGAGTATTTTACTGAGGTATAGTCGGTAGAAAGTTTTAATCTTTTAAACCAAGCCTAGTTGGGGCTTGATAATGTACAGATATCATCAAAACAAACTGTATTGTTATCCAAAACAAACGCATACAAAATTAGTGAGAAGGCTCTAGTCGTGAGCGCCCGACTAGGGGATACCCTGAACCCCGTGTTTTCATACATTTTAGTCCACCTGCATTAATACACACACAGCATTACTCGTACTCACATACACACACGTGTAAACACAGGCTGCACGCTGTGAGCAGCTACTGTGCTTAGCCCCTGTGGAAATTAAATTCATGAATAATTTCTAAACTACACTAGTCGGCATAAATATTTTGACGAAATAAAAATCGTAAATTTTTGAGTTTAACTTTTAAATGGCTTTATAAACAATTCTTGTTTATTTTTTCCTTTTTATACCCTGAACCCATTGAAAATGGGTAATTAATACAAACATAAAAATAATCAAACAAATATTTATTCATAAAAACTTAAAAGATAAATTCATTAGTAATTTTATGTGTTGGCATAAATATTTTGACAAGTATATACTACTAAGAAAACGAATCTTCAACTTAACAAACGTAATGAAATAACGAGGCATTTAGTAAAATCTGTAACCTATACCTAGATATCGCTTTTCAAAACGAAGTGACCTCAGACAGTGTCTCTTCTTTGGTTTTATTTATCGAAACTGTTCTCTTTCATTTCAAACGGGACAGACGTTTTCTATAATATTCAAATCTGGACTTTGTGGTGGCTAGTTCAAAGTGGGAACACCGTCATCTTTCAAAAAGTTGGTTATTATTCGGGCTTCAATTTTACAAAAAATTTATTTTTTGATGAGTTATTCCACTAAGCATACAACACATAGAGTCGTCAAATCGACAAAAAAGTGGTTAAAAAAATTGTCGAGATCGTGGCACCCCACATCTTTCTGGGGGATCTTTGCTGGCCTGCGTTTGTCGCGAGCCTTAATTTCCCACTTGCATACATTTCAGCGCATTGCTACTTGTGCATACACACACACATGCATACATTTCGTTGCTCAGCTTCTGTGCACATGCAAAGAATACATGCAAGGGGTGCCGCGAGCCGTCAAGTACCTTGCAGTGAGAGCGAGACAGACTATACGGGGTTCTACGAGATCAAAATGCTATTTCGCTCTCTAGGCATTTATCTTGCGCTCTCAGAAAAAAAATTTTTTATACTCGTTCACGAAGTAAAACTAGTTTGGTTTTGTGCAATGTCCGTCATGCTGTCCGTCTGTCTGTATGAACGCAATATTTTTCGACGCTATTGAAGATAGAGACTTCAAACTTGGCATATATACTTGTAGTTATCTGCTTCAGACAAAGTGTTAAGATTTTTGTGCCACGCCCACTGGGTGGCTGGCAAATCGATAACATGTCGATACACCTCAAATCGCAAATCGATTAAAGTTGAATATTTCCCACAATATTAAAGTTAGAGTCACCAAATTTGGTATGTAGATAGCTGGTGATCTTCTCCAAAAAATGCGTTCCTGATTTCTCGGCCACGCCCACTAGTACGCCCCCAGCGCCCCCGCCCTAAAAATGGGAAATGGCTTTATCTCCCATAGTTTTAGAGCTAGAGTCACCAAATTTTGAATATATATTATTGGTAAGGTCCCCCAAACATCACAGAATTGTTCCGGCCACGCCACCTTCCGCCTCCGTAATCGCTAAAATCAATATATTTACAAGCTCAAAACTGTAACACGTGTATAATTTACACAATTTTAAAGCAAGAGATACCAAACTGGTATGTAGATTGCTGGTGACCTCCTCAAAGGATTGATACCTTGCATTCCCGGCCACGCCCAGTGGAACGCCCCCCAGACACCCCAGCTTAAAAAACCGGAAATAGCTATATCTTCCAAACTTTTTAGCTAAGGTCACCTTATTTGAATGCGTGGGCCCACCCCCGCCCTCTCCCGTCCCGCAAAGTGCGAAAGCCTATATCTCCAACATTTTTAGATCTAGAGTCACCAAATTTTAAACATAGATGGATGGTCACCCCCTTTACCCATTCGTAAGTTTCCGGCCACGCCCACTCCCGCCCCCGCAAATCGCTAAAAGCTATATCTCCCACAATTTTTAAGCTAGAGTCATAAAATTTGCAGACGGTGTTTGGGTGACCTTCTCTTAAGATCGAGCCGAAAAATGTTGGCCACACTTAGCCCCGCCCCTACGAAATATAAAACTTCTATATTTTTCCAAAATAACAATAACTTCCGTGTACTGTGAACGAGTATTACGCAGTCGGTTACGTCCGACTGCAACGTTCTACCATGTTTCCCATGCCTCTTGGAGCTTTTGCTTGAGAATTGGTGCATTAGAAATTGCATGTTTTCGTAGTTTGCCATCCGAAAGTTCCCAGGTGTGCTCAATAATACTTAAGTCCGGGCTTTGGGGTGGATTGTGTAACAGTCGGAGCGTGGTACACCAGCCAACAATTAACAATGTGGGCTGTATATTTCGATCGTTAAACTGCTAAAATATCCACCTCCCGCCAAGGCTTAGTTTCTTGACAAGCAAAGTTTTGTGGTTCTTTTCCTCATTTGCGTGGAGTTCTGTTCTGGAAACAGTTGTTGTTCAGTGTTCTTTGAATTTTTTTGGATGCGATTTGTTTTCATTGCCAAGTTTTACAACTAATTTTCGCACATCAGTTGAAATTTCTTTACGAGGAGCCATTGTTGCAGCTATTCTTTTTATGTGTCCAGATTGCAGCAAAACAAAATTAAAACAATGCTTCACACGAAATTCAATTAGAAAAAACGCTAAGTTACAGTAACGGTACTTTTGTTCCTACGGAGAATAGCGCATATCATGACTGAAGAGAATCGTATGTACACTTTTGTCAATGGTTTTTTTTTTTCGTTTTTTGTTCATAACTAGTTAGGTTTATATTGAAAAGATGTATTTTTTTCTTAATAAAAATGGTTTTAAAGCATTACTACATCATTACATTTTCCGATTGTGCGTTGGGGTCCGTCCGACTGCTAAAATTGGGGTCGTATGTAGACATTTGTCGGTCACTGTATATGAGTAAGCGAATGTCCCGTATCGTATCGGTATAAATTTTTTTTAAAACGCGACAAGATTCCACTTCAGTCCGCTTGCATTTATACAGCCATACACAGAATCACACATACACATAATCACACACACAAACACACATACACACACACACATACACACACACACACACATGTTAACGCAGGCTGCACGCTGTGAACAGCTGCTGCGCTTGGCCCCCGCTATGAAAACTAAATTTATGTATAACTTCTAAACTGACAATATGATCTTAATGAAATTTTAATTTTCAGGGCTTAACAAGAGCATTGAAGTCTAAGTACAAACCAAAGCCCAAGTCTGTAGTATTTAAAGTGCGCAATTTTTACATTTTTGCATACATGGGGTAAATGGGGGGAGGTATCCAAAATCAAAAATATTCCTGCGTATGCTTGAATTAAGTTTAGCTGCTCTAGCTTTTATGGTTTTTAAGATATCTTCAAAAAACAGAGGGAAAAAACCGACAATTATCGATAATTATAATATAATCATTTTAATAAGCAAACAAGATGAGTTACCGATGATTTAAAATTAACTTGATGTGCGTATGGTATACACGAAGCTAAAGAGTACAAGTTCAGCTTTCTAGCTTCTGTATTCTCTGAAATCGGCGCTGATCAAGAATATATATACTTTATGGGGTCGGAGGTGCTTCCTGTTACATACATTTCCAGAAAACCATTATACCCCGATGTACCCGTTTTCAATGGGTTCAGGGAATAAAAACAAAAGAAGTTTTTTTTAATCTTTTTTAATAAAATCTAAATCGTAGTGAAATTATTCGGACTTTTTTTTAAATTAATGACATGATAAAATGATGCAAGGTTTCGCTGATTTTAGGTTTTATTTAGATGCGCCCAAAAACGACTTTCATTTTTTGTCCCGTGCGCATCAGTTTTCTTTTTTGTTTACCTTGGAAATATAGTGCTCCCAAGCAGCTATTACTTAAAGTAGCAGAAGTTAAGAAAGTCTTTTACTTTGTACGGCGGTCCCTTTTAAAGTATATATTAATATATATATAAAGTATATATATACAGTTGTTTACAACTAATTGGAAACAAGAATCATGACTATGTCGTTTCTGTACCCATGATAACACCAATAGACCTAGCGATACATTATTATGCTTTTACTCTTCCCCCATTATCCTTCTTTAAATTAAATATCTAATTTCACTCTTTGGTTACATTGTTTTTTAATAATTGCAATTAATGCGTTGAGAACCACGGTTGAAGCTTGACAGCTAATTGGAAGCAAGTGTGATTTGGCGAAAAATATATTATATTTTGAATAATTTTGCCAATTTTAGGTAGTAGGTTTTTTTTTGTTTTTAGTTCTTATAATGTATTTGTAATACATTTTGGTCATTAGAACATCGTCAATAAAATTTACTGGTGAAATCGGGCATGTCCGAGAGTAAATCGCAATTTTAATAGCGATAGCCGTATGGACCATCCAAATTATATTTTTTTCATTGCAAAAAATAACAATCTGACTCATCCCAAAATTTGTACTATTTTGCAAACTACTGTCTAGTTACGTTGTCTTTAAGGAACCTCCGGTTTAAGAAGATTTTGTCAATATAAAATTTTGTCAGATAGTTAAGTTATTTGTTTGACCCATCTAGTCGATATTGAAAAGCTACAATTATTATGAACTTGCGATGCGCTGATGTTCTGGTTGACCGTTAGAAATTTAATTCTTTAAATATCGCGAAAACGGTTTTGTGAGTATTTCAGAAACTTTTTTTTTATTGTGGTTTTATTTCTACACACATTTTCCGTTTTTATTATAATATTGACATGCCCATTTCGTGGAGTTTTACTATGTCACCACGCTCGTTATCACTTAAACAGCATGATTTAACATTTCTTAAGGATTAAATATTTTAAAAATTTAAACAATCACTTGCATGAAAATTTCCTTCTCTTGTTGTTCTTATTAAATAAACAAATAAGTTTCATGAAAACAAGAAAGAACTTTACAGTCGGACGTAACCAACTACCTAATACTCCTTCACAGTACACAGTAGTTATTGTAATTTTGAAAATATATACAATTTTTATATCTCGTAGGGGTGGGGTTGAGTCTGGCCAACATAACCTGGAATCTACATACTTTGTTTGGTCTTACTTGTTTTAAAATTGTGTGAATTATACACATGTTACCGATTTGAGCTTTCAGTCGTATTGAATTTAGCGATTACGGCGACGGGAGGGGGTGTGGTCAGAATTTTTGGGGGAGCCTTCCAGTTTGAAATATATATTCCAAATATGGAGCTCCTATTATAAAAACTATAGCCATTTCCGATTTTTTATAGAGGGGCGCTGGGGGGTCTTCTAGTGGGTGCGGTCGGGATATCAAGGTCGCAAAATTTTGGGAACGTCACCAGCAATCTAAATACCAAATTTGGTTGTTGTAGTTTGCTTCTAGTTCAAATGAAACCTTTCGATCGGTATATATGTAACTCGATCTGAACGATCTGAAAACTAGCAAAATTTCAAAATTTCGCGTATATATTGTTAGCCGCTTTTCGCACACTTCGTGGTGCGTTGCTACTAGCGTGGTCTGCCGTTCGCCGTGATTTAGAATTGGTTGCTGCCGGCGCGAGAAAACGAACCAAATCAGTTTCTCGGTAAGTGGCGTGGTGTTTGAAGAAACAAAGGCCGCGCGAATAACCACACTGGGAATTTTGTGATAAATTACAATTTATGGTCATTATTCACCTTGAATTTATATTGTCTTTGGTTTGGCGTTGTATAGCTTTCTAATCAATTTTGTTTAGGTTAGCAATAAAATTTATATTTAAACACATTTATAAACACTTTTCCTAGCACTACATCTTACACGATTTGGGTCGAGCAAAAGAAATGTTAGCTCGCGAAAAGCAAATCAACGATTTAAAAATAGCACCACGTTTGGACATTGCTGCAAGTAAACGGTTTATTGCTTCAGGAATACATACACGCTTTGTGGATATGGATGGTATCATGGTGACTGAAGCCCAATACAAACGTAGCCTGGTGGAGGCAGGTAGTTTAAATATGCCGGACAATCCGCACGTGGAATCTGAATCACGCCAAAAAAATTAAAATTGAAATGTTCTTAAATATAAGAAGAAATTTAGTTAGTAGATGCAAAATACAATATGATATCCGCCATAAAATGTTTGCTTATATAAGATCAATAAATTGAGAATAAGCCGTAGTGCTTCGTTCGAAAGGATTTTATTATTGTAATCCATGATCTGCAGCACTCTGCAACCGATTTGTTGATTTGTTGATGATTTTTGTTGTACTTTATTCGTTTGAGTTGAAGTTGTTGTTGGCCTTTACTTTTTCTCTCTGCGCTTATCTTGTGTGCCCAGCTGTCTTACTGTTTTTGCTTTACTGTTTAGCTCTCTCCCGTTTGCATTATTAGCAGGCGCTTTTTTTCTCCTTATCTGATCTCGACGCTCATTTGCTAAATTGCGCTCAAGTGTTTAGCCTAACTATATTTGTTTTCTTATTCTTTCCGTGCGTTTGGTACAGTGGTAATTCATGTCAAAATTGCATATAAAAATGTGTAACATTATCTGCTTTTTTAAATCTTGCCAAAAGCAGATCACTGCTTCGCAATACCCTGCTGAGTCTTTTGTAACGTTGAACACGCAAAATGTGCGGGTTTCTCAGGGCTAGTAGGTAATACTATAGCCCAACGTAAAGGCTTGGTTTATAGTTGTGAACCATGTCCATTCAATAGTAGTTCAATAAAACTATTGAGTGAGTCTCCTAGGCGAAAGAAATCTACTCCACGTGACATGCCGTTGCCGAGCACCCTTCAGCCTCCAAATACGAGTATGCAACCTACTACTCCGGTCACTCAACAACTTATTTCGTTTGCTACCCCAGTAGCTTCGAGGGTTAATGAAGAATCAAGTGCGGTTACCGAATATTATTGATCGGAGACTGCCAAGTCAGACGTTTTGTCTGATTCATCCGTTCTCAGTACACAGAAACGTATCACCCGGTTAGCTGTAACAGTAGCCTCCAGCGATAGTTGACCAACTGTCGTATCTGTGGCGCCTAAATCTTTTAGTTGGTGTTCGACCAAGGAAACACAATTTTTTTTGTTTCTAGACTGGCCCCTCATTTCTCATCTGAAGATGTTAAAACCAATATACAGGCAAAAATTCCAGGCACACGCATAACAATGGAAAAATGCAAATTTGTCTATTCAAATTTGTCTTTCAAGATAAGTGTTCAGCCTGAATTATTTACAAAAATTTGATGTGATCAATTCTGGCCGGACCATTTTACTATGAAACAGTTCAAACCCAAAAAAAAAAAAACAAAATCGGACTCCGATTTTGTAACCACCGCCTTCTATCGACCTCGGTCGCTGTGCCAAAACAACCAAAAACCTCCATCGAGTTTGCCTATCAAAACGATAGAGATGTAGATAGGGAGACGTGGGTAAAACCGGACATTTCAGATTTGGCAATTTTTGCGTCAAAATATAGTTGTTTTAGATGCGTTCAAATTTCTCTTTCTGGCGGAGGTGTTCTTATAGCTGTTGATTCCGCTTTTTTATCTGATCCCATTCAGCTGCCCCCTTTGCACATTGAGTTGATCGGAGTAAAAGTCTGTTTGCTAAATATTTATATTTACATCACATGTTCATACATTACCCCTATGTCCGATATGTTCATTTACTTACACCACCTTTCCACCATTCAATCAACATCTGCCTTATTATCCGATAGGGAACATTACGTTGTCTTGAGAGATTTAAATCTTCCCGACGTGGCTGGGTCCTCACCTAAGAATTCAAATTTGCTGTTACCATCCAAGTCACATGACTTTGTTGACGGTCTACATGAGTTGTCCCTAGTGCAGGTTAATCCTGTGCGCAACTCAAAAGACAGATCTCTTGATTTGATCTCCGTGTTGGATTCGTCTAGCTATGTTGTACGCAGAATTGACCCGCTATTAAGGCCTGAGGACCCTTTACATCCTACTCTGAACAAAGTCATTGATTTATGCTGATTTTTATTAGCTTAACAATCTGTTTATGCATACCAATTGGTCCCAACTGTACAATTGTACATGTTGCCATTAAACTATTCTATAATTTTCTGAACTCACATTTTGATGTCTGTCTTCCTCTTGTATACCCAGTGAGGTCAAATCAGCCTCCATGTTCTCACATGAATTACTAAAATTAAAAAATTTCAGGTCGAGGAATTATAAAAAATTTAAAAAATAAAGAAATTCTCCCGTTGTGTAGTTGCCAGATCTAACTTCGCCAAGCTAAATTTCATATCGTACAAAAAGTATCTTCGCCGTTGTCGGATTCAGTTCTCGCAGGTTCTAAACGTAAATTGCGTATTTTGCCTTCTATGGTAACGTTTGGAAACGGGTATCGCCAATCTGTTTGCCATATTTTTCAAACTACATATTCCACGTCATCTATGAATAATCAACCTTATCCACATCAGTTACAGTCGTCAAACTGAATTTTTTGTCCTATTATTGAAAGTTCGCTACTTCGCGATCTTAACACAATTAAACAAGTGTCCTCAGCTGGTTATGATGGTGTTCTCGCATGTGTGGTACTGTGCAAAAACTCTGCAAACATATTTTAAAACATTTTAATCTGTCTGTTAATACATCATCTTTCCCTGCTGTCTGCAAGGAACCGTTCATCATTCCTCTCCATAAAAATGCAAAAAGACTGCTGTTGAAAATTACAGAGGTATTTATAAATTGTCCGCTATTTCAAAAGCATTTGAGAGAATTGTAACATCTCAACTGCAACATTTATGCAGTTCTATTATTTCACTTTCCCAGCATGGGTGTATGAAGCGTAGATCTGTAACCACTAGCCTTTTAGAGCTATCTTCTCTGGTAATTTATAGATTTAAAAACAAAATGCAGACCGACGTAATTTATACTGATTTTAGCAAGGTCTACTCGGCCCTCCAGTAAATCTTATTAACTGGATTTCAGAGCATTTAAAAAGTAGAACCCAAAGGGTTCTTTTTAGAAATGCATATTCTAACCGCATCAGGTTGACATCTGGGGTTCCCCAGGGTAGCCATCTTGTTGGTCCGCTTCTCTTTACTCTCTTCATCAAAGACATTGCCTCGGTGCTTTCACACTCTGGAGTGCTAATGTATGCCGATGATGTGAAATTGTGTCTTGCATATAAGAATATTGCTTCTAGTAATCTCTTATAAGCCGATCTTGTCATAGTATCAAGATAACCTACTAAATCTTAGTTGTTCTAAGTGCAAGATCATGACTTGTAATAGAAACACTCCTCAAATGTTTCCGTATACGTTGGATAACATACCGCTGGAACGGATAAATAATAACAGTAACGTTGTTAACGACGTAAATTTTACTCACATGTTACGACCATAGTCAAAAGGGTCTATAACTGTTCTTGGTTTCATCAAAATATGGTCCAAGGAGTTTGATGAGACATACACGGCAAAGATTCTGTTCATATCTCTTGTCTGTCCAATTCTTGAGTTTGGGTCATTTGTATGGTCCCCTCAATACACCTTACATCAAGACCGAATTGAGTCGGTACAGAAGCAATTCTTACTATTTGCCTTTCGTAGCTTAAACTGGAACCCTAATGCCCGTTTGCCATATTATTCAAGTAGAGTCTTATTCATAAATCTCCCCTCTTTAACAAATCGGAGAACTTGGTGTAATCTTTTTACATGAATTAATTACTGTCGAAATCGATCCCTCTGAGTTGATAAGCCAATTATATTTCACGGTTCCTACCAGACTAACACGTAATTATAATCCTGTTTAACTAAATTTGCCTTGCATGAACCTCTCCGCGCCCTTGTGGTGATTATAATAAGCATTACAAAGTGGATCAGTTCGAAGTCTTCCCTCCCTAGTATTAAATCCTCTATTAAACTTTTTAACATGTGCATAGATCATAGTTATTTTGTATTCGTTTGCTTTTTTTTATTTCTCCTTTTGTCCTACGCGACTCGTGACGTACGTTTTACGACTGCGCCCTCGGTCGGTTGAGCGGGAGGTGGGATGCTGCTCATAGCTTCGGGACTCGCGCGAAAAAAAAAACACAACTAACAGCACTAAAGAAATTTTTATGTAGTACGTAATAGGAGCATTCAAAGCTAAAGCTCAAGTCTGTAGTATTTCAATTCAGTTTTTTCATATATGGGGCGTGTGGGGGAGGTATCAAAAATCCGTAATAGGTAATGCCTGCATATGTTTCACGCCAACATTTTGAATCAAATTTAAAATTTCTAAGATTTGCCAAAAAAAAGTCGAGTCAAAAAACCGATTATAAAATACCAACCCAAGTTATCAATGATTTTACATAAATTTGATCTGCGTATGGTATACACAAACTTCAAGTTCAGCTTTCTGTCTTTTGTAGTCTCCGAAATCGCAAGACGGACATTGCTAGATTGACTCGGTTATATATATTTGAGCTATATTTGTATATTTACAATCAATATTTGTATATTACAAACAATAAGACAATCCTAAAAAAAAATATATATTTTTAAATGTCCTCGTTGTGGATTACAAAAAAAAAATCACACAACTAATATTTAAGCCAAATAGGCAATAAAAACTAGAACCTTAGGGAATGCCTTCAACTAACTGGCAAAATAGTAAAAAAAAAAACAAGAGCAGAGTTCGATAATAAATAAAATGCTTAATAAATAAAAGCTTAAAAAACCCTATATCGCGGTCAACATTAATTACATAGACTGAAGTATTAGTAAGAAAGTACAATGCAGTCAGAGTGTTAATAAATAATATTAATAAAAAAGTAGAATTACAGATCTATACTTTACACAGATGAATGATGTTATCAAGCGCTTGAGAGCTACCTTGTCAACGTCAACGATTAGCATAACTTACGGTAATTTTTACCGTCTATAATAAGTACACCAGTTACCATCGATCCGTCCTTGCTATTACAGCTTATTAATGTTATCGTCTATAGAAAACAAAGAAGGGAATTTACCATCAATCATGGCTGGAACATATATTGAGTTTATTAAGACTCCATCTAAACTTATCCCAGAGTTTGATGGCAGAGCCGAAAACCCTTAGAGGTTTTTGGACGCCGTTGAAATTATAAACTTAATAAATGGCGAACATGAAGCGCTTGCAGTTTCAATTGTCAAAACAAAATTGACAATCCAAGCCAGAAATCTAAGTAATGAAAATACACTAAACTTAGTAATTTCAACATTAAAAAACAATGTCAGGCGAGTCAGTAGAAGAATTGTCAGCAAAATTAATGAATGTCCAGCAAAGAAATATGACCGCAAATGTTTGCACCAATGAAATAAAGCAACTAACAAGAATCGAAAATATTCGACACAAGCGATAAAGACAAAAGTTAAGCACAGCTCTATTGAAAAAGTAAAACTAATCATAGAAGCTGGAAAGTTCACTAATATAAACGATGCCGTTGCCAAATTTCGTAAACAGTTGTACGGAGGCTTCTATATTACAATAGTTAGCAATCAGGCAATCATCGTGGCAACCACGGTAGTGGACCCCGTGGAGGAGGAACAACATATGTAGAAGTAATCCCAATTATCGCGTTGGTGGATGTCAACACGGTGGCCATAACCAAAACCACCAAAATAATGGCAATCGAACTGTAAGGAACATACTGTCAGAAACCGCCCAAAACCCCTTGGGGGAAAATCAGTTATAATAATTTTTAATTTAAATCTTAGTCTTAGCATCTTATCCACATAAAAAATCAATATAATATCCCAATAGTTTTACTTGTAGACACACGTGCTAACATATCACTATATTTCTAAAATTAATGCAACACACCATAACAAAAATATAGTAACAAACTTAACAGGCATTAGGTCAATGATATCCATGTAGTAGATAAAAGTTACCATGTGATGGTATAATTGGGTTAGATTTTATTAAAAAATACAACTATATTTTGGATTTTCAACCTAATAAAGGCAGTTTAACAATAAGACCCAACAAACACAGATATATTCTGATAGTATATTCAATTAAAGATAATACGCCATTATTACCAGCAGTCAGAAGTAATCCGAGAAATCCGGTTATTAACTGACGAAAAAACGGTCGTTTGAAGTCGCTCTCTATTACAGCACAAAAATTAAATATGAATCTGTTGAAAACTATAAAATACAATCATAGCCTAGTAAAAACGGAAACAGAACTAAAGAAATTGTAAATAAATTTTTTTTTTATGTTTCGTAGGGGTGGGCGTGGCCAACATTTTTCGGCGCGAAGGGGCGGAAGGCGTGATTAACCTTCTACCTTTAGAATTTGGTGACTATCGGCGATGGCAATCTTTTGCGGCGGTTACCAGCAATCTACATACTAGTTTGGTGTTTCTATCTTTAAAATTGTGAGAATTATACACAGAATTGAGTTTTCAAGTACATCGAGGGGACGTGGCCGGAAAATTGTTTCTGTGATGTTTGTAAATAAAATAGTAAATTTGGCGACTCCAATTTTTTTTTTCGATGTGCGATTTGAGGTATTCGGTTTTGCATTCGCAACGGATGTATTTTTTTCTTGCGAGCCGAAAAAGTGAATTTTTACCGATTTAATCCATCCTACATAAATACATACATATAGACAAGTAGTTGCCGTTTGCTCTTTGCACTTCTTAGCTTGCGTGTGAATTAGTCGTGTGCCTTGCAACGCAATTTAAAGGCAAATCAGCAAAACGCAATGCTTAAATGTTGCCTTGTTAGACATTTCGTGAACCCACTGCTATGCCGGCACAAGCAGTTAAATCAAAGGCAACGCCGGCGTTGCCTCCTTTGAAGTTGCCTACGTTTAGTGGTGGATATACTAATTGGGCTGACTTCTATTCTATGCTTATAACAGTCACAGAAAATCATTCTGATTTAACAGATATTGAGAAGTTGCAACAATTTCGTTCGTGCCTCAGGGATTCGGCGTTGGACGCAATTCGATCGCTGGAAATCTCAAACGAGAACTATAGTACCGCTCTCGAATTATTGGAAAAACGCTTTAATAACAGACGTTTAGTTTTTTAGGCACACATAGTTGAGATACTGGGTCTCAAGAGGGTAGCAGGTGGATCGAGCGTGGCTCTGAGGGCACTGTCTGATCAATTAAATGCTCACATACGTGGATTGGAAAGCTTGGGCAACACGGAGCAGATCGCTGTGCAGGTTCTTCTACAAAAGCTGGACTCAACTTCACAAGCCCAGTGGGAAGAGAAGCTAGAAGATTCGTCGTTCGTCGAACTGATACCATCGTGGGAACATATGGCAACGTTTTTGGAGCAGAGATGCCGGACCATGTAAATTTTGCTGTGGCTAGCTATACTCAAACACTCAGGTGGGAAAAAACAGAACAACTAACACAAGTAGATCGACATTTATCGCCACTAACAATGATGCCCCAGTCTGCGTTTTGTGCAATACACCTGGCCATATCATATACAATTGTTCTCGATTTGGAAGCTTGGCCCCTACTCTACGACTCAGGAAAGCTAGGCGCCTTGCATTATGTTTGAATTGCTTAAAGAAAGGTCATCCATTGCGATCATGCAACTCTGGATGTTGTAGGACATGTGGAGACAAACATCATTCGTTGCTCCACATAAACAATTCTTCCTCGTCTTTCGGACAGCCTATTTCAGCTGTCAATACCCATTCCTCTTTATCTAATTTGTCGCCATCTGCATCCACCTCTCTTGTTGCCCAGTACCTCAGCAGTGATGTTGTCCTGTTAGCCACTGCTATGGTGCTTGCTAAAAATTGATCCGGCACATTAATACCGTGTCGTGCCCTTTTGGACTCTGGCTCTTAGCTTCATCTGATAACTTCTCGTCTCGCTCAGCAGCCAATGTCTCTGGTCTTGGAGATTCTCGTTTTGCCACAGAAGGCACCACAGTCACTATCACTCTTCAATCCCAACTCTCAGAGTATTCGACATGCCTCACCGCTGTGGTAGCACCTATCATAACTGATAGCCAACCAAGTTTCGCAATGAAAACCGCAAATTGGAACATTCCCGCCAACATAAGACTCGCAGATTCATTGTTCATAGGAGCCAGCCTATTTTATGAACTTCTCTGTGTTGGTCAGATAAAGCTTCTTTCACGGCTGCCATGCATTCAGAAAACTAGACTTGGTTGGGCTGTGTCAGGAAGTGGACCTCGGCTAAGTGGCTCCACGCTGATCGCAAAACAGACCATTGCTGATTTGAAGTCAATTTCGGAAAATCGCATTGAGGAGATAGTGCGACGATTTTGGGAGATAGAAGGTTGCTTGGACACTATACCTACTAACTCAAAGGAAGAAAATGACTGTGAAGAACATTTTGTCGGTGCGTTTACCCGTTAAGTGAAGTTTGGAGCTATTAGGGAACTCGTACCAAGCTTTTCGTCGTTTTCTGGCTCTTGAAAGAAAACTAAATAATGGTCCTGATCTCAAAGTTCAATATTCACAATTTGTAAAGGAATATTTAGATCTTGGTTATATGTCGTCCGTCGCTCCAGAATCCCTGGGACTCTGCAAACATTTGCGGCCACAACATTGTGTGCTTAAAGAGGACAGTTCTACGACAAAATTGAGAGTCGTGTTTGGTGGTTCCGCAGCTACCTCATCAGGATATTCATTAAATGAACTGTTAATGGATGGACCTGTCATTCCTAGCTAAGGATATGAAATATCCTTCTTCGTTTTCGTACATTTCCTGTTGCCTTAACAGGTGACATAGGAAAAATGTATCGCTGCGTACGCGTTACAACACCGGATGCTTTTCTCCAATGCATTTTGTGTAACAATGATATAAAGATTTTCAAATTCGATACAGTTACAGCCTCGTTTCTATCTGTTCGTGCCATGCATCAACTGTCCCATTGGATCTCGTATCGTAAGGCGCGATTTCTACGTAGACGACCTCATTTCTGGTGGGGATTCAATTCAAGAGGCAATCAAAATTCTTAATCAGACCTCAGGCATTGTGGCAAACGACGGTTTTAAGTTGCGGAAATGGTGCTCTTGCCATTCTACTGTACTGCATGGTATAGCAAAGGAAGATTGGAATTCTTTTCTTAAGTTTGATGGTGGGAGCGATATAACCAAAACTCTCGGACTTGCGTGGGTTTCAGCCTCGGATCAACTGTGGTCCTCCTTCACTTTCATTCAGCCAAGATCAAAGCCACCTAAGAGATTCATTCTCTGGACTGTAGCCCGTTTATACGACCCACTTGCACTTATAGGACCGGTAATATCGAAGGCTAAGATCTTGCAGCCGATTTGGAAGGAAAGGCTCAATTGGGACGATTGCCATCATCATTATCATCGGCTTGGCATGATCTCTGTAGCAGTTTTGAAAATGCGCAGTTGTTTAAATTCCCTCGTCTTGTGTTAACACCTTCGGCAGAGGTAGATGTACATGGTTTCTGCGGCGCCAGCATCGAAGCGTATGGAGCCGGCATTTATATATTTTCTCGACGGCATCTACCTAGTGGTCAGTTGTTATGCTTCAAGTCTCGAGTGACTCCTTTGAAAAAAATTACAGTGGTGCCGCTCTATTAGCAAATCTTATGCATGAGGAAAATTTGGAGGAAAATTTTGTTGTTGATCAGACTCATCCGTATGCCTTTCATGGATAAACACAGAACCATCGAATTTAAACGTTTTTGTAGTTCTTTTGTGGAAACAAATCGGACTGGCCGGCTTTTTGTCTGCCAGAAAAACCAAAGCTCGAATTAAAGAAAGCTGCCACTTGTAAATACAACAACTCTTTTAACACAATGCAGCGTATATTCGCATTTGCTTATAAATTCATACATAGAGTCAGACACCCTGGATTAACAGTGTTTGACATGCAACATAGTAGTCGCCTCTCATTACGTCTCGTCCAGAGTGAACACTTAGCAGAAGAGATTAAAACGCTAAAAGCAAATAGAGCTGTTAAGCCATCCAGCTGCATCGCGTCTCTGAAACCATTCTTGGATGATTTTGGCCTTCTCAGAGTTGATGGTCAGTTGGTTAATGGTTTAAAAAACTCCGCGCTGGGCTTCGAAGCACGTCATCTAATAATTCTTCCAAGGCAGCATCCCATTACTAATTTGCTTAAACTTTAAATGAACGGAACTTGCACACTGGTCCACGGGCACTTCTTGCTCATATTCGTCTGCAGTATTTGCGGATTGGCGGAAGGAAGAATGTATCCAGAGTAGTTGGAAAATGTGTCAGATGCTTTCGGGCGTTTAGTAGAGCACATCATAGCTGATCTTCCCAAAGTACGCTTGAATGGTTACCGAGCTTTTGAAGTCACAGGTGTTGATTATTGCAGACCATTTTTCTACAAACCAGACATTCGGAATAAGTCTTCAGTCAAATGCTGTATGAGCGTCTTCGTTTGCTTCGCAACAAAGGCAGTGCATCTGGAGTTGGTAAAGGATTTATCTACGGCTTCGTTCTTGAACGCGTTAAAGAGATTAATATCCACTAGCGGCAAACCACTCCAAATCTGATCGGACATCGCAATGAATTTTGTTGGTGCTTAGAACGAGCTACTATAGTTGAAGCGACTATTTCTCAGCCGCAATCTCATGGACGCGGTATCAAATTTTTACTTGGCCGATACCATCGATTGGAAATTCATACCCCTCGATCACCACATTTTGGAGGCCTCTGGGAAGCCGCAGTCAAGACAGTGAAACATAATTTTTATCGCGCTGTGCTCTGAGTTTCGAAGAACTACGCACCTTTGTCTGCAGCATATCTTCGATTATTACTTCCAGGCCATTGCTTCTACTTTCAGAAGATCCTGCTGGCTTAGATGTACTCACTCCAGCTCACTTCCTAACTGATGGCCCCAACTTATCGTTCGGTCAGCCTGATTTGACGCGTCTTCAGTTCAATTGTCTGGATGGCTGACAGCGCGTTACATACTTGCAACAGGTGTTCTGGACTCGTTGGCGAGAGGAGTATCTGACTCTTCTGCAGCAGCGCTCAAAATGGCATACTTCCAAACCGGGCCCATTCGTCAACGATGTCGTTTTCGTTCTCTTCCACCCCTCAGGTGGCCACTCGCCAGAGTTACGGAGATTATCTTGGTAAAGGATGGAGTCGTTCGCGTAGCTATCTTGCACACCTCAACAGGAGCGATGAAGAGAGCCGTAAGCTATGCCTGCTAGCTATAAAGGACTCGATTGAAAGCCCATGCCTTCCAACGGGGGGAGAATGTTTGGCTACGCAGCCCAAAACAGCTGGAGTAATTTTTTTTTAATTGTTCGCTCAGAACATTATATTACTTTTCGTTGCTCTGCAAAGCAACTACTACTACTCTTGAGCATATTTTATTTAAGCTGCGCTCTCTTATGTTGCCTTAACCTTTTGCCTTGACATTCCGTCTTGGCTTCGTGATCACTGCTGCGCAGCCAGCTAGTTAGTTCGACTCGTTTGTTTCATGCATTTGGTACCCACTGGCCACCTGCTCTTTCGCTTAACATTGCAAAATACAAAATTCGTCGTTTGAAGCTGGCACGTACCAATTTGGGTCCACCAGCCTTAATCAAAACATAAAACATTTATAAAACTTTTACTGAAATAAATAAACTTATATTATAATTTATTGAAAAGGAAAACAACATTGTGTTATATACATTTAAAATCGAAAGCTATTGAAAAAGCTCAGTAGCGCAACATATATTCTGCAGTTGTTTTTACTTGTGCTTTCTTTCTTGATTTTAAATTTATATCTTGTCTAACCCTCAACTAAAATTAATTTACAAAATGTTTGTTTGCTATAAAAACAAATTGCCAGGTGCGTGGAAACGTCGTTTATTTGCTGTTGGCTGTGTGATAATATGTCGCACGAAAAAAGCTGTGGCCTCAACGGTCGCATCATCGACCGCATTGATTCCAAATCAGGTTTAAAGTGGACTTGCGAATCCTGTAGGGATGTAGAAAGAGATATGTTAGGATTTATGAGGGAGACTAGAAAGGGTTTGGAGAAATTTTCGGCCGGTTTAAAAACTGTCCGACGGTTTCACCGCTTTGGACAATGAATTCAAAGGTACGAAGTTTTCGAATGAATCTCTACGGCGTAAAAACTCAATTTTAGGTTGTCTATTGGTCCCAATGAACTTTCTGCCTCATCACAACATCGGCTCCTAATTTAGAATTAATAAATGTTTCTACCCCTTCTCCCCACATAAAGGATAGAATTGATGAAACAACATCGTACCCACAGATGTTGCTCCGTCTCATCCCGAATCTTTTTCTGATTCTGAAGTTATTAGCTCTGTTGGCCATGATTAGCATTCTAGTGCTAATAAACCGACCGAATCAACTGGTCAATTAACCAAGGCAATTGCTCCATTGGAAGCTTCTGTTGAGGTTCCTAATGTAACCCTTGTAAGTATTCCACAAAAAAAAAAAATCTTTATTTCTAGGCTTGCCCCTGACACTTCATCCGATGATATCAAGGCCTTTGTTCAGGCCAAATTGAAAGCCAATATTACGTTCATTTAAAATAAGTGTTCCGGCCGAACTTGTCAGAAAAATTGTCTGTGAAGAGTTCTGGCCAGATCACTTAATCATTGAAGACTACACAGCGAAAAAGAAAACTCGTTCTCAGATTGCACTTCCGCCTCTTTAAGTCACATATTCTTTGGTTTACTTTATGGTTAAGAGAAGAGAAAAAAAACAACTTCAGTTATTGTTGTACGCAAATGACATGGTATTCATCAAGCCAGCGACGGCGGCTGCCGCGGCGGCAGCTGCATGCTCCTCCACAATCCCAGTGGCTGCTGAAATCGCGGTAATGACACCTGTCAGACCATAGGTGTGTTTGGGCATCATGTGCGGCGGCAATGGAAACGCGAAACGCGAACCATCATTCAACTTCTCATCCCGCTCAAAGAACTTCTTGCGCAACGATGGATTCTCGGGTAGGGGACTACCGCAGACGTTTTGCGAACCGGCGCTGACAACGTTGACGCTACCACTGTGACCAATTCCACTATCAGCACCACCACCAGCACCGCCGCCGAGGCCGCCAGCACCACCGCCACAGACAGCGATCATTTTGACGTCCAGATTGCTGCTGCGCGGACTGCTGGTCCTGGAGCCGCTGCCCGTTGTCTGTTGTGCGATGGCCGGTGGAATGCCGTGTGGTATTTGCGACGGAAATGCGAGCTGCAGAATTCACAATTGAAACGCGGCGGTATGCCGATGCACTCGTCGCGCATGTGCCGCTGCAGTGTGCGCTTACGCAGATAGCTCTTGCCGCAAACGGCGCAGGGAAAACGTTCGTGGGGATAACCGCTGGAGGCGCGATCCAAATCCATATCGCTGCCAAAGACGCTGTGATCAAATTCATACTTGAGGTCTTGTGGATCCCGTTGCTGTGCATCCTGTGCGGTCATTATTCCAAGTTCATCCAGAGATCTGTCGTGTTACCATGTTGCATATGCTTGACTAGATCCTTCGCCACCCTGACTGGTGCCGGCCGCTTGGTCCGGCTCCTCCATTGTCATATCCTCCTCATCCAAGGTCCAATCCTCAACATTTTTATCGTGCGCATTATCATCGTATTCGGTCTTGGGCTCAATTACCATTTCAGTTGATGTGGTTGTTAGGCTATTATCTTTGATCTTTTGCTTATGACTCGACTTGTCGAGCGTTGTTAATTGTTTAACGACACCAGTATGAAGGGCAACGGCACCACTTGGACCACCGCCAGATGCACCAATTGCCACATCGAATTCATCAGCATCGCCTTGGGCGCCTTGAATTTGTTGTTGTTGTGGTACATAATCGCTTGTTGTTTGTTGTTGCTGCTGCTGTTTTTGTTGTTGTTGGGCGCCCTGGGCAGCTGCTGTCTATGTTAGTTTAGCGCTTTTCGTCTGCTGCTGCTGGTGCTGGTCAATGGCTGGTTCGAACTTGGCTTCCGCTGTTGCTGCCGCTGTCGCATGCTGTTGCACTTGCGGCTGTTGCACCCGCTGCACTGCCGCTGGCTAATTGAGTGCTAACCAGTGCGGAGGCGGCTAGGCCAGCGCTTGTTTGTTGGAGGATTGACTGATTATAGGCGGCAGCTGGCACTGACAAATTGGAGTTGTCGTGCACATCATTTTCCATGCTGCGGAGTCGCACTTTTCGACGACGACGTGATGGACTGGAGGAGCCTTCACGGGAGTCGGACACCTCACCGATGTCAATGACTCCAGCACCAACAGCCGCACCGTCAGTTGTGATGCGCGCCCGCTTTGTCTGCTCAAGCGTATAGGGACCGCTTAACTTGACGCGATAATGTGTATCCCGTGCTTGGGTGCTTGCTGTTGTTATGCTGTTGCCGCAGCTGGGCCGCTGCGATTATCGGACAAACCCTTCATCTGTAGCGATTCGGCGGCTTTGAGCAGCGCGATCAGTTGATCCTGTGAGATGTTCACCTCGCCGCGGTACATGTAGTACATCATGGTGCGCACTTCTTGGTACTTGACATCCTTGAGTGGTTTTTGTCTTCTTCTTTTTCCTGTTATCTTTCTTCTTGTTTTTTGTCAAATGCTTGTAGTTATGTCAGTAAAACGAAATAGAATCACAAGCAGCACATAGTCGTCGTGTCGTTTTGATTTGATTTTTTAAGAGCGTTGCACATCGAAATTATGTTAATATACACACACACATTTAGAGAGACGTACGGTTTGTATATGTGTAAAAGCGTGCGGGAGAAAAACCAGTAAAATGTAATTTATTTTTATTAAAAAAGCCAAGTTTTTCAGTTGTGTGTATGTATGTATGTGTAGTTTTCCTGCTGCTGCGGAGTAGCAGCCCGCACAACAAATGCGAAACGCGCGGTAATCTAAGCCCACCTCTTGCAGTCTCTGTTAGTACAAAAAACTAACATCCTCCCTCTCGCTTGGCTACCACAATGTCTGTGTAGCAAACTTTGTAATCTTTATCTTAGTAGCCTATCTTAACCTTTTCATATCATAGCTTTCTCTGAAACACGGTTAAGGCCTGACATCCTAAATTCTGAAATACTATCTAATAAATTCTCTATCTATAGGAAAGATCGCACTTCTCCTCGTAGTGTCGGTGTGCTTATTGCTGTTGATGCTGATTTATCTTCGGAGATAGTAATAACAAGCTTTAGTATTGATAAAGAATTTGTAGCCATCAAATTGTGCATTAACGCTGTCTGCCTTTTTATTACTTGTTCTTATATTTCTCCTTCTTCAGATAATTCTGTCTATTCGATGCACTTTTCTTCTATACATTCTGTCTCCACTATGCTTTCCGATCGTGATTTTCTTGTAGTGATGGGTGATTTCAATTATGCTGGAACTACTTGCACCTCTAGTACCGATTCTAATGTGTTGAGTTCCACGATCCAAAATGATTTTCTCGACAATTTATTTGGGATTATGTCAAATCAATGCTATCCCAAAATCTCTTTATAAAATGATTGATTTTATTTTTGTTTTAGATCGCTCCCTCTTATCTGTTTCTCGTACAGAGCCTTTGTCATTCCCTGAAGATCCTTATCACCCCATTTTAGAAGTGTTCATAGACTTACCAGCCCGAGTGATACGTTCAGGTAGTAAGCCTGCAGGGCGAGTTCGCCAATTTCGGAAAACCGACTTTGGTAAACTAACTCAGCTCTTATCCCAGACTGAGTGGACTCGGCTTTACATGTGTAAGGACATGGATCGTGCAATCGAGATTTTTTATTCCACTATAAACCATATATTCGAGTTATGCGTCCCGGTTTGTGATTCAGTTAGGTGTAACAATCCTATTTGGTTCCCACGGGAATTAAACAATGTGAAGAATAGAAAGTCAAGGGTCAACAAGACGTTCAAGGCAACTGACATTTTCTTGGCTTACACTCGATATCTGATTACTCGACCTAATTTCCCTTTCCTCGCTTTTGCATTCGCAACGGACATGTTTTTGTTGTTGCGCCCCGAAATACTTAATTTTTCCTGATTTAATCCATCCAGAACTCTTATATTTTGTCTTATAATTATTATTCTAACTGTGTGTGATACATCGGTTTTGTTAAACTCATAGTTTTGACAATAATTGGCAGTTTCTATATAAATTTTTCTAAATTGAGTTTTTAATACAACAACAAACAGAAGCGATAGCATACTGTTTGACTTTTGTAGTTGCATTATTGCCTGTTAATACTTTGTTTTGATATTTTTGCGCTCTGCATACGTTTCTTATATCTTCTCGGTCTTAAACGTTACAATAACTATCCGTGATCTCTATTCTCCGCGCACACATTAATATTGTTACTGGTCGGTTGGTTTGATTTTTTTCCTTTTTTGCTTTTTGCTATTTATTTCGGTCGTCGCACCCGCGCCGTTTTACATTTGTCAAACGTTGATGTTGTCAATTTGATTTAACCATAGTTTGTTCATATTTTGAAGACATTGCTTTTATATTCTGCAGTTGTTCTCGGTAATTCCAGGCTGTGTAGATGTTTTCTGCCGGTTTAAAAAACGACGGTTTCTCCGCTTTGGACAGTGAATCCAAGCTATGAAATTTTCGAATGAATCTCTAAGGCGTAAAAATGCCAATTTTAGGCTGTGTATTGTATAGAAGGTTGCTTGGACACTATACCTACTAACTCAAAGGAAGAAAATGACTGTGAAGAACATTTTGTCGGTGCGTTTACCCGTTAAGTGAAGTTTGGAGCTATTAGGGAACTCGTACCAAGCTTTTCGTCGTTTTCTGGCTCTTGAAAGAAAACTAAATAATGGTCCTGATCTCAAAGTTCAATATTCACAATTTGTAAAGGAATATTTAGATCTTGGTTATATGTCGTCCGTCGCTCCAGAATCCCTGGGACTCTGCAAACATTTGCGGCCACAGCATTGTGTGCTTAAAGAGGACAGTTCTACGACAAAATTGAGAGTCGTGTTTGGTGGTTCCGCAGCTACCTCATCAGGATATTCATTAAATGAACTGTTAATGGATGGACCTGTCATTCCTAGCTAAGGATATGAAATATCCTTCTTCGTTTTCGTACATTTCCTGTTGCCTTAACAGGTGACATAGGAAAAATGTATCGCTGCGTACGCGTTACAACACCGGATGCTTTTCTCCAATGCATTTTGTGTAACAATGATATAAAGATTTTCAAATTCGATACAGTTACAGCCTCGTTTCTATCTGTTCGTGCCATGCATCAACTGTCCCATTGGATCTCGTATCGTAAGGCGCGATTTCTACGTAGACGACCTCATTTCTGGTGGGGATTCAATTCAAGAGGCAATCAAAATTCTTAATCAGACCTCAGGCATTGTGGCAAACGACGGTTTTAAGTTGCGGAAATGGTGCTCTTGCCATTCTACTGTACTGCATGGTATAGCAAAGGAAGATTGGAATTCTTTTCTTAAGTTTGATGGTGGGAGCGATATAACCAAAACTCTCGGACTTGCGTGGGTTTCAGCCTCGGATCAACTGTGGTCCTCCTTCACTTTCATTCAGCCAAGATCAAAGCCACCTAAGAGATTCATTCTCTGGACTGTAGCCCGTTTATACGACCCACTTGCACTTATAGGACCGGTAATATCGAAGGCTAAGATCTTGCAGCCGATTTGGAAGGAAAGGCTCAATTGGGACGATTGCCATCATCATTATCATCGGCTTGGCATGATCTCTGTAGCAGTTTTGAAAATGCGCAGTTGTTTAAATTCCCTCGTCTTGTGTTAACACCTTCGGCAGAGGTAGATGTACATGGTTTCTGCGGCGCCAGCATCGAAGCGTATGGAGCCGGCATTTATATATTTTCTCGACGGCATCTACCTAGTGGTGAGTTGTTATGCTTCAAGTCTCGAGTGACTCCTTTGAAAAAAATTACAGTGGTGCCGCTCTATTAGCAAATCTTATGCATGAGGAAAATTTGGAGGAAAATTTTGTTGTTGATCAGACTCATCCGTATGCCTTTCATGGATAAACACAGAACCATCGAATTTAAACGTTTTTGTAGTTCTTTTGTGGAAACAAATCGGACTGGCCGGCTTTTTGTCTGCCAGAAAAACCAAAGCTCGAATTAAAGAAAGCTGCCACTTGTAAATACAACAACTCTTTTAACACAATGCAGCGTATATTCGCATTTGCTTATAAATTCATACATAGAGTCAGACACCCTGGATTAACAGTGTTTGACATGCAACATAGTAGTCGCCTCTCATTACGTCTCGTCCAGAGTGAACACTTAGCAGAAGAGATTAAAACGCTAAAAGCAAATAGAGCTGTTAAGCCATCCAGCTGCATCGCGTCTCTGAAACCATTCTTGGATGATTTTGGCCTTCTCAGAGTTGATGGTCAGTTGGTTAATGGTTTAAAAAACTCCGCGCTGGGCTTCGAAGCACGTCATCTAATAATTCTTCCAAGGCAGCATCCCATTACTAATTTGCTTAAACTTTAAATGAACGGAACTTGCACACTGGTCCACGGGCACTTCTTGCTCATATTCGTCTGCAGTATTTGCGGATTGGCGGAAGGAAGAATGTATCCAGAGTAGTTGGAAAATGTGTCAGATGCTTTCGGGCGTTTAGTAGAGCACATCATAGCTGATCTTCCCAAAGTACGCTTGAATGGTTACCGAGCTTTTGAAGTCACAGGTGTTGATTATTGCAGACCATTTTTCTACAAACCAGACATTCGGAATAAGTCTTCAGTCAAATGCTGTATGAGCGTCTTCGTTTGCTTCGCAACAAAGGCAGTGCATCTGGAGTTGGTAAAGGATTTATCTACGGCTTCGTTCTTGAACGCGTTAAAGAGATTAATATCCACTAGCGGCAAACCACTCCAAATCTGATCGGACATCGCAATGAATTTTGTTGGTGCTTAGAACGAGCTACTATAGTTGAAGCGACTATTTCTCAGCCGCAATCTCATGGACGCGGTATCAAATTTTTACTTGGCCGATACCATCGATTGGAAATTCATACCCCTCGATCACCACATTTTGGAGGCCTCTGGGAAGCCGCAGTCAAGACAGTGAAACATAATTTTTATCGCGCTGTGCTCTGAGTTTCGAAGAACTACGCACCTTTGTCTGCAGCATATCTTCGATTATTACTTCCAGGCCATTGCTTCTACTTTCAGAAGATCCTGCTGGCTTAGATGTACTCACTCCAGCTCACTTCCTAACTGATGGCCCCAACTTATCGTTCGGTCAGCCTGATTTGACGCGTCTTCAGTTCAATTGTCTGGATGGCTGACAGCGCGTTACATACTTGCAACAGGTGTTCTGGACTCGTTGGCGAGAGGAGTATCTGACTCTTCTGCAGCAGCGCTCAAAATGGCATACTTCCAAACCGGGCCCATTCGTCAACGATGTCGTTTTCGTTCTCTTCCACCCCTCAGGTGGCCACTCGCCAGAGTTACGGAGATTATCTTGGTAAAGGATGGAGTCGTTCGCGTAGCTATCTTGCACACCTCAACAGGAGCGATGAAGAGAGCCGTAAGCTATGCCTGCTAGCTATAAAGGACTCGATTGAAAGCCCATGCCTTCCAACGGGGGGAGAATGTTTGGCTACGCAGCCCAAAACAGCTGGAGTAATTTTTTTTTAATTGTTCGCTCAGAACATTATATTACTTTTCGTTGCTCTGCAAAGCAACTACTACTACTCTTGAGCATATTTTATTTAAGCTGCGCTCTCTTATGTTGCCTTAACCTTTTGCCTTGACATTCCGTCTTGGCTTCGTGATCACTGCTGCGCAGCCAGCTAGTTAGTTCGACTCGTTTGTTTCATGCATTTGGTACCCACTGGCCACCTGCTCTTTCGCTTAACATTGCAAAATACAAAATTCGTCGTTTGAAGCTGGCACGTACCAATTTGGGTCCACCAGCCTTAATCAAAACATAAAACATTTATAAAACTTTTACTGAAATAAATAAACTTATATTATAATTTATTGAAAAGGAAAACAACATTGTGTTATATACATTTAAAATCGAAAGCTATTGAAAAAGCTCAGTAGCGCAACATATATTCTGCAGTTGTTTTTACTTGTGCTTTCTTTCTTGATTTTAAATTTATATCTTGTCTAACCCTCAACTAAAATTAATTTACAAAATGTTTGTTTGCTATAAAAACAAATTGCCAGGTGCGTGGAAACGTCGTTTATTTGCTGTTGGCTGTGTGATAATATGTCGCACGAAAAAAGCTGTGGCCTCAACGGTCGCATCATCGACCGCATTGATTCCAAATCAGGTTTAAAGTGGACTTGCGAATCCTGTAGGGATGTAGAAAGAGATATGTTAGGATTTATGAGGGAGACTAGAAAGGGTTTGGAGAAATTTTCGGCCGGTTTAAAAACTGTCCGACGGTTTCACCGCTTTGGACAATGAATTCAAAGGTACGAAGTTTTCGAATGAATCTCTACGGCGTAAAAACTCAATTTTAGGTTGTCTATTGGTCCCAATGAACTTTCTGCCTCATCACAACATCGGCTCCTAATTTAGAATTAATAAATGTTTCTACCCCTTCTCCCCACATAAAGGATAGAATTGATGAAACAACATCGTACCCACAGATGTTGCTCCGTCTCATCCCGAATCTTTTTCTGATTCTGAAGTTATTAGCTCTGTTGGCCATGATTAGCATTCTAGTGCTAATAAACCGACCGAATCAACTGGTCAATTAACCAAGGCAATTGCTCCATTGGAAGCTTCTGTTGAGGTTCCTAATGTAACCCTTGTAAGTATTCCACAAAAAAAAAAAAATCTTTATTTCTAGGCTTGCCCCTGACACTTCATCCGATGATATCAAGGCCTTTGTTCAGGCCAAATTGAAAGCCAATATTACGTTCATTTAAAATAAGTGTTCCGGCCGAACTTGTCAGAAAAATTGTCTGTGAAGAGTTCTGGCCAGATCACTTAATCATTGAAGACTACACAGCGAAAAAGAAAACTCGTTCTCAGATTGCACTTCCGCCTCTTTAAGTCACATATTCTTTGGTTTACTTTATGGTTAAGAGAAGAGAAAAAAACAACTTCAGTTATTGTTGTACGCAAATGACATGGTATTCATCAAGCCAGCGACGGCGGCTGCCGCGGCGGCAGCTGCATGCTCCTCCACAATCTCAGTGGCTGCTGAAATCGCGGTAATGACACCTGTCAGACCATAGGTGTGTTTGGGCATCATGTGCGGCGGCAATGGAAACGCGAAACGCGAACCATCATTCAACTTCTCATCCCGCTCAAAGAACTTCTTGCGCAACGATGGATTCTCGGGTAGGGGACTACCGCAGACGTTTTGCGAACCGGCGCTGACAACGTTGACGCTACCACTGTGACCAATTCCACTGTCAGCACCACCACCAGCACCGCCGCCGAGGCCGCCAGCACCACCGCCACAGACAGCGATCATTTTGACGTCCAGATTGCTGCTGCGCGGACTGCTGGTCCTGGAGCCGCTGCCCGTTGTCTGTTGTGCGATGGCCGGTGGAATGCCGTGTGGTATTTGCGACGGAAATGCGAGCTGCAGAATTCACAATTGAAACGCGGCGGTATGCCGATGCACTCGTCGCGCATGTGCCGCTGCAGTGTGCGCTTACGCAGATAGCTCTTGCCGCAAACGGCGCAGGGAAAACGTTCGTGGGGATAACCGCTGGAGGCGCGATCCAAATCCATATCGCTGCCAAAGACGCTGTGATCAAATTCATACTTGAGGTCTTGTGGATCCCGTTGCTGTGCATCCTGTGCGGTCATTATTCCAAGTTCATCCAGAGATCTGTCGTGTTACCATGTTGCATATGCTTGACTAGATCCTTCGCCACCCTGACTGGTGCCGGCCGCTTGGTCCGGCTCCTCCATTGTCATATCCTCCTCATCCAAGGTCCAATCCTCAACATTTTCATCGTGCGCATTATCATCGTATTCGGCCTTGGGCTCAATTACCATTTCAGTTGATGTGGTTGTTAGGCTATTATCTTTGATCTTTTGCTTATGACTCGACTTGTCGAGCGTTGTTAATTGTTTAACGACACCAGTATGAAGGGCAACGGCACCACTTGGACCACCGCCAGATGCACCAATTGCCACATCGAATTCATCAGCATCGCCTTGGGCGCCTTGAATTTGTTGTTGTTGTGGTACACTGTCGGTGTTAATGGCATCGCTTGTTGTTTGTTGTTGCTGCTGCTGTTTTTGTTGTTGTTGGGCGCCCTGGGCAGCTGCTGTCTATGTTAGTTTAGCGCTTTTCGTCTGCTGCTGCTGGTGCTGGTCAATGGCTGGTTCGAACTTGGCTTCCGCTGTTGCTGCCGCTGTCGCATGCTGTTGCACTTGCGGCTGTTGCACCCGCTGCACTGCCGCTGGCTAATTGAGTGCTAACCAGTGCGGAGGCGGCTAGGCCAGCGCTTGTTTGTTGGAGGATTGACTGATTATAGGCGGCAGCTGGCACTGACAAATTGGAGTTGTCGTGCACATCATTTTCCATGCTGCGGAGTCGCACTTTTCGACGACGACGTGATGGACTGGAGGAGCCTTCACGGGAGTCGGACACCTCACCGATGTCAATGACTCCAGCACCAACAGCCGCACCGTCAGTTGTGATGCGCGCCCGCTTTGTCTGCTCAAGCGTATAGGGACCGCTTAACTTGACGCGATAATGTGTATCCCGTGCTTGGGTGCTTGCTGTTGTTATGCTGTTGCCGCAGCTGGGCCGCTGCGATTATCGGACAAACCCTTCATCTGTAGCGATTCGGCGGCTTTGAGCAGCGCGATCAGTTGATCCTGTGAGATGTTCACCTCGCCGCGGTACATGTAGTACATCATGGTGCGCACTTCTTGGTACTTGACATCCTTGAGTGGTTTTTGTCTTCTTCTTTTTCCTGTTATCTTTCTTCTTGTTTTTTGTCAAATGCTTGTAGTTATGTCAGTAAAACGAAATAGAATCACAAGCAGCACATAGTCGTCGTGTCGTTTTGATTTGATTTTTTAAGAGCGTTGCACATCGAAATTATGTTAATATACACACACACATTTAGAGAGACGTACGGTTTGTATATGTGTAAAAGCGTGCGGGAGAAAAACCAGTAAAATGTAATTTATTTTTATTAAAAAAGCCAAGTTTTTCAGTTGTGTGTATGTATGTATGTGTAGTTTTCCTGCTGCTGCGGAGTAGCAGCCCGCACAACAAATGCGAAACGCGCGGTAATCTAAGCCCACCTCTTGCAGTCTCTGTTAGTACAAAAAACTAACATCCTCCCTCTCGCTTGGCTACCACAATGTCTGTGTAGCAAACTTTGTAATCTTTATCTTAGTAGCCTATCTTAACCTTTTCATATCATAGCTTTCTCTGAAACACGGTTAAGGCCTGACATCCTAAATTCTGAAATACTATCTAATAAATTCTCTATCTATAGGAAAGATCGCACTTCTCCTCGTAGTGTCGGTGTGCTTATTGCTGTTGATGCTGATTTATCTTCGGAGATAGTAATAACAAGCTTTAGTATTGATAAAGAATTTGTAGCCATCAAATTGTGCATTAACGCTGTCTGCCTTTTTATTACTTGTTCTTATATTTCTCCTTCTTCAGATAATTCTGTCTATTCGATGCACTTTTCTTCTATACATTCTGTCTCCACTATGCTTTCCGATCGTGATTTTCTTGTAGTGATGGGTGATTTCAATTATGCTGGAACTACTTGCACCTCTAGTACCGATTCTAATGTGTTGAGTTCCACGATCCAAAATGATTTTCTCGACAATTTATTTGGGATTATGTCAAATCAATGCTATCCCAAAATCTCTTTATAAAATGATTGATTTTATTTTTGTTTTAGATCGCTCCCTCTTATCTGTTTCTCGTACAGAGCCTTTGTCATTCCCTGAAGATCCTTATCACCCCATTTTAGAAGTGTTCATAGACTTACCAGCCCGAGTGATACGTTCAGGTAGTAAGCCTGCAGGGCGAGTTCGCCAATTTCGGAAAACCGACTTTGGTAAACTAACTCAGCTCTTATCCCAGACTGAGTGGACTCGGCTTTACATGTGTAAGGACATGGATCGTGCAATCGAGATTTTTTATTCCACTATAAACCATATATTCGAGTTATGCGTCCCGGTTTGTGATTCAGTTAGGTGTAACAATCCTATTTGGTTCCCACGGGAATTAAACAATGTGAAGAATAGAAAGTCAAGGGTCAACAAGACGTTCAAGGCAACTGACATTTTCTTGGCTTACACTCGATATCTGATTACTCGACCTAATTTCCCTTTCCTCGCTTTTGCATTCGCAACGGACATGTTTTTGTTGTTGCGCCCCGAAATACTTAATTTTTCCTGATTTAATCCATCCAGAACTCTTATATTTTGTCTTATAATTATTATTCTAACTGTGTGTGATACATCGGTTTTGTTAAACTCATAGTTTTGACAATAATTGGCAGTTTCTATATAAATTTTTCTAAATTGAGTTTTTAATACAACAACAAACAGAAGCGATAGCATACTGTTTGACTTTTGTAGTAGCATTATTGCCTGTTAACACTTTGTTTTGATGTTTTTGCGCTCTGCATACGTTTCTTATATCTTCTCGGTTTTAAACGTTACAATAACTATCCGTGATCTCTATTCTCCGCGCACACATTAATATTGTTACTGGTCGGTTGGTTTTATTTTTTTCCTTTTTTGCTTTTTGCTATTTATTTCGGTCGTCGCACCCGCGCCGTTTTACATTTGTCAAACGTTGATGTTGTAAGTAAGAACAAATTAGCGTCAATTTGATTTAACCATAGTTTGTTCATATTTTGAAGACATTGCTTTTATATTCTGCAGTTGTTCTCGGTAATTCCAGGCTGTGTAGATGTTTTTTGCCGGTTTAAAAAACGACGGTTTCTCCGCTTTGGACAGTGAATCCAAAGCTATAAAATTTTCGAATGAATCTCTAAGGCGTAAAAATTCCAATTTTAGGCTGTGTATTGGTCACAATAAACTTTCTGCCCCATTCACAACTGCACACAACATCCGCTCCTAATTTAGAACTCATTAATTTTTCTTCTTCTTCTTCCCACATAAAAGATAGAACTGATGAAAACAACATCGTACCAATAGATGTTGCTCCGTCTGACCCCGACCCTTTCGCAGATTCGGAAGTTATTAGCTCTGTTGACAGTGATCAGCATTCTAGTGCTAATAAACCGACCGAATCAACTGGTCAATTAACCAAGGCAATTGCTCCATTGGAAGCTACTGCTGAGGTTCCAAATGTGACCCTTGTAGGGGCAAAAAAAAAAACAAATCTTTGTTTCACTTGTCCTTATCACCCAAATTTAGAAGTGTTGATTGATTTACCTACTCGTAAATATTTCTACCTGCATTTTTGGGCGTTTGATCATAGGAAGTTCACTAAATGATCTAAGGGTCAAAATAAAATATATCAAGCCCGTCTTTTCAGTGGGACCATATGGAGTACCAAGCTGCGTGCTTAGGTACTGTGCTGAAGGTCTCTTAGAGCCTTTGTATAAAATATTTAATTTGTCCGTGGAGTTAAGTTCTTTTCCTAACATTTGGAAAGGTTCTTTTATTATTCCTCTCCTTATAAGAGGAACCCAGTCTAATGTTTTGAACTATAGAGGTATTTCTAAGTTGTCTGCTATTCCTAAGCTGTTTGATAAGTTGATAACTTTTCAACTACAACATGTAGATCTATAATTTTACTCTGCCATCACGGGTTTATGAAATATACATTTACTACTACTAGCTTATTGGAATTCACGCCTTTTATAATTAAAGGATTCCAAAATCAAATGCAAACAGATGTCATTTACACAGATTTCATTAAAGCGTTTATATTTAAAAACCAAAACAATTTTCTCCATAAGCCTTGTCTCTTAACCTGTTAAAGTTACTTCCGGAGTAGCACAGTGAAGTCACCTTGGTCCGTTGTTATTCACTTTATTCATAAATGACCTTCCTTCTGTGATAAAACACTCTTGGGTGCTGATGTACGCCGATGAGATAAAACTGTGACTGTCGTCCACTAATTCTCTAGCTGCCCAAAGTTTGAAATCCGACCTTGACAGTTTTCAAACCTAGTGACAAATAAATTTAATAAATCTTAATTACAGTAAGTGCAAATTTATGTCCTATAGACGAATGCCTGTTTTTCAATAATTATTTCCTTAATGGTAAACCCCTTGAGCGTATTGAGTCCGTTAACGATTTGGGTATTCTTCTTGATCCCAAGCTTAAGTTTAACAAGCATATTTCTTCTGCTGCAAATCGAGCTATTGGAGTCTTGGGATTCATAAAGCGCTGGTCGAAAGAATGTGACGATCCATATGTTACTAAAGCTCTATATACCTCACTTGTACGTCCAATTCTTGAATATGGTTCTTGTATATGGTGTCCCCAATACAAGGTTTATCAGGATAGAATTGAATCTGTACAAAAACAATTTCTTCGTATTGCCCTCCGGGGTCTTAACTGGAATACTAATTATCGCATGCCTTTCTACCATAGTAGACTTTTACTAATAAATCTTCCCTCGCTTTCTAATCATAGAATCATGATTGGTGTAATCTTCTTACACAAACTAATTAATGGGGAAATTGATTATTCCGAATAAATCAGCCAAATTAGTTTTGCGGTTCCGAGTAGAAATACGAAGAATTTTTTACCGCTATCTCTTAAAATGTGTCATAGTAACTATTCTATTCATAATCCATTTCGTATCTTATGCTCTAATTATAATAATCTTTTCCGAATAATAAGTAAAGCTACTTCTATTCCTATCCTTAAAACTTTAGTCCTTTGTCATCTGTCCATTTGATCGCGATCTTCGTCACCGCACGTTATGCGGCGCGCCCCTCGGTCGGTTGGGCGGGAGGTGGGTGGCATTTTGCCTGGGTCCGCGCATTAACAAGCCCGTGCTTGGTATCGTTGGGCCCCTTGAATGTACTGCTCGTTAGTACATCTATGTCCAATAATACAAAAAATACTTGTGAATGTACGAATGTGGTTAAAATATGTGCACATGTTATATAACAATATACATATATAAATAAATAAATATACATACAAAAATGAAAAATGATAAAAAAAATAAGTCTGTAAGAAAATACTCAACTTTAAGTACATTTACTTGCAAAATAACTAAAAAAAAAGGGTTTTTTTTGCTAGTAAAAACACTTTATTGACATACTGTATGTATACACAAAAAAAAAAAAAAAATGAATTAATCCGTATTTAAATCAAGCCAAAGATGTGTCAGAAGTGCGGTAAGTTCAGATTTTCTTTAACATAGTAGAAAATATTTAAACCTAGTACGTTTTTCTCAATCCCGAAATTCTCAATTTTAGTATGTCTTTAGCCCTGGTTTGTTTAATGTAAACCGAAACCGTCACTTTAGACAATATACTTGATTCAATCTTAAGACAAACTAACCACAAGAATGAACCAATCCCAATATACCATATTTATATTTTATTTCAATTCTAATTATTTACATATTTATTATTTATTATTATAGTAATTTAAGTCTAAGTACAGTCACTCAAAAAAGTTTGTATGCAATGAGTGGAAACAACTTTGACCTAAAATGTTGTATACTTATAAAGTAGAAAATTATTTTTTTTCGTTTCAGTCTTATTCAATACGATAAAAACTATCGATTTAATGTCAAATCGCATGTTTTCTAAAGAACCGTTAGATTTAGTGGGATGTTTTCCGAGAAATGTGCTAAAACTACGTCAAAAAAGTTTGTATGCAAAACACGGAGAATATTTCGCTCGACCTGCTGAATTAAAAATTTGGTAATAAAAGTTTATTTTGTAGATTTAACATAAGTTATTCATTCTTTAATAAGATTTTAGGTCAAATAGTAGTAAAATAGTTTCTAAATTACAATGGCACCGCAAGGAAAGGATTTGTCTCAAGACTTACAAGATTTAATTATAAAACTGTATAAAGAGAACAATTCTCAGCGAAAAATAGCCGAAATAGTTGGAAAAAGTCATGACACCATACAAAAGGTCATCGAAAAGAATAAAAGTGATGAAAGCACTAAAACTAAGCCAAGATCAGGACGACCTGCCATATTTACACTATCTGAGAAACGGTAAATTGTACGAAAAGTACAGGTGTATCCCAAAATATCTGCTGTGAAGATGCAATCAGGGATTGAAAATTAGGTCAGAAAAGTCTGCAATCTTGAAACTATTCGCCAGGTTCTGCACACTGCAGTATACAATGGTCGTAGTATGCGTAAGAAGCCCTTTATAAGCGCAGTAAACAGAAAACAACCATTAAAATTGTATTCGCGAAACAGTACGAAACAGCTGATGAAAAATTCTGGAATACTGTAATTTTTTCCGATGAATCCAAATTTAATATTCACGGATCTGATGGGCGAGCCTAAGTATGGCGAAAGGTCTATGCTGAGCTTCAGCCAGCGAATATGAAAGGCACAGTCAATCACTGAGGAGGATCCGTGCTTGTTTGGGGATGTATGGAAGCATCTGAGTTCTGGGGTAAGCTGCTATTTATTGATGGCACTATGGATCGATTTGGATACTTGGACATTTTAAAAAATAATTTACACGAAAGTGCGTCGAAAATTGCTCTAGAAGAGTCGTTTGTATTTCAACAAGGCAACGACACCAAGCATTCAGCGGCTATTATCAAGGAGTGGCTACTTTACAAGATCAACCAGATAAAAACACCACCTCAATCTCCCGATCTTATCCCGGTAGAGCATTTGTGGGACCACCTAGAACGCCAAATTAGAAAATATAAAATTAAAAGCAAGGATGAATTGGAAAAGTCCTTTTGGAAAATATTAAAAACCAATCTCATTAAATATTTTTTATGAATTTATTGATCTATAACTAAAAATGCAGTTTTGCATACATACTTTTTGATGTAATTTTCAGGATTTTTGAATTTAAGTTCGAATAATTCGAAAACGTTGGATTTTTAAATATTATTTTTGTACCTGAATTGAAGTTTCTTAGATAAGAATTCAAAATATATAATTTTTTGTTTTGTTACTATACGATTTCTATAATTTTTTTTTATTACGTATTGTTTGTTAGGCCCACTGCATACTTACTTTATTAAGTGACTGTACATACAACTTAATTTTAATGAACCAAATAATGAATCAAATGCATAGTCTTCATATGCGTTTTTAAAAAACTTGCGGTGTTGAAGTCATTTAGCCAATTATCGACTTCCGAATTTATCACAATGGTTTCGTCATCGATTCCATAGTATGTTTGAAAAATTATATTTTTTAACGTAAATATTCAACAATAATATTTACGTTACCTGTTCCACACTTTACCACATAACAATTTTCTCGCGATACTCCATTCGGAGACCAAGTGAAGGAATCGCTTCTTTTATGTCTTTTTTTGCATGCATTGCAATCTTTCAAAAGTATCATTCGCAGCTGAAAAATAGAAAATTTGTTTCAGATTTACATATGTATGTATGTACATATATACATAGATATATGTACATATGTATTTACATTTACAGATACGCCGAATGCAAAAAATTCGAGTTGGCTATACATACTTATGTACATATGTATGTATTAATAATGATGCGCACTCATATGTATGTACTTATATATATGTACATATATACATATATGTACATATGTACATTCATTCATAAGTACATACAGTGTACCAATAATGTCCTCGTACAGCAGCCAGTTTTTAATTTGTTGACTTATAAAATTAAATCTAACTGACACTAAAACAAAGTTTTAATGCAGGTCTGTTCGTTAATTTATTACCTTTTATTTATCACTAATAATTATCCATAATTATATTTAATACATTAGTTATGTAATAAAAATAAAAATAAGACACTAAATTCACTCCAATAAAGTCTTCGTACAGCACATTAAAGTCTGTTTGCAGACGCATGAAACTTAACGGTACTTTACAAAATGTGCGCAATGCAATATCTTAGAATTCGTGTGAAGCAATTCATGTGAAATTAGTTTCGTTTTATATCATTTTGACGACACTTTGAGGCGAAAATGCCTGGAAAGCACTTGTCCTTGGAAAAGCGGGAGCTAATTCTCAGCTTGTACGTCAAACAGCAAAAATCATGTCCAGAAATAGCTAGGCTTATAGGCAGTCCACGTTCTACTGTTCAAACAGTCGTTGGACGATTTAAATATGAAGGACGTGTGGAAATAAAGCCAAATCTGGAAGACCTGCAATTCTTTCAAATGGAGATAAGCTTACAATTAAGCGTATGGTGTCTGCTGATCCCTTTATAAGTGCTCAAAAACTCAGTGGAGAGCTTCAGAGATCAAGGCAAAAGGATATGCATCCAGAAACTATCCGGAAAGCGGTGTATAAGCCGGGTATAAGTCGCGCACGCCTCGGCGAAAGCCCCGGGTTAGTGCCATCAATAGGAAAAAACGTTTAGACTTTGCACGGCAATACCAACACGCACCACCTGAATTTTGGCGTAAAGTGATAGTCTCCGATGAGTCAAAATACAACATTTTTGGTAGTGATGGAAGGCTCCGAGTGTGGAGAAGGCCTGGCGAAGCGTACAAACCGGAAAATACCATTAAGACGGTGAAACATGGTGGAGGTGGCATAATGGTATGGGGCTGTATGGCGGCTAGTGGCGTAGGTAACATCGAGAAAATAACTGGAACGATGGACCATCGTGCGTATATTGACATACTGAAAAAATCTTTACAGCCAAGTGTAGAAAAATTGGGACTTGTCGGGGATTATTATTTTCAACAAGACAACGACCCAAAACATATGGCTCATAACACGCAAATGTGTTTGATATACAATACTCCACACCTACTAAAAACACCACCACAAAGTCCAGATCTCAATCCGATTGAGCATATGTGGAATTTGCTCGAAAAAAATAAGGACTCACCACATTAGCTCAAAACCAAAGCTAATTGAAGCGTTAAAAGAGGAGTGGGTGAAGATGGACCCTGCATACTGCCAAAAACTAGTAGAATCGATGCCAAGCCGCCTAAAAGCTGTTATTAAGAATAATGGGTACCCTACTAAATATTAAAAATTGAAGTTAATCAGTTATTTTATTATAAAAGTTTTGTTTATAATATATTTGCGTTGCATGTACGAAGACTTTATTGGAGTGAATTTATTGTCTTATTTTAATTTTTATTACATAATTAATGTATTAAATAGGATTATGGATAGTTATTAGTGTTAAATGAAAGGTAATAAATTAACGAACAGACCTGCATTAAAACTTTGTTTCAGTGTCAGTTAGATTTCATTTTATAAGTCAAAAAATTTAAAAGTGGCTGCTGTACAAGGACATTATTGCTACACTGTACTTGTGATGTTAATCTGAAACTTATATCGACTTCTTAAATCGGATTTGAGAATCGCGTTGATAATAATCGATTCATCAAAATATCGAAAAAATTTACATATATCGCTATTTCAAATAAATTTGGAGATGTTGGATAAAAACTGATAAAACAAAAACCATAAATACATATACATACATATCTTTTTATTAATTGATAATAATAGTTTTAAACTAAATTTAAACTAAATTTTAAATTCTGAATTGCTGCAAGGTTATACATTAAGTAAAAAACTTATCACCAACATGTGTATGTGTATGTGTACATACGTAAAAAATAAAAATGTACACTTAGACATACTCCAGTGTTATAACATAAGTGGGCATACAAAAACACTTTCATACAATAAATGTATTTATGCAGCACTTTTGTGGCACGCTGCAATATTTGCAAATAAAATAATTCATTTGATTTCCTTTTTACATTTGCAGTGTCCGCGTACTTTTTGGCGTAAAAAAGATTATCGAGTTAAAATGGAAAAACATCAATGCTGTTAATATGCATATATGTACATATGTATCTAAATGTACAAATGGTTTCTTCAATAATTTAATATTTCTACTTACCTTGCAAATTTTCAGGCAGCTCTTCGTCTGCGGCACTCATTTCACTTCCACTTTCTGTAACAAGAACGAATTTAAGTATTTTATATACATACATATTGTATATATGTACATACATATATAAGTCACCTAGTGATTCCGACCGCTATGTAAGCGACCACGCAACGGCAAGATAAAACACATACGAGCTGACGTAACGTAAACAACAGTCAGTGCCTGTCAATGACAGGCGCCTGCCTATAGTAATCTGACGCTTTGCACGAGGCGCAAGCTTGGCGTTATCGCGGCCAGCGGCGACATCGCTGCCGCAACTCTCAGCTAGAGCTTGTCTTTTAAGAATTCTGTTTGTTAATTTGTTAATGGCTTCTAAAACTGCCAGTCTGGCCTTTGAATAAATAAGTAAGCTAAAGTCTTCGTGCTCATTCATTGTTACGCCCATCGGCCACCCAAGAGGAGATCGCTTATTTGGCGGCCAACCGGGAAAACCCAGGAAAGTCAGACGAGACTTGTATCCAGAGACAACCAGCATAATAAAAATTATTATAAGGAAAAAAAAACAAATATTTAAAATAATTTATCGGTATAGTGAAGTGAAAAAATTAAAAAAAAAAATGATAAGGCTTCAATCAGTGTAGTCCATGTAATATTCTAAACAAACGAAAAAGAGTTTGCCAAGTTCGATTTGATGACCAAATTCGGTGCTTCACTACAACATAGGTTTGTTACCAATTACAACAGTGAGTTAATACAGGGAGTAGCATACTGCGCAGTTAGTGCAGATAGCCCCACTCAAGAACCAGAAAATAGAGAACAACCAAATAACATGAACACAGAGTAGCTGCAGACAATCATAGAGAGTGCAGTCTCTAGCGCCTTAGCTTTACAAGAAGCGCATTATGCGCAAGCACATAATAATATCAGATAAGAGTTTAAGAAACAGATAACCGAGTTAACAAGTAAACTTAGGAGCGCATACATAATACTGTAAGAGGTGGAGGTTTATGAAGACGTTCAGATCATAGAGGGTGTCAAATGTGAGGAACCCTTAGACGCAATCAAATGTCTGCCGGAAGTCTTAGGTTTACAAGACACCAAGTATCATGGCGGCAGGCATATAAAATTTGTACTCCTTTTAACGGCAGCTCTCGCCATTACCTGAATATGATTGTTTTAATAAGCAAGATCAGAGGCCCGGCAGACGCGGTACTCGGTTCCTTCAATACAGCCTCAAATTGCTATGCGATGCTATTTTAAGCAGATTAGACTTCACATACAGCGATAAGCGGCCAATTCACGTCATCGAGCAAGAACTCGGTACGCTGAGGCAAAGGAATCTAACTATCCTTCAACATTATGACGAAATTTAAAAAAACTTACCCTGTTGACAAGCAAAGTCAAAGACTTGTTGTTACGACACCGTCTTAGCAAAACACTTGTGCGAAAAATGTTGGGGTGATGTTCTTCCAGTTTCCCATTTCGTCTCAGGACTTAAGAAAAGCCTCACTGATGCGCTGATCTTCGCACATGATTTGCCCTCGGCACTCAACTTAGCACAGGACGTAAAATCAAATCACGCAATGTACGCTTTCGCAGTCAACTTAGAAGAGAAGTCTCACAAGCCAGAATATAAGGGAAGGAAAAGTATACCGCAAACTAATCAAACAAGGAGTCCGATTTTTTCAAGACAAGAGGGACGTAGAGCAGCCGAACAGGCAGACACAAAACCCCAGTCAAAAAGCGAAGAGCCCATCGACATTGACCCTTCCTCATCAAAATACCGACAGCCGACGACATTTAATGAGTCCTAAGGGCCGGGGGAGCCCCCGAAAGGCCCTAGTGGTTTGGAAAGGGTATCAGGGCAGAGGTGACAAAGGGTAGATCATATATCGCAAAACAACAAAACCCCTAAGGCGTACGAACAAACTGCAACTGAAGAAGCCTCAGATATCGATAGCGAATCAGAGTCCAAAAATTACAGTGTTCATCTTTTAGAGACAAGCCCTTGCTACCGCTTGTTCAAAAATAAGTAGCAGTAGTAATAGTGAGGTATGTAATTGACACGGGGGCGTCAAAAAACTACATGCAGGCCTGGAAATGGCAAAAAAAATGTAACCCCTACCGACAAACAATTGTTTGTCAAACCAACAATTTCTGATACATATGGGGCCCCATATGACGAAAAACCACTTTATACATTTTTCTTTGGTGAGGTTTTTTTAAGAAAATTCAAAATATGGTATTTTTTAGTGGCGTTTTTCAGAGGTGAGCTTGCATTATTTATCATTACTTAAGAATGTCATAACCGATTTTGAAAATGCCTACAATTATTGAAAGCAAATGAATATATGTTTTAATCAGTTATGACACACTTTTAAATTTAAATCATTGGTTTTGCAACTATATATTTTCGATTTAAGAAAATTATGATTTTTCCTTCGATTTTTTGAATTTAATATTCGGGGAAGAGGCGAAAAAAAATCATTTTTTTCTTCACCCATTTATTTATATAGCTGGATTGGGCGACGTTTAAGATATGAATCATTGAAACCCATGAAGAGACGGTTTAGATATTTTTAATTTAGCACACCTGCTTTGGCGCTACTGAGGGTAAGCAAAAAGTTGGATTTTGTTGCCTAGTGTTATCACCACTATCAAAACGTCCAGCGCGCCACTCCTCACCAAGCTATATCCACATCCACTGGCTGTGGCAAAGTTAATACACAGAGAAGTTGCAAAACTGCTAAAAAATTACTTTATTAGGAAATCCAGGTTCCCATACAACAAGCCGATATGTGTACTTGATAAAAAGGGCACTAACGAGTTGGGAGAAAGGAAGAAACGCCTCGCCATCGACTTAAGGAAATTAAACGAACAGACAAGGCTGTTAAATACCCTATGCCAAACATCTCAATGATATTAGCCAATCTAGGGAAAGCGAAATACTTCACGACGCTAGATCTAAAGTCCGGCTACCACCAGATTGTTTTAGCAGAACAAGATAGACGAAAAACATATTTTTCTGCTAACGGGGGGAAGTACGAGTTTTGTCGGCTTCCTTTCTGATTAAGGAATGCGGATAGTATTTTCCAGCCAGCCATCGATGATGTTCTTCGCGTGAAATCAGCAGGTTTTGCTTCGTTTACATAAACGTAATTGTCTTCCACATAAAGCATGTAGCCTGGGTGTTAAAAAAAAACTGCTAGAAGCAAACATAAGGGTGGCACGAGAGAAGACGCAGTTTTTCAAGAAAAGCGTTGTGTACCTCGTGTTTATTGTACCAGCGAGGGCGCAAAAACAGACCCTGCAAAGGTCAATGCCATTCAATGTGCTGAACCGGTAAATCTTTACTTAGTACTTTTTTTCCTAGGATTGGCAAGCTACTTCAAGTGCTTCGTGAAAGACTTCGCGTCGATTGCAGAACCATTGTCCAATATCCTTAAAGGGGAAAACGGGTCGGTAGTAGTCATAAGTCAAAAAAAAATTCCGATTGAACTCCGGTTGATCTGAACTGAACAGCGGTACGCCTCTGAAATATTTTGGCTTCAGTAGACGTCTTACTACGTCTCTACCTAGACTACAAAAAACCATTCAACTGAACGGCAGATACTTCGGCCGTTGGTATTGGTGCAGTCCTTTCACAGAACGCTCGCCCGATAACAATGATTAATCTCAAGAGATAGGGAGATAAACTTTACGAATGAGAGAGAGAACTGCTCGCGATTGGGTGGACTTTGAGAAAACTTCGTCAATACCTCTAAGGAGTAAAATAATGTGTTGGAAGGCGTTTATTGTTGAACACAACGCAAGAGAACCACGTCGTACCTGCTCTCTCCCGACAGAAATTGAACGCGCGAATTATCTCTAACATACACGATAGAAGTCACAAGCAAACTCCTAAATTTCTTCAGAAACCAAATTATTTCGGAAACGGGCTCATTGAAATGGAATTTTATCCTATTTCTCGATACCCTGAAGACAGTCGATAACCCTGAAATATTAAACGCAATACACAGCGAACTGGCCATCCTAGCTCACATTCATGTGTCATGTCATGAATGACGTGGTTACAAGCTTCCCAGCAAAAAAGGTTTGGCATTGTAGGAACCTAGTGACAGACATTTTCGATCAAAATGAAATGTGAGAGATAGTCACAACAGAGCACAATCATGCAAACAGGACCGATCATGAAAATGTCAAACAAATAATACAAGAATATTACTTCCCAAAAACAAGTCAGCAGGCTCTAGCCAGAAGCGCCCGACTGGGGGATACCATCAACCCTGTGTTTTCATACATTTCACTTCACCTTGCACAAACACACACATGTAAACGCTGGCTGCACGCTGTTAACAGCTTCAGCAAAAAATCAGATTCAATTTTAAGGGCTTAACAAGAGCGTTAAAATCTATGTACAAACCAAAGCCCACATTTTTACAAATATGGGGCGAATGGGAGGCGGTATCTTAAATCAAAATATGATAAAAAATAGAGACAAAAACCAAAAATTATCGATAATAAGAACACTAGATGTATTATTGATGATGTGAAATAAACTTAATCTGCGTATGGTACACACAAACTTAAAAATTTGAAGTTCAGCTTTCTGGCTTCTGCATACAGTCGGAAGGTCAGACGAACAGACAGTCGGACATGGCTAGATCGATTCAGTTATTGATGCTGATCGAGAATATGTATACTTTAATTCAGCTAATGAAATTCTTCTCCTATTGCAAGTCAATATACTGTGATAACGAAGTATCACTGTACTCAGAGACCATAAAAACAATGTTGTAAAACGACTTCGATATTTCTATCAGCAATGCGCTCTCGCTTCACAGCACGTTAAACGGTCAAGCGGAACGTTTCCAAAGTACATTATGCGAAATAGCAAGGAGCATAGGAATGGACAGCAGTAACAACCCTGTTGTCCGCTTTAACAGTACACCATAGGATGACGAGAAACTTAGACCTCCTGAGCACCGTGTTGAAAATCGTGGCGTGGGTTTCGGATGCTAGTGACTTAGAACAGATTAGAATAACCGAGATCCTATTGATAGAATCCAATAGTAGACAGATAAATAAATTCACAGGTACAAAAGGAAATAAATCGGTTGACAGCCACTGTTAACAGCATTTTAAAATGCACTAAAAAAAAGCAGTATACACCGGCCACTTGTATGAATTGTTATTAGCAAGAAATAGAATGTTGATCACAGAGATACAAAATTCAATGCTAACTATCACTCTTGTCAGATCAGACATAATTTTGTCATTTTGGACCAGAAAAAGCTTCTGTCACTAGCATCAAAGAAGTAGTTACTTTTGAAGTTTTACAATCTAACGACGTAATGCAGTTCATTATTAAATACTCTAAGATCAAGCTTTCCTGCAGGAGAGTCACCATCTACCCAGTAGCGCACAGCGGCAGAACGCTTCAACTATCCGACAACATCGTGGCCGAATGCGAATCCGAGATAATCACCGTGACAGACTGCAAGCCAATAACAACAAAGGCAGTCGGCACCCATCTTGTGACGTTTGAACACATCGCGTTCATCAACGGTACCAAGTTCGTAAACAGGAACAACGTGCAGAGTCGAGTCCCTGGTGTAGTGGCCTATTAAACAAAACCAGCCATGACGAGGTGCTGAGCCTACAATTTCTACAACATCTGAACACCAAGAACCTGGAGTTTATAAAGGAACTCAAGGCCGACGTATCAACGAAGTCTGTATCGTTAGGGGTACTTTGCCTAGAACTAATAAGCTGTGCTATTGTCAGCGGTCTTGTAAATGTGCTTTTTAGATCTATCGGATAAAAGTACTTCTACATTTCTTTTTAATGCAAATGTGCTTCTTAACATGCGTATATTCTCAAAAAAATATTTGTTTTTGAGTTATTTTCCGTAACAAGAGGTAAATGAACGGTTTCCAACATACCAGTTTACAAATGTGGTAGAAACTGACTTACATTATTCTATATAAATTAAGTTTACACTGCAATATATATTAGTTTATCAATTTAATGGAGGGGATAAGGGTTTTTTTTTGTACTTCGGTGGCAGCGCTGCCAAGATCTTAGCGCGCCTGTCTGTGCTCCCGTAGTAGGTGGGACTGGCACCTTGCAAGGAAGTGGTCATCTTTTGTGTTACCGGTGCGAAGTATTATGATGTACTAACAAAAGTAGATTCATGTGGCCCACTAACACAAAGCAAGGGCTTGATAACTCGCGGAGCCAGGTAGAATGCCGCCCACATCCCGCTCAACCGACCCAGGGGCGCACAGCATAACGTTCGGTGAGGAAGATCGCGAACGAATGGACAGAAAACAAAAGACTAACGGTTTAAAAATAGGTGTAGAAGAAGCATTACTTATTACATTGAAAAGATTATTATAACTAGAACATAACATACGAATTGCGTTATGTTAGTTAGTATGACACATTTGAAGGGAAAGTTGTAAAAAATATATCTAATATATCTATTCGGAACCGCAAAACTAATTTGACTGATTAATTCTATAGAATAATTTTCTTCATTAATAAGTTTGTGTAATAAGATTACACCAACAATGTTTTACGATTAGAAAGTGAGGGAAGATTAAGGGTTTACTAAGGTAAGAAGGCCTGCGAGAATTTGGATTCCAGTTAAGACCCCGGAGGGCAAAAAGCAGAAATTGTTTTTGTACAGATTCAATTTTATCCTGATGAACATTTTATTGGGGACACCATATACTAGATCCACATTCAAGAACTAGACGAACAAGTATATAGAGTTTTAGTAACGCTGGGATCGTCAAATTCTTTCGACCAGCGCTTTGTGCATCCCAGGTTAGCAGCAGTAGAAATATGCATGTCAAACTTTAGCTTGGGATCTAAAAGAATAGCCAAATTATGAACTGAACAAATACGCTCAAGTGGTTAATCAGTGAGTAAATATTTATTCGAAAAATGCATTCGTCTAGAACAGACATTAATTTGCACTTACTGTAATTATGATTTAATAAATTTACTTGACGCCAGGTTTGAAAACTGTCAAGATCGGATTGCAACCTTTGGCCAGATAGAAACTTAGTAGATGACAGAAAAAGTTGTACGTTATCGGCTTACATCAGCATCCGACAGTGACTTATTACAGACGGAAAATAATGTATGAATGAAGTGAATAACAGCGGACCAAAGTGACTTAATTGTGGTACTCCGGAAGTAACTTGACGCTGTGAAAGAAGACGTTCAAAGTAGACTTGTTGAGTCCTTGAAGTAAATTAGTTAGATAACCAAGGAATAAATAAAAATCTGGAAATCCCAGTATATGAAATTTGTACAGTAAAAGCAGTAAAGTCCAAACAGCTGGATTAATGTTTGGAGTTGTTCACTCAAAATATTACATTTCATCTGGTTGCTCTGCGAAGCAACTACTACATATTTTATCCAAGCTGTTCTATTCATGTATTTGGTTTCGACTGGCCACCTGTATTTCGTTTATTATAAAATTCGTCGCTTGTAGCAGGCACGTTCCAATCATAGTACATAATTTTGTAAAATATAAACAACATTAATTAAACTTATTAGTCATTAGTTAAATTCATTGTGCAAGAAACAATTAATCGTGTCATAAATTTAGAGTCTAAATCTATTGAAAAGTTATAGCTTGCAGTAGCAGTAGCTTGCATTTTTCGTGCGGTATTTACACACATACATGTGAATTGCTTGATTAACAATTTTATTTATGAAGATATTATGATGATTTAGTTTACAAGATTATTATTATTATTAGAAGTAGATCCCACTAATACTCTCGAATTTCACGCTGCGACCGCTGATCTCTTCTTTCTACTCGTCGACTTTCACTCTGTAAACTGCCGCTGCTGTTAAGGGGAGAAAACTCAAATCCGGCGTCCGTTAATGTTAGTTTGAATTTGCTTACAAAGTCATATCCAAGTAGTGCGTTCAACGATGAATTTCTGATCTACCTGCATGACCTCCACATTTGCTGTATACTGTCCGAAAGGATTTGTGATATTGCTGCCCAAGCCGCGCAATATTGACACTCCCTTTTGTATCACGGTGTCTTTGATTTTTCTAAACACCGACATCTTTAGCACCGTGAGCACAAGTGTCCACTAGTCCCTCCACTTCAAGGTCACCAACTTTAAGCACCTTCAGCCGCTTAACATTATACACCACGCCTACAGTATGCTTCCTGCTATGTGCCTATCTTCGATGCACTAAAAACACTACAAATCCATCGTGCAGTTTCTACGCAGATGATCCGCCGACCCACATGTAAAACAACGCATCTTCTTCTCAAATTTGTGTTGTTCCTGTTGTTGTTGTTGCAGATATAGTTTATATGTGAAATCTGACCTTATGTTCAGGCCGCGTACAATATAACATATAAGTGACTCAATGTTAATATTTCCGCGCGATGCCATGCGTTTTATTTGCAACATATATTTGTGGAAAGTTTGCACGCGCCTACACGTATTTCTTTTTCTCATTTAAGCCATAAGCATTGGCGTTCATTTAAAAATTATTAAACCAGCTTAATCCGGTATTATATTTGAGAAAATCTCCACCACCAATTTTGAATCCTTCTTATCAACATCGTCTGTATGAGCCTTGAGCGTTAATAATTGAATGAGCTGTTGCAACATAAAGTTATTTTCTTCTATTTTATTGTTGCAATTGTCGTTGCTTGCTGTTTCTTATCTACTTGCCTTCCCTTGTCTATTCTCGTGACTTTCTGTCGGCGTCATCTGTGTGCATTTTGTGTACTCGTATTCTTCCATTTCGGAGCGACGCACTGTCTTCGCTACAAGTGGCGTATATGATTGCCTTTTTTCCTCTGCCGGCGGCTGCATTCGCTTCTCCTTCACACTCTGTGTCTGTTTTACGGCTTTAGGTGCTAATGTCTGCTTCTTCATTAGATTACCGTTATTTTTTCGCGTATTTTGTCTGTAAACCAAAGCTCGCTTATCCACCGAATTTCATTTGTGATGAAATTTTACTGACGATTTTTTCTGCGATTCTGTTTGTATACCCAAAACTCGCAAATCCACCGAATTTCCTCCGCAACAAAATTCTACTGACAATTTTTTCTGCGACTCTGTCTGTATACTCAAAACTCGCAAAACCACCGAATTTCCTCCGAATAACTTCTTGGACGAGTCCCCAACTGCGACTTGCTCCGAATCTTTCTGAGTCACTCCTTGTTTGGACGAGTCCCAAAATGTGAGTTGCTTGATTAACAATTCTATTTAGTAATAGAGTGTTGCCTCCTTTAAAGTTGCCTTTAGTACACTAACTGGGCTGACTTCTATCCTATGTTTGCGTTGGATGCAATTTGTTCGTTTAAAATTCCCAAATAAGAATTGTAGTATCGATGTCGATTTATTGGAAAAACGATATAATAACAGACGTTAGTTTTTCAGGGACACATAATTGCGATACTGTGGCTAATAAGGGTAGCAGATGGATCGACAGTGATTTTCAGGGACCGACCAATTAAATGCCGCGCATTGGAAACCGTTGAATTTGTTATGGCTAACCATGCCCCAAACACTCAGGTGGAAAAAAATAGAGTAGCTTACATAAGTACATCGACATTGATCGCCACTGACAATGATGCCAGAGTTTTATATGATATACCTGGCCAAATCACATGCAATTGCTCACGATTGGATACATGAATTATTTAACTCGTCACTCTGGTTTAACGGCCCTCAGATCCTTTGTGGAAACAAATCGGACTATCCGACATCTTTTCTGCCAGAAAACCCAGAGCACGAATTAAGGAAACGCGTCATTCTTGTTGCATCCCCTTTCGTCGGAAGGAAAACTGTATCCAGGGTGGTTGGAAAGTGTGCCTTGCTTAGTAGAGCACATCATGGCTGATCTTCCCAAACGAACGCTTGAATAGGTGCTGACCATTTTTCTATAAACCAGGTTTTCGGAACAAGGCTCCAGTCACATGCTATATGAGTGTCTCCGTCTGCCTCGCAACAAATGCAGTGCAGCTGAAGTTGTTAAAGGATTTATCTATGGCTTCGTTCTGGAACACGTAAGAGAGATTCATCTCCACTTGCGTCAGACCACTCCAGATCTGGTCGAAGAACGCGCTACTGGAGTTGAAGCGTCTCAAATTTTTGCTTGGCCGAAACTACCGGTTGGAAATTCATTCCCTGTCGATTGGAAGGCGCAGTCAAGACAGCGAAACATAATTTTCATCGCGCTGTTGGCTCTTGTGCTCTTTGCTTCGAAGAACTACGCATCCTTGTCAGCAGCATCTCTTCGATTATTATTGCCAGGCCATTGCTTTCATCGTTCATGGAGCTGGCTTGGACACAACTTCAATTAAATCGTCTGGCCAGCGTGTAACATACCTTCAATAGGTGTTCTAGACTCATTGGTGAGAAGAGTACTTGACTTGGCGCACTTCCGAACCGAATGCATTAACAATGTCGTTCCAAATCTTCCGTGTTATGGAGATCATCTTAAGGAAGGGTGGAGTCACTCGCGTAGCGATTTTGCCCACCACAACAGGAGCGATAAATAGAGCCGTAGACAAGCTGCCTTCAACGTGGGGAGAATGTTTGGTTACTGGAATTGTTCACTCAGAACATTACATTACATTTGGTTGCTCTCTCTCAAGCTATGCTCTTATCTTTGTTTAAACCCTTTGCCTTCACTTCGATTCGTTCGTTTCGTGCATTTGGTACCTACTGGCCACCTGCATTACGTTTAATATAAAATTCGGCGCTTGACGCGGGCATTGGCCTGACTTAGTTTGTAATTATAATAATTAATAATTTTGTAAAACATTAACAAGATGAATTAAACTTATATTAAAATTGAAAATTCGTGTCATAAATTTGGAACCGAAAGCTATTGAAAAAGCTCAGTAGCGCAACAGAGACTTTTAATAAAAAATCTCCCCTCTTTAACAAATCGGAGAACTATGCTTGGTGAAATCTTTGTCCATGAATTAATTACTGGCGAAATGGATTCCTCGAGTTGCTAAGCCAATTAAATTTTACGGTTCCAATCAAATTAACACGTAATTATACATTTATACACTTCCGCGTCCTTTGTGATGATTTTAATAAACATTACACAGTGGTCAATTCGGATATTTCCCTCCCGTTTTTCTAGGATTGTGGAATCCAAACATTATAGGACATTATGTATGGGGTCTAATACGAAAATCTGTGTATAATGGCGTAAGCAGAAAAACAAGATGCTTGAACCATTCTTAAACAAGTAAGAACGTTGCAGTCGGACGTAACCGACTGCGTAATACTCGTTCACAGTACACGGAAGTTATTATTGTTATTTTGGAAAAATATCGAATTTTTCGTAGGGGCGGGGGTGAGTGTGGCCAACATTTTTCAGCTCGATCTTAAGAGAAGATCACCCAAACACCGTCTGCCAAATTTTGTGACTCTAGCTCCAAAATTGTGGGATATATAGCTTTTCGCGAAATTTTTTACGAATCTTTAAAGGGGGGACCAGCCATCTACGTACCCTTATTTAAAGGACCACTAATCTACCTTTAAAATTTGGTGACTATAAGTAATTATGGACTATAAGTAATTAGTTTTATTGATTTTTTATAGCAATATATCTATAGGTTGGGGCCTTGTCTCGAACTTGAACATTTGCATAAATTGGTCGATTCTACACTAATTTTAATGAACGTCATTTTAGTTGATGATCCATTTTTATATATATGTGATTATAAAATTAAGAAGACAAAAAATTTCATTCGGGGGGGTATTCCTCAGACTTTAAGTTCGAATTTCGTACAACATTCCGCAAAGAAATCATCTACTTCGACAAAATATATCTAGCTATAAAATGTTGTTATATAGCTGTGTCTCCACCGATTCCAATGATTAATATTTGGAACAACGCCTAATTAATGAATCTATGAAATACACAAGTGAGGAGCAAAATACATTTTTTTCAAACAATCGTAAAAAAAAAACCACACAACCACAAGAAATCATAATTTGTACTCAATTTAAATAAATATACTCTTAAAACCAATGATTAAATTTAACAAGTGGGTAGGCGATAGTCGGGAGTCCGACTGGGGGATACCCTGAACCTTGTGTTTTCATACATTTCAGTTCCCTTGCATACATACATACACAGAATTCAGAAACTAACAAATGGCATGTATTGGCACCATATCTCAAATGAATTAAATCCTGCGGATATCATATCGATGTACTCCGAAGAAACTGCTGTCTATGGATTTGTCGAGGCACATAATTTAAATTATAAGTTAGCATAAATTATTTAAATACTAAAGTCTTAGTAGTAAATTATAAATAGGCTTAGTACTAGATTAAGCGTCCTTAATGAAATGCATTGGAGTGTCGTTAGGCATCAGCTCTTGTAATACCATTCACACGGCGGATCAAACGACCATCGATGAGCCGAGTTCGTTTTCGACCACTAAAAGCAACGCACGCATTACACGCAACAGCAACATAATATTGTTCAACTCTTTGCTGCAGTCCAACATTTTGGATTTTTCATTGGCGTCGGAGCAAGAGAGTACAACGAGTTAATATCGTTTCGTTAGTCTAAATTAATAGACCATCAATATTGTGTTGGCTTTTGTGGTAATTGTGTTGCGAGTTGGATTCGGTAATTGCCACCAATTCAGTGGGAATTGTTGCTGGCCAATCGGTGCAAAAAGTATTTGTGTATCATCAGATTTGCTGGTTTGGATACCGCTGCTTATCGCTATGCCAGAATAACGCTGCTTCATTATCGCCGCTATTTGTTGACCGCTGGAGCTTAAGGTGCTGGATTTGGTGCCGCCTATTCGTAGGTTCCTGAGTCAAATGAAAGGGAAAGAATTCATCGACGAATCCTCCGATGAAAACGTAACAGTGCCCTAACGAGTGTATACAATTATACCATAGCATACGCATATATAGCACATATGCATAGTTATAAAACTCAGCTGTGACAAACTGATACATTTAATAAAATACATAAGTGAGCAATCAAAAAGCAAAATATTAGACCGAAACAACATATAAAAATAAAAATTTAAAATTAAACATACATACAGATCGTTTCGTCCTTCTTGCATTTTCTTTAATTTCATGCGCTCCCAAATCATTCATACATACATACATAAATAAAATAAGTGCATTGACTTATTTGTATTTACTCCCGCTTTGCAGCGTGTCGTCGCTTAAGCATACATAAAACAAGCGAGAGGACATATACATAAAGACAGAAATAACTGTCTGATATTCGCTCTCTGCTCGTTTGATCGTATTATTCGTTTTCGCCAGCGTTAGTAGCGCCGTTTCTATTAAAACCGCGCACCTAAAACATAATTGCTCGCTTTACATAACATAAGTGCGTTGACTTAATTGTATTTTTTACTCCCACTTCTTTGTAGCGTGACGTCGCACAAACATACTTACAAGCGAATATACATACAGACGGAAAAACCTGCTTTGATTTGCATTAGTGTTTCGCCAGCGTTGTTAGCACCGTTTCTAGTAGAACCGCGCTTACACACATACATACACATTCTTTCGCTTGCATTATTTCGGTTGTTCGTTGGTCAGCGGCGGTTACAATTAAGAGTGTTTATTATCTGTGCTTAAGCATCTCTTAATTGCCTCATTTCTTCAGCGAACGATTCTTGGAGTTGCTCTTAATTATTCGCTGACCAAATTCAGTCTGACACACACTTACATACTTACGTGCATATACATACGTAATAGCTAGTGCAGGAAAAATGGAAAACAAAAACAAAAACATTGATTTAAGGGACACTATTGTCGAAGAGGTGGATTGTCAGAGCGAACAATTAACTCGATTGTTTGCCAAATTAGAAAAGGTGGAATGCGAAATAGAACGTCAAAAAACCTTCTTAGCAAACAAAATGACAACTCCAAGTAAATTTGAGATTCAGTGCCGGCTAGATATATTAAATTCAAACATTGCGAAAGCAATGGATCTGCAGTATGAAATTGACTGCATTGATCCAGACAATTCTAGTCGCGCCGTGTTTGAAGAAACATCCGTTTTAATGAGATCTTCATATATGGCTGCACTTAGCGCTCATCAAGCGGCAGACAGTGTACCCACAGTGTTACATGACTCCAATCTCCCAAAATTAAAATTAGCTAAACTTAATGGGAAGCATGCAGAGCACAAACAGTTCATTAGCTTGTTCGAAAGTTTTGTGGACTTTGATTGTTCGTTATCAAACATAGAGAAGATCAATCATATCATTTCGTGCTTGTCAGATGAGGTACTGGGAAGCTTTAAAGCTTTCCAGGTCTCAGATGCAAACTACGCAAAAGCCTTAGCAAATCTAAAACGCGTGTACGACAACAAGTGTCTCATTTTCTTCGACACTTAAGCACAGTTGTTCGACATTGCGCCATTGAGCAAACCCTCGGCACTTGGCTTGCGATCAATGATTGACTCGGTTTCCGCCATCAACGAGTCATTAATGTCAATAGGTAATGAGAAAGACTTCGCGAACGCTGTACTCATCCATATTGTCATGTCGAAAGTTCATTCTCCCACTAAAACTAGATATGACGAACAACTCTACTACAATTCTCTGCCCCAATGGTCTGCTTGTGTCTCAGCATTGCATAGACGATATCAGAATTTATCTGCTGATGAGAGTTCAAAGTCTAGGATCAAACAAAGATTAGAGTTAGAGCCGACAAAAACTAGCAAATCGACATTTGCATGCACTAACGAAGCGAACCAACTTGTCAATTTTGCAACGCAAATCACTCTATTGGTAATTGCCAAGCATTTGCAGCAATGTCTGTCTCAGATCGATTTAACTTCACCAAAACAAAACAACTGTGCATAAATTGCTTGCAGCCACGACACAGAGTGTCAAATTACTCCGCGTCGAAGTGTCGAGTATGTTCTCGTGCTCATAATACTCTCCTTTACAAACACGCAACGTCTGATTCAGGCACAGGGCACTCTTCTGCAACACCACAGGCTTCAGCTCATCCGGCTTATGTAAAACATGTTGCGAGCGAAGTGGATCCAGTAATTCTTGCGACAACTGTTGTCAAAATTCGTGACAGGTTCGGACAAGTTCGGAGGAGGAGGAGCTTTCTCAAGCATTAAGACTTTCCCAAAATAACAAGTGCTTACCAGTTACGTCGGTCGGTAAAGCTAGCCTGGTAGCGAAAAATGAAGTATCGAAAATCATTTCGTCTGGTGTAAATGAGCATGAGCTTAACGCCGATTTTTGGGTCCTTATTTCACTTTCGAGTAGGCAGCCAGATTGTGTTCTCCCAATAAATAGTTGAAAAATCCCAGCAAACATAGAACTGGCTGACCGTGAGTTCCACAAGCCCCAGCGAATTGCTCTGTTACTAGGAGCAGACTCATTTTTTCACTTGTTATCCACTGGGCAAATTAGATGATCAGAAAATTGACCTTTCCTATAAAAAACTTTGCTATGTTGGGGAGTATCAGGGCGTTGTAAAATATTACAAAAAGCCGATCTGGGAACTAGAAGCACTTCCCGAATCATATAGCGCGGCAAAATACTCATCAGAGCAACTCGCAGGCGAGCAGAGCTTTACACAGAGTGTTCGAAATGTGCCATCAGGGTGGTTTGAAGTAAGTTTGCCTTTCAAAATGGACCCGCAGGTCTTAGGTTCTTCTTTTGAAATAGCCAAGAGACGATTTTTGTCTTAAGAACGGAGAGTATCCGCAGATGTCGAACTCCGGAAAATGTACGTACAATTCATGAAAGAGTACTTAGACCTTGGCTATATGTCTGACTTTGGCACAGAGGTCTGATAGTAGCTCCACCAAACTAAGAGTAGTATTTGACGTGTCTTGTAAGACGACAAAGACACACTCACTCAACGACTTACTAATGGTGGGCCCGACTATTCAGAGAAACGTAATTCTAACTCTTCGATTTCGTCTAAATCGATATGCTCTCACGGAAGATATTAAAAAAATTAATCAGCAAGTAACCATATCTGAAGATGATCACCGCTTTTAACTCATTGTGTGGCGTGAAAGCCCATTGGATTAGCTCCGCATTTTTCGCTTGAATACGGTCACATATGGCACTGCAGCCGCTCCGTTTCTGGCCATCCGATGTTTGCGAGAACTGGGTAAACGCCACAAGGATACACATGTTCTTGGTTCCAAAATCTTTTGCAATGACTTCTATGTCGATGATATGCTTACAGAAGCTGATGATATTGACAGTCTGAATACCATATGTACCAAAATCATCAGTTCAGGAGGTTTCCAATTGGCGAAATGGTTTTCAAACCATCCCAATTTGATGGAACAAGGTCAGAACGATAAATCTCTGAACTTTAATGGTGTTGACTCCACAAAATGAGGTGGACACCAAAGTCCGATACATTTCGGTATCATTTGGACAAGAGTTTCACTGAGTTAAGCCTGACCAAGCGTAATATATTATCAGTCGCTGCACGCATGTTTGACCCACTTGGCTTGGTGAGCTCTATAAACATAAGGGCTAAAATTCTGCTGCAAGAGTTTTGGTGCATGCAGTTACCATGGGATGAAACAATGCCCATGGATACACGATACACTCATGCAAGCTTTAAAACAAGCATTCAAGTGCATGGATTCGCGAACGTGTCCAGTGCAGCATATGGCTGTTGCATATATATTTGAGCTAACCATGACAACAAGACTGCCAAAGTCAAAGTTGCGCCACTCAAGACTAAGTCTATTCCCGGGCTCGAACTTTGTGCGGCATACATATTATGGTCCAACATCAAACAAATTTTGGACCGTTGTAGAGTCGAGACTGTGAATTTCTGGCCAGATTCGGAAATCACTACATTGGATAAACACATCACTATCATTGCTCGCAAGATTCGTAGCCAATCAAGATGCAGGCATCCAAGAGATGGCCAAATATGTGTCTTGGCGACATGTTCCGTCATTGTCAAACCCAGCCGATCTTGCATCGCGGGGTTGCGAAGTTATTGAACTCGTACAATCTATTTGGCTAGAAGGACCACCCTTTCTCCTTGAAGAAGACGCACATTGGCTATCACCAGAGTTACAAAATAGTGAATACAAAAAATCAGCTCATATCGTAAATTAGTTCGAGTATTCGCGTATATGTATCGCTCTATATCTGGTTCAAAGGCAAAAAGGCGTGCTCAGCCCAAAAAAGTTAAACTTTGCCTTTTTGAAAGTTTTAGAACTTGTTCAACGCTCCGAATTCAAAGACGACTTCGATAAGCTAAAAAAGGATCAATTGGTACAGCCAAATCTCCAATCCTTGACCCCATTTATTCAGAAGTCTTCCGAACATGGAAGGCGAGTTTCTTTGATTCGAATAGGACGCAGACTGCTAAATGCACACCTGGAATATGATACCAAATTCCCCGTTTTGATGCCAAAATATTCGGAAGTGGTTGGGTTGTATCTACGAGAGTTAAACATTTAAAACTGTCACGTAGGTGCCAAGGCAATGATGGCACTGCTGAGATTTGATTTGTAAATGCTAGGCGAGAATACACTCAAGTAGTTCGAAAATATGTGCATTGTTTTAGGGATAAGCCAAAGTTAATGGAGCAGTTAATGGGGAATCTCCCAGCTGATCGCTTTGCAGCTCTGAAGCCATTCCATATCTGCGGAGTAGATTTCTGTGGCGCAATTAATGTCTCGTTGCGAATAAGAGGACGCGCTCCAGTTAAAATGTATGTTGCAGTATTTGTATGTTTTGCTTCAAAATCCGTGCATTTAGAACTGGTTGCAGTTTAATCGACTATTTGCTTTCTTTTAATTCTAAAAGAGTTCATCGCAGGACGTGGCGTTCCACACCTAATTTACTCGGACAACGCGACGAACTTTGTCGGGACCAGCAATCTGCTGAAGGACCTGCAGTAGGTGTTCAACCGGCAGCAGACCATGCTGCAGTCGTTCGCAGCGGAGCACGGGATGGGGTGGTGCTTCATGCCTCCACCTCATTTCAGGAGGCTTCGGGAGGCAGCCGTCACGTCGGCCAAGCACCTCCTGCTGCGGCAAATAGGAAGCGCATCCCTAATTAGAGCGAGGTCAGAGGCCATCTAGGCGACGTGGAGGCAATTCTCAACTCTCGGCCCTTCACCCCGCTCATCGGAGACCCGAAAGACGGGGAGGCATTGACTCCAGGCCACCTGCTCATCGTTCAACCACTTCGTTTGCTGCCGCAAGGATTAGAGCCGGACAGGCCAGGCAGCGAACTTTCGTGCTCTCGCAGGTGGCAGCTGCTGTCTATACTCAGACAGCGCTTCTGGCAAGTGTGGTCCAAGGACTACATCCACAGCCTGCTACCTCGCGGCAACTGGACAACAGAGCACCCCAACGCGGAGGTCGGGGCACTCGTGGTCATCCACGAGGCAACACTCCACCACAGCGGTGGATAACAGGCCGAATAGTGGGAGTAACGCGTAATTATAAGTTGGAATAAATTATTGTAACACTTAAGTCTTAGTAGTAAATACGCTTAGTACCAGATTAAGAGTCCTTAATGAAATGCACAGGAGTGTCATTAAGCATTAGCTCTTATAATACCACTCACACGCCGGATCAAACTCCCGTCGGTGAGCCGAGTTCTAATTTTATCATATACTTCGTTCTCGATCGCTCTTCGCAACGTACGTATTATACGCTACAGCCACATATTATATTCTAAAACTCTTTGCTGCAGTCCAACATACTTTTCATGACATAAATTGTATTAATTAATTTGAATCGGCTATTGCAGCTCATTTCATGTAATTTGATTTTTTTTGGATTTTTCAGGATTCATGTACCGGCTTTTTTGCAGTTTGAACAATCGAAATTGTCCAATCGAAACCAATCGAAATTGTCTGCAACAGTCCAATCACTTAAAAATCTGACAGAGCTTCGCTGCACAGCAATAATTGGACCAGCACGCACAGACATCTCCCTTAATAGCAAGTATATAAACTCATTTGGCAAGCTGCGATGCGTATTTTCATACATTTATAGATTTTTGTCACTTTGCAAAAGGAATTCGCCAAGACAAACAGGAACAATCACTGTTGACGAAATTAGCCAGAGAACACGCCTTCCTATAAAAAGCATTCAACTGTTGCACTTCGTCAAGGAAGTCACAGCGCTTAGCACGCAAAAATCCATCTAAGGATAGAGCTTGGAACCGATGGACTGCTTCGCGTTGGTGGCAAGCTACAAAATTCAAACTCGCAATTTTTATTTGCTTCTTAAAAAAGGCCATACATCTGGAAGCTGTTCGAAATCTGTCAACCATAATATTCATTGCTGCCGTAAAACAATTCATCAGTTTAATCGGAGAGCCGCGCACCATTTGGAAAGACAATGCCACGAATTTTGTTGGAACCAAAAACGCGCTCGCAAACCTAAAACACTGTTACTGCATCCTGTCTTTCTGACGACATCGACTAGAAGTGCATACCACTGCGTGCACCGCATTTTGGCGGTTTGTCGGAAAGTGCTGTGAAGGCAACAAAATTTATTTCTATCGAGTCGTCGGCCCATCCATCTTCAAATTAGTAGATGCTAATAAAGAATAACAATCTTCTGCCCTTGAAATGGCAGCTTGGTCGCGTCGACGGAGTAATACCAGGAGCATAATCAGAGTCACGATGATTCGCACAGCGACGGGTATAATATAAAGAGTCGCTGCCAAAACAGCTGTTCTGTCCAACGCCTAAGCCTAAGTTAATTATATATATATTGTCCATACAAAACAATCTTTGCGTGTTTTGCATTGTAATCCACTGGGAGGCTGGCAAATCGATAACATCCCCAAAATATGGTGACCTTGATATCCCGTCCACGCCTACTGTGGCCATTCGCCCCCAGCCACCCCGATCCACGAATTGCGGAAACCTATAGCTCCCACAGTTTTAGAGCTAGTCACCAAATTTTAAGGACACCTCTTTTGAAGATTATATATATAGTATATATATATATATAAATTAATTTATTCAGTGTTCCAATACTGGCCTTGTGGCTCAGCAATAAAAGATCAACTGTTTAATGATAACGGCAAAATACCGGAGCAGAATATATTTTTGCTTGTGTCTCTCACAGAGGCCATTCAGAACTAAAACTCCAAACGTCAGAACTCACTCTAGAGTCGCGCGTTCTTCCATTTGAGCACCAAATAACGGAACTAAAGAAATGCGATACAATTCGCAATGCTTAAAACTAACAGAATATGATTCTTAAATTATTTCTTCGTTCACAGCGGCCACGCAAATATGCTGTGTCTGCCGGCTATGCAACGACATCCGGCCCAATTCTTATACAAGAATTGTGGCCGGAGTCATATTCTGGCCAACTGTTCGTTGACTCCGCTTAACTACTCCCCCTTTAAGACCAAGGCCGCCCTCGGCCGACCCTATTTCTGCGGTCACTTCTCTTAACTGTAGCGCAGACTTTCTGGCGCTGGTGATTCGCCGATGCCGATGAGCAAAACGCATACCACTCCCACGATGCATATTATCTGGTATACGTCTTTGCTACCGAGGTCCTTTTTGAATTTCTGGATACCTTCCAAGTTACTTTCCCTCAGTCGGTGAAGGTACGGAGGGCTGAGGATGTCCCGGCTGGCCATGGTATTTAGTAAGGGGGTGTTAGCAGTACCCGGGGCCATATTCTGCACGTTGCTATGGTTAATGAATAAAGTTCCGTTCATCGCAGCGCGGTCGATGAAGGTGATGAGGTGCGTGCCATGTACCCAGATTTCGGTGCCGTTGTCCACTTGCACTTTCGCTAGCCTGTCATTTACGATGAGGATTCCGTCATCAATGAAAGTGATAGCGTCTACATTGCTTGGTTGGATTTCGCAATTCGCTATCCCGCCTGCGTGGAGTTCTCTGGCGCACGAACTCCCGGATGCTAGATGACCAAATGTGGCCCCCGGAGAGGCGGTGCAATTTTCGAGAGCATGCGTTTCACCATCGCAATCTGCCACGACGTTATTCATCATGCGTAGTATGAAGTTCTCATGTATGACCGGGAAAATCGTGACCTTTTTGCAAGCAAATTTAATTTTTGGAAATTTAATAATAAAACAAATGATGTTAACGGACTGTAAAACTTTCACGGACGCAACGGACATAAGATCCCCTATGGGTGTATTAGTGGGTTCCTACCGCCAAACTGATGCCAAATCTGAATGATCGAGAATATTTGGGCTAACGATGTTAATCTTTGCAAGAGTTATTGTCAGCATTAGATTTTGCAACTCCATCATGTCTCATATAAATGGCCAGTATCGGCTTGAGTGTCTTTAGTTGTTTTGAGAATTTGATTGACTGTAGAAGTAAGTTGATTAATTTGTACCTGGATTCTTGTGTTAATTCCTATTTGCTTATTGCTTGAATTAATAAATTGTGTCTCAATGAACCAAGTCTTTTTTTTTCTTTTAAATCACCGGCATCCGGTGTGCCTGCCACAACCTTCAACATGGAATGTAAGAAGTCTAAGCTCCTGGCCACTCTGTGGTGCGCGCCCAACGCCTCTAGTAAATCACGGAGGTGACTGCATCCACGCTCAGAAGCTTTTTCATATGCGACTGTAGGAACATGTCATTCAATTTGACCGTTTCTTCTACCACACGCATGTATTCTGAGAGATTTGCTGAATGTCATCATCAAAGGGGATGTATTTGGACTGAGAGTAGTCCCTGATGCGTGACGAAGTCAAGGACAGGAGGAAGAGAAGGACAAATCCAAACTTGTGGAGTGAAGTTTTCGTTTTTAGCTATTCTTAGTTTGTGAAGCCATATCCCACCACCAAAAAGCGACTTAATATAAAATGTAATGAAACTTATACTAAATAAGAATTGCGCCAAGTGGCTTATAAATGTATGCAAGGACTCGTTTGCTGGAATCATTTCAAATTATCCTTGTGGACCATCCTCCCATTAATGAGGACCGTGGTCCCCAGGTCCGCTTGTACAGTTCTTTCCTCGCACAATGGCGTGAGTTTATTTCCAAGTCTTCGGTTGGACTTGACTAAAACCTTTTCACCGACCTCAAAGACTCTATTCTGTCGGGAGGCGTTCTCTCTAGTTCTGAGCGCGATCTGTGCATCTTTGATTTTGCGTTGTATCTCTTGTTGAGGCTCATCCGGATGTGCTTGAACAACGTCAACTGGTCTTTTATTAATGACCGAGTGGACTGACTTGTTGTACTCAGCAGTTGCCAGTAAAATGACCTCAACCGTGTCGCTTATGTTCTTGTCGATTTTTAAACATCTGGCAAGCTCTAACAACGTGCTATGAAAGCGCTCTACTTGTCCATTCGATACACTATGCAAGGGTGGCGCGTTTGACATACTCACTCCAAAATTATTGTATAGCATGGTTGAAATCGTCTGTGAATTCAATGCTGGTTCATTGTCACAGTATATCGATTTCGCATTTGGAAAAAAATTCATGAGCTGAAGCAATGCTGGCTTCAGGTCCTCAATGGTCCTTGAAGAGATAGGCAGTACGACAGCGAATTTTGAAAACTTGTCGATGCAAGTAAGAAAAAATTTTTTGTCAGTCGAGAAGATGTCTATGTGTAGCATCTCTCCAACATGCGACGGAATTGGTGTTTCACCCAACTCTTGTTTTCTAGGGTGTCTATCGTATTTGGCCTTAGCGCATGTTTTGCAGTTTTGCACAATTTCGTTCGCTAGTTTGGCCATTTTCGGGAAGTAGTATTCGGAGAGAACCTGTTTCAAGTTCTCTTGAGCAGACCTGTGTGCCCTATTGTGCTCAGCTGTGAGGATTTCTCTTCTTTCCCCAACCCCGAATATGTCAACCACACAATTCTTGCAGTGCCAGAATTTTGTAGCTGGAAATTTTCGAACCACTTCGTCTTGTATCATCGCGAGAGTGTGCAAGTCGCAGTAAAAAGCGTTTACACCTCTTGGTATGATTATGTCCCCCAACTCATCTAATAAAGACTCCTTGCATGTAAAGCTTATCGAATGGCGCCTCTTGTTCCCAAACAGTGTAAAACTGCGCTTAAAAGGAAAGCGCGCCTCCTCCAATACTATCTGATTTTGAAAGCAATTCAGAGGCTTATCTGTTGTTTCAATGGTGTGAGTCAAAGAAACTTCACTGTGGATCGTTGCCGCACAAGACTCGATTTCTTGTCCTTCTACAACATTGAGTTGTTGTCTGGACAAAGCGTCTGCAACCAGGTTTTCTTTGCCAGGTTTGTAGAAAATCCGCGCATTCGATTCATCGATGCGCGCTTTCCATCGTTTAATCTTTGCATTAGGGTTTGACTCCGATACTGCGAAGGTTAACGGCTGGTGATCAGTGAAAATGTTTATGTCCTTGACCCCATACAGATAATGTCGCAACTTGGCAAGCGCCCATATAATAGCCAACAGCTCCCTCTCATTGGTAGCATAATTGACTTCTCTGTCTTTCAATGTTCGTGAAATCATTGTAATCGGGCGCCCCTCTTGGGAAAGAACTGCGCCTATGCCAAAGGCCGAAGCATCGGTTGTTAAATCGAATGCTTTTTTACAGTCGGGATACCTCAGCATGACATCTTCTGATGCCAAAATATTACATAGCTTTTGAAACGCACGTTGTTGCGTTTCGGAGAACTGCACCTGAATGTTCCGCGATCTATGCCTACTGACTGTTCCATTTTCCCCTTTTAGAATTTCCGAAATAGGCCTTGCTATTGCTGCGAAGTCTTTTATGAAACATCTATAATAACTTGCGAGACCCAGAAATGACCTGACTTCGAATACCGTTTTCGGCTCTGGGAAGTTCTGTATGGCTCTCACCTTTTCTGGGTCTGTTGTCGTGCCGTCGCAAGTGACTATAAACCCAAGGAAGTTCACACTTTTCTTAAAGAAGCGCGATTTTTCTACTGACACCCTCATATTTGCCTCATACAAGCTCTTCAGGACCCAGTCTACGTGTTTGACATGTGACTCTTCATCTTCAGAGAAGATAATCACGTCATCCACGTAGACATAGCAAAATTTGCCGATCTGCTCTCGCAAGATATCGTCAATGGTCCTCTGAAAGATGCTGGCTGCATTTTTTAGACCGAACGGGAGTCTTCGAAACTCATATTTCCCCCCATTTACTGAGAAGGAAGTTTTCTCACGATCGCGTTCTGCGAGCATGATTTGATGGTAGCCAGACTTGAGGTCCAACGTCGAGAAAAATTTCGCTTTTCCCAAGTTTCCCAATATCATTGAGATATTTGGCATAGGATATTTATCGGGTATCGTTCTCTCATTAAGTTTGCGAAAGTCCATGACTAATCGCATGTTTCGATTACCCGCCTCATCTGTACCTTTTTTATCCACAACCCAAATAGGATTATTGTAGGGAGATACTGATTTTTGTATAATGCCATTTTTCAGCAGGTTTTGAATCTCTTTATTGACGAAGTCAGCTGCCCCCATAGGATATGGGTAAAGTTTTGTATAAATGGGTTCCTCATTTATTGTTCTTATGATGGCCACCACCGACGTATTGTATGGTAAAGCCTCATTGGGGTCTGCAAAGGTCCTCTTCCTATCTTTTAGCAGTTTCAGGAATTTCTTCTTTACTAAAGGGGGTGCATCTGAGCAATCTACATTAGTGAAATTGACATTAGTGCATGTGTGAAAAGAAACTTGTTCAATTTCTGAACCCCATTTAAGCTGACCTGACGCTAAGCAAAGCGATGCCCCTGCCTGTGTTAACAGGTCGAGGCCTATTATTCCATCGAAAGTTGACAGGTCCGATAAAAGGAAAAATGTTGCCTTTATGTTGAACATTGAGACAAAACATTTTTGCGTGATTCTAGTTGTACCATGAATCGAGTGGATTGTGAATGGACAATCTACTGGTCGGACGCCTCTTAACCCTTCATGTGGTCTTATAAAGTTTTTAGACGCGCCCGTGTCTATGAGGAACTTCATATCGGCCCCTGCTACTCTCCGCCCGATGACGGGTAACAGGGATCTACCCCTAAAAAATTAACAGCATCTGAATCATAGCTAGCGCTCGCGTCATCCTCAATTTGCTCCTCTGCACCAGAGGCGGCATTAGCATACCTTTGCGACCCTTGTTCCGCGTCCTGCGTTACATGATTCACCCTCTGTTGCTTTTTTTGAAAGCCCGTGCGGTCAGACGTTGCCTGTTTTCTATTCAGATACCCCGGTGCCTGTGTGGGTTGGAGGATCCTTGAAAATGAGGGATCTACCTCCATGGGTTCCTGTCCACCATTATTGTTTTGCTGCCGACCACTTCGTTGATCGGACTGACCCTGTTGTTTCTGCAGTTTGTTGTAATGAGGGTTTTTTCCGCCATTTGGCTCAGAATGTCTATCTTGCTGTCGGCCCTGTGTCTTTGTATTCGGCCTACGCTCTTTTTCTTCTTGGCTTTTGGCAAAATTAGCCGCGAAAGCATATCTTTCGTGGTTCGATTCCACCTCCTGAGCAAGCGCCAGTGCCGAAGGCAGATCTCTAGGCTTGGCTGCGAAGAGCACATCCGTGAGGTTGCGCTTAAGCCCCGATATGAAAACGCGCAACGCGTCGTCACGGAACTTCTCACAAAGACCTCTTGCCATAACGGGCTCGTAAGACATGTTGACCTTGTTGGTCAGTAAGGTTAGTTTTTTCTCCACTTCGTCATAATATTGGAGTAAAGGCAAGCCACCCTGCCTCAAAGTGCCTAATTCTTGTTCAATTACATGGATCGGCCTTTTGTCACTGTATGTGAAATCAAGGCGATTTATTATCGCATCGAAATTTAACACAGTGCCAAATGAGGCCAGCACCGCATCCGCGGGGCCCCTTATTTTGCTTCTTATAATTATAACGGCCTGATAATGTCTAGAACTGCCATTATATGGCTTGAAAATGTGGTAGGCGGCTAATGCCGCTTGCCTCCAAGATACATAAGATTCCTGTATTCCTGCAAACTCAGGTAAGCATTTGATGGCGTCTAGTGGCTCGTCGCAGCGAATGTCATTTCTAATCTCAATAGCAGCATACGCTACTACTTGTGGGGCAGCAACGTTTGCTGCTGCCATTTGTTCAGATAATTCATTAATTCTCTGCACTAATAGTTGCTCTCTCTGCTGGTTTGCATTGGCTTGTTCTGTTAGGGCATTGCTTATGGCCGTTTGAATTATCTCTCTAAGTTGCTCTGGATCCATTTTGTTCGAAGTTGGGGGGACTGTAGGGGCAAATTGTGGAGCTGGGATTCTGATGCGGTTGTCACAGTCAGAATCCGAGTCGCTAGTGTTCTGGCGGGGGGTCCTATACTGACCGAAAGACGAGTTCATGGGTATTGAAAGCAAAAGCAAATAAATGCGCGCGCGGTCTAACGGACGTAAAAACAAAACAGAAAGTCGAAAAATTGGTCGAATTACGCAGTTCTGAACCACGAGGAGTGTATAAGCAAGAGAGTATGTGCCGTTGCAGCACAATTTTTAGAGTGGCACAAAACGTAACATAAAGTAAATTTTTTCATATATTTTTTTTTTTTTTTTTTTATTCCCAAAATTTGCTGTCAAATCAAATTCTCAAAAACTTTTGTTCTTATTCTAGCAGATAATTTGTTGCAAAATATAACGCATGCAAGATTTCTCCTCTCTTTGTTTCTTTTGTTTTTGTTTTTTTTTTTTTAAATTCGATCAGATTTAACACAGATTTGGCTAAGGTGCCCACTTACATGATTTTTATGATTTATTTTAGTCACTACACTAGCCACGTTTGCGGGTCCAACGCCGCAGTCACGCACGTGTTATTCGTAGTCGCTCCCTTCGCCGCAGTCTCCGCTGCCCGAAGAGCTCCAGCGGCTTCGGTGTAAAAATATATGTAAATCGCACTGCGCACTTTTGTGAATCACGAGATTATGATCGTTAATTCACTGTAACTGCAGCCGTTAACTCACTGTCACTATTATTATTATTAGTGATTAGCTTATTATTTTTATTGTAATGTTCATTGCGCGGCACTGTTGGTGTGACCGCGACTTAATGTTCACTTTGTAAGAATCTTTTGCTTTGCAATCGCGTGGGTAATCGTAACTACCACAAGTTGGGCGCCAATTAATTTATTCAGTGTTCCAATACTGGCCTTGTGGCTCAGCAATAAAAGATCAACTGTTTAATGATAACGGCAAAATACCGGAGCAGAATATATTTTTGCTTGTGTCTCTCACAGAGGCCATTCAGAACTAAACTCCAAACGTCAGAACGCACTCTAGAGTCGCGCGTTCTTCCATTTGAGCACCAAATAACGGAACTAAAGAAATGCGATACAATTCGCAATGCTTAAAACTAACAGAATATGATTCTTAAATTATTTCTTCGTTCACAGCGGCCACGCAAATATGCTGTGTCTGCCGGCTATGCAACGACATCCGGCCCAATTCTTATACAAGAATTGTGGCCGGAGTCATATTCTGGCCAACTGTTCGTTGACTCCGCTTAACTTATATATATATATATATATATATATATATATATATTCTTTGATTAACATTAAAAATAAAACTAGGCGTACGTTTATTTGCCGTCAGATATTGGTATGTTAATATTATTCATATATATTTTGTACATACGCTTGGCTTACATTAAAAGTGTAGAATAACAAGACATCGATGTTCGTGGCGTACATTTATAGTAAGATAATTTACTTGCATCATAATGTTTGCACTCTACTTACATTATATTATATTAAAATTAACTATAATTCTTCGAAGTTTATTGTTTATTATTTTTTTTAGAATGGAGTGCTAAAATAAAGCCCCTTATCGGGGGCCACTTGCAATCTCTATAAAAACCTAGGCGGCCCAGAATTCAATGAACCCGAAGGGGGAAGCTGTGGATCGGGCGAGTGATGTCCCTGATGCAGAATATCAAATGGCGAACTCGATCGCTGCATTATGTGGTGGTAGTTGCTTTCTGGTAGTTGGTGCTGTTTGAAAAGGGGAATTAGTTTGGCAAGTATTTCAATTATCTAATGGATAATAATATACCTGTATGTTTCGCAAAGTTATCACACCAGCAGCACTGCTGATGATATGCGGTGTGGGTCCATCTCCTAAATCAAGCTGCATACTTTCTGAAATATCACTGTTGCTTCCAACTGGACGACTACTGACACTACTCACGCAACCAGATCCTCCTGTGCTGAGATGAAGTTGACCCAACGAAGCAGTAGCCATAGCCACATCGGGCATCATATCAGAAAGATGTCCATTACCAGTGTCTAAGCCACAAGCACCGCTCTCACCCCTTCTGTCTATACTCAGTGCATTGTTATGTGGAAATCGAAAATCACCCTCTTGAATTAGAGCCGGTAATTCATTACGGTGATGCACTGATGTTGACAGACGTGCGTAGCTTGCGACACCCAGTAAACTGCTTGACTGCTGACGTGGGAAAGTTAAATTTCGACTGTAGCATGATTGCACACTGTCTGAACCGCACGCGGATGACATTGACGAGACCATTGATGAGGTTGACAAAAATGATGCGACAGCAGCAGTTTGGTGAACAGAACCGGTAGCTGCCGGTGACGGTGGCGGACTTTGGTCTTCGTCTTCTAATGGACACTCTTCCGTTTGTGTTGTCAATGGAATGCCATTGCACACATCTCTACCACCACTTTCATGGTTGGTTAATAGAGAGGTTTCTAACAGATCAGATACTTCATCTGGCAGATTAAACTCTCTTACGACACGTAGACGAATTTGACGGTCAATTTCGTGTTTAGATGAAAGTGGCAGCAGCAATGCTCGTTGGCACATTGGCGATTGACGGAGCTTGTGCTCACGCTTACGCATTGCTGTAAGCGTATGACCATCTGGTGGTGGTATTGCAGAAGGCTCAAATTTTTCCACGTTGTCACCACTAATACTACAAGTGACGCCAGTCGCAAAGCTGCTATTCGGAGTAGGGTTCATACGCGATACCATGTAAAGGGTATCCGGAATGTCGGCAAAATGGCGAGATCGGCGCATACGCATGAGTTCTACTTGATGATGAGATGAGGCCATTCGATCTTCTAATAAGGACTTGACTTCCTCAAAATACGGCATGAAAAGGCGAGGTCGTACAAAAAGACCTTGGTTTTTTCCTCCGCGTATCCAAGCATTTACTCGTAAATTTTCACGCTCGTCACCAATCATATGCGATGGCGGTGTGCTAACAAGTCCACGGCGAATCGCTTGACACAGTATCTCACTGTTTGGCGGTAAGACATGATCCATTCTCACCAGAGGGAGAAGCTCGGAAAGTATTTCACGCAACTCAACGTCACTTAAATCACGCTTTCTAACACCCTTCCGCGCCACAGAGTGAGCAGTATGTGATAACAGGTTTGGCTCGCGATCTTCCATACGCCGAATTAGCTCCTGTTCTCCCCACTTAAGAACAGCTTGTAACACTTCCAATTCAGATGCTTGTAGGAAGTTACTTTCTAATATATGTACCAGCTGCGCTTTATCTAACTGGTTAAGCACTGGTGAGGCGCTAACTGCGGCGAATTCTTCGCGTAAGTACTGACATGCTTGACGAAAAACCCAAGCAGAACCGTGTGGTTGACGGCCCCACTTTAAAACCATTGATAGAGTATCAAGTGACAACCATTCAAGTATTAAATCCTCACAGCCCTGTGCTAGAATATCAAGTTCTAGAAACCGCCCGATTTGGTATAACTCCATAGCTTCCTCAAGAGTAGTAGGTCGTGCACGACCAGTGTTAGTTAATGCATGGACCTCACCAAGAGAGCCAGCTGAGCTTCCGGTTCCTGCACCTCGCAAAATAAGCGCTAAGTCGACTGTATCTAAATATATAGCGTGCAGGAGCACACGCGCATATCTTTTCGGAATAACGGTCTCATCGAGTACAATGCGCGTGGGTACATGTATAGAGCGCTCTACATACTCGTCAATGTTACGCGTTCGGCGGGCAATCAGATTTCGAAAGAAAGGAGAACGCGCACTTAATATTGCTTTATGACAGGGAAGCTCAAGTTTTGGCCGAAAGCCGTACTCGGAATTACCCAAGTCTTGACGTAAATAATCGCTTGTGCCTTCCGCTGTGAAAACAAGTGCAGCGTCGGCGTAATCGCCAGTTTCTAGCAAATAACGCAGATCGTGCTCAAGGGGGTTAGGCGTACCAAAATCGTCTCCTAGTTGGCGCAGCAAATTGATATTTATGGTCGGATCATGCGGACAAAGATCGCCGGTATACAAATAACGAAGCAATAAAGAAAATATTTGAACATCGATAGACGACGTCGGAAGCTCAAGACATATGCGTGTTCCAAGCCCCGGACATCCAGAAAGCAGGTCACGAAAATATGTACAACGTGAAGACAATATGGAACGATGCACCGGAAAAATGGAACCACGAAATACAAGGTCACAATCAGTACATAGATTTAAATCGTAAAGAGCGGCAAGATCTTGTTTATATGTAGTTGCTGGGGGACGTGCCAATTCTGCTTGTACCTGTTTAATATACAAATATATAAAGAAGTGTTTAAATAACCAGTCGTATACTTACCGATAAATCCCTTAGCGCTGCCAGCGCTTCAAACTCCTCACAGAGCGCTGCCAACTCGAGAGGCGTCCAATCAGAAACAAAGTCGCGTAAAACACGAGCATGATCACAGGCTTTTGATGAACGTCGTCGACGTATAAATTTTCGCTTAAGCGTCGCAAATCCCGTTACTCGTTTTCGCCGATGATCACGATGATAGTGAGCACCGCTATAAGTGAAACTTGGTCCAGGGCCACCGCTGCTTCCATTAGAGCTCGTTGAGACCATACTTCCGTTACTAATCGGCTGTAGTACCGAAACGTTTCCATTCTCACTACTAGCTGCTACGCTCTCAGTATTTGTGGCCATAGGATACCCAACGCTGGATGTGTTTGCCCCCATATTTTTCTGGCAAATGTCAAATTCAACTGTGGGGCTTGATTTCAGTAATTTCTTCAATGCAAACTTAACGTATTAATAATTTATTCGAGCAATTTAGCACGTTTGTCATCTTTTCAATTGAAAGGAATAAACCTGTTGAATTTCTGAAAAAAGATAACTCTTGTCAGTTTATTTTTCAGTAATTTTTAAATATTTGAATGATAAGTTTATAAATGAACAAACAACACACTTTTGACGAAAAATGGGAAAACCAGGTTATAATGGTTTTGATCAAAAATATGTAACACGCAGAAAGCAGCATTGCCGATCACCCACCACCGCAGTGATTGGGATTATAATTAGGGACATCTTAAAGAAATTAACAACTTAACATTAAATGTAAAGGCACAGTTACAGAGCCCACTGTAAAATGAAACTGCACAATATAACGATTCATCAAATATAAATTCATGGCTACCGACTAAGCATTCACTCATCTTATTTAAAATGCAGTATTGCTGCGTCATTTGCTTTTGCTTGGTCACATAATTAGGAAGAGTTGATGGCTTTTATTACTTTTTGACCAAATAATTTAGAAAACACGGATTCTTCTATGTATATGAAGGGCCTATTACGCAAATAGTAAAATTGCGAAAAAAAAAAATGCAACTACGGGCCGTGAACAGAGTTGAACTGTTATAAACAAGGTGGTTCGGTCTATGGCGTCAGAACTCGTCTATTTGAAATTATGGTTCACAATGCCCTAAAAAATTTCAATTGCATTACGGGTACAATGGAAGTGATTAAAGCAGAAAAGAAATTGGCGACCTAAGAAAAAACTGTTGTGGATAGTAGATTAATCTGCCGCACCAGCAAAGCATATATTTTTTGAGCTCCAAGCTAATTCATTGCATGCCATTGGGATATCCGACTAATAAGAAGGCGTTTAATTAAAGGTGCACTCCGTGAACCATAAAGAGATTTCAATTCACAAAGGCGCATGGTGAAAATCCCTTAACATTTTGGAAGCAGGTACCCTACAGCCACGAATCTAATTAATTAGATGGCTAAACTTCTGTTTGATTATCACCAAACAAAGGACTTGAGTCTCACTATACAACAAAGGTCATTAAACATTTTCATGGCGTTGGGGCCTATTTTTCGTATAAATTAAACTGCTAGCGTTAGTGTTTTAATTCGGCCTCCACAGAGTTCCGATTTAAACCCTATTGAGAATCTACGGCAGAAATTAAGAAGGGTTTAAAATATAAAAGTATTAAAAGTTCTAATAAATTATTTAAATTTTTTTTAAAGAAATATGGGAATATCCACTAAAAGGTCCGCTGCCACCCAAAAATGAAAACTTCTATAAGACACTTTATTTACAATGCAATCCCCATAACTGTAAATATTTACATTATATTAATTCATATTTTAATGTAAGCAATTTATAAAAAATAATAAAAGACACATTTAAAAAAATATTTTTTTTTTCCAAGTCATTCAAAGTTGGTTACGTTTGACATCGTAAGTGTAAAATTATTCGATTAAAAATGGATTCTTACTTATATGTACATTCATACTTGCAGTGTATGTATGTACATATGTATATACGGACATATTTATACACACATACACACGTAAACACACGCCTCAAGCTGCGTATGTTTACTCAGTGACTGCGCTTGGCCCCCACTGTGGAAACTAAATTCTTGAATAACTTCTAAACTATGTTATGAGATTTTCAGGACATAAATATATCATTAAAATCTATGTACAAACCAAAGTGCTAGGTTATATTACTTTCGGTGCGTTTTTTTTTTATTTTATCCCAATCGAGGAGGTTGAGGATGTCAACAAAAATTTTATATTCACGCTTTAAAAAATATACCATCCCCATCAAGAATTTACATATATTTTCTGGCAATGGTCGGCAAATAATATCAGCTCGAACTGCGTATTCTGATAAGCAATTTATTTAATTTTGTTCAGTACTGTTTCATATTTTCTTTATATAGTATTCAATTTATTTCATAATTATTAAATAAAGTTAAAATACATAAAACAATACATATGCACATTATCATTATCCACCTATTAAAAAAAAATGTCATGTTCGAAATGTCACGTATCGACTGAGATAAAAAGTTATTAAAACAAATAGTACAAAAGACTTTTAAATCAAATAAAATACATTTCGAAGTTCCATTCAAAATTATGTCGTTGAAATCTGCCTTTATATAGATGGGCCCATTACCATTAATTAAAGCATTATTTTAAAATAAACAACACATTGAAAATGCGCTATATTATTACTTTTTTTTCACTTTAAATGTGTACGACGGTCACGTTCGACAACATGGAAATGCCCATATGGAAATATAGTACCATTTAGCGAAGTGAGGACTTAGTCACTAGGTGTACTCAAATCAAAGGACTATCCGACTAAATAAATTTAAATTAATTTTTTTGTTCGTATAATTTATTAACCGAAAACTTGAAGTGTACATAATTAATTATCTAAGCTAAAATTCAAAAATTTTATTTTTTGTAATATTAAAGTATTAATAATATTATTTATCAATATTATAATGTTTCTGATTCTATTTCAACGAATACATGACTTAAAGGTTGATGAACATAATAGTACATACTCCCTTACAAAAAAGTGTGGAGGCTCTAGTAGGGAACGGATACCCTGAACCTTGTCTTTCCATACATTTCAATTGCCTTGCATTCATCATGCATACACAAAATTACACATGCATAAACACATTATACATGCAAATGCACGCTGCATGCTGTGAATAGCTACTGCACTTAACCCCCACTATGGAAACTATATTCGTGAATAATGCCTAATCTAAGAGCACGATATTAATGAAATTTTCAGCGCACAAGTCCGTAGGATTTGAATATAGTTTTTTTTTTATATATGCGGTGAATGGGGGGAGGAATCCAAAATAAAGTGCGTAGCCAAAATTTATCGGCTCGATCTTTAGAAGAGGTCTTCAGAAAACTGTCTGCCAAATTTGGTGACTATAACTTTCTAACTGTGGGAGATATTATTTTTCGGGGTCAAGATATATAAATTTGATAGATTTTGTCATTATATTGTATATATTAAGTTCATATTTTGAAGTTTTGAAACAAGAAGAGTATTAACTAATTAATTCCTCTGAAGTTCGTCATTTTGTATTGTTATTATCCGAATTGTCCGAATAAGTCACGCGCACATGCGGACGGTTGTCAAGAGAAATAAATGAAAGATAAAATCGCAAAGTGAATTTAATTTAGAAATAATTAATTAATATTTTTAGTAAATTATTTTAAACTAAATCAATAGAAACGAGGTGTAAAGCGAAGAAACATCGATATGTTGGACTAGATTTGATTTAATGTAGTTCGGAGATAAAAAAAAATTTGTTCATACATCGGAAGATCTTAGAAATGAGTTCAAAACACTTGTCCCTAGTCGTACAATTCAAAATTGTATAAAAATAAGGATGATAAGTGAAAACTATGGTAATAGCCATTGATGCCTAAGTTCGTGGCAAACTGGTGAACTCCACGGGTGCGCGAAAGTTTTTAAAAACCGTGTTAGAACAATCAAATATCAAAATAAACCTCTCAAATAAAGACTATGAAGAAAAAAAAAATGGCATCTCATAAGTTTAAGTCTCTTGTTCCTATTTTTTTCCAGACTCAAAAAATTTAATGAATTCCCTTGGGCACATGAAACAGCAGAAAAACATGCCGTTTCAAATTGTTCCAAATTGTGTTCATATAGACAGACAGACGGACAACACGAAGGACAGTGCACAAATCCAATATACTCTTTTCGTTTCGATACCAGTCGAATCGCGAGTTCATGCCTTTTTTAACAAATAATTGTAATTATTTATGAATTTTTGTCTTTTTGCATAAAATGGTTCTATTTTGTTGTTGCTTTTTGCTCACTGTTAATATTGCTTGCAATGTGACTGTTCTCCTGAGCATTATATTTATATTCTTATTTATTTATTAAAGAGAAGGTTAACAGTAAATGTGTAACCTACTACTATTGGTTGAGCTTTAGCTGCCAGGGCTTTCAGCTCGACTTTTATTATTACAGTTTTAGATTTCGATTTTTTGTAAAAGTCCAGCTTTTGCGATAAACTTATATATTAAGTTGATATTTGATACCGTTAGAAACTTTAAAGCGTTTACAGGTGTTATAATCATAGAAGCCCTTGCCGAGGAAAGGACAGGGCATTCAGTTAAGATATGTTGTACTGTCATTGTGTGAGAGGTACATAGTGTGCAGTTTGGTGCCTGTTGACCTTTAAAAAGGATTTCATGTGTAAGTATTGTGTGTCCGAGACGGAGACGTGTAAAAATGCGCTTGTGTGGGGTTTTGGCTATATGGAAATAGTGTGGCGCTGTGCCAATCTGATTAAATTGGCTGTAGTGGTTGGTAAATCTGGTCCAGTCCGAAATGTATTTGTTTTTTATGTGATTGAGGAACAGATCAGATAGGCGGAACAGATCTGCTTTTTCCATTATATTAATGTTGTACAGTTCTGTTACAGCCTGTTTTGCTGCTTTATCAGCCGCTTCATTACGTGGAATACCAACGTGTCCTGGTATCCACATAAGTCTTATGTTTTTATTGTCGATCAAGATATCTCTGATTTGGGACACTATTACGTGTGTGTTATTGGGATTTTTAACTGCATCTATCGAGGGTCTGCTGTCTGTGCAGATGAAATGGGGGTTCTTTTGTTTTGCTGCGTAAGTCGTTGCCTGCAGAATCGCGTACGCTTCAGCTATATATATGGAGCAGAAGTTGGGAATCCGGGCAAAGGACAAGGCAAAGTATTGTAGTACAGTTTTTGACAACAGCGTATGCAGTATTAGCAGTTGATTTAGATCCTTCTTCAAAGAGTTGCTGGTAAGATGTTTGGTTGATGAGGCTTTTTAGTGGATTTCTAGCTCAAATATAAATGAGTTAGCGGATATTAACCACGAGGGATTCCTGTTTGTTTGTAGAAGGGTAGCTACGAGATCCAAGTTCATATTACGAGCTAAAGATCAATGATTGTTTTCTTGGCCTCCTTTTCCGTTTTATTAACTTTAGGACGATAGTGTTAATGCGTTTATTAAAGCTGAGCAGCAGTCTAGGGATGAGTTTTTATGTGGTGTACCACATTCTGTCTTCTATTGAGGGTAAGCCGGCTTCTGCTAGGACTAATTTTGTCGGAGAGGTCGGAAAAGCTCGAATGCTTCGTTTCACAGCGGTGAATCACTTTTAGATTGGCGTAGTCGGTTTTAGAGAGAATGAGTGTCTGTGTGACGTTGAACATATTATTTCTATGGGCAAAGGATCGCTGCGTGGTGAAGTACTTAATACTATTTAGTCTGGTAGCTAGGCTTTATCTTAAATATTTACAATGTTCCTTAAAATTAAGTTTATTATCAACTATAAGTCCAAGGATTCTAAGATTTTTTTCAAGATGTATTTTAATATTGTTGTATGTCAGTACTGTTGGACTACAGTTACGTTTTGTACATATACATTTATCTATAACGAGGTTAGCACCAAGTGTTGATGGCTTCTAAGATATTCTTAAAAATTGTATTTACAGTCTTTGTGTTCTTATGTTTTGAAAAAATTAATACATCATCGGCATATAGGATGTGTTCCACGTGGTTGTATCGATTAATTAAGCTGCTGATTTCATTAAAAGCTATTATGAAAAGTTTTACCGATAACGGGGAACCCTGGGGTATTCCGTTGTACAAGGGGTATGTATTTGAGTAGGTATTGTATAGTCGAACTGAAAATTTACGGTTTGATAGGAAAGACTTAACAATATGGCAGATTTTGGTGTCAACTTTCATCTTGGCTAATTAGCCCAAGACCATACTTATTCGGTCAAAAGCTTTCTCAAAATCAAGGCAAAGTATCGATACATGATATCGTGTGGAAAGAGCTGTGGTGGAAAAGTGTTCAAATATTAATAATGCATCTATGGTGCTATGGTGTTGCTTAAAACCGAATTTTAGCTCGCTAATAATGCGTTTTCGGGAGGCGTAGCACAATACCAGTTTGGAAATAATTTTTTCGAAAAGCTTTCCAAGGCAAGGTAACAGGGAAATAGGTCTATAGTTAGTAAGATCTGTCGGACATTTTTTAGGTTTGGGAATTACTTTAATGGCTGCATATTTCCAACACTGTGGAAAGATTCCTTGCTCAATGGTATTAAATAGTTAGATAACTATTGCTTTGAGTTTATCCGGAATCTTTTTCAGCCTGGGGTAAGATATTTTATATATCTCGGGGGATTTGCCTTTTACAGCTGAAAGCGCTGCTTCCCACTCAAGTTTATCTAACTTTTTTTCAATCATTTGAGCAAGCTTCTCAGGTCTGTGATTGTAAGCCGTAAGTTGAGTAAATTGTTTTTTTTTCTTGGTTAAAGGCAATATTAAGGTTACGATCGTGGGAATAGTCCGACCAGAAAGTTGCAAATGCGTTTGCGATTTTGTTTTTGTTGTCCTGGATTGGGCCGCTATTTATTAGGGTGATATTGGATTTAACTGAGGTACCAGATATTTTTTTAATATTATACCAGATTTGTTTGGGAGTAGAGAGTGGGCTTATAGCTTCGCTAAGCTTTTTAAAGCAAGCAGCTTTGCTCTCACGACAGTTGGATCGAAATAACGCTTGATTTTTTTTTAGTTAATAAAGTTAGTAAAAGTTTGTTTTTCTTTTTGTATTTATGCCATGATATTTGCTTATTGTCTCGAAGAAGATTTAGTTCGCTGTTCCACCAAGCAGGGAATTTATTTGCATAGGAAGGTGTGGTTTGTGGAATATTATAATGGGTGCCGTGCGGATAATTTTTTGAATGCGAGCTGTTTGTTTATTTATGTTTGGTCCTCTTGTTAGTTGTTCAGTTGCTTGTTCCAGGAAAGTGTAGTAGTTTGGCCAATTTGCGTGATCGGTTAAGAATTTACTTTGAAATTGGTATTTTTGTTTCTGACGTAAGAAGACTATCTAGAGTGAAAGAGGATATATTTGGTAGAAGATTAGGCGAACAGATTGATAGATTCACATGGCTAAATGTTTGATGGGTAGAAAAGTGGGTTGGTTGTCCATCATTTATACAGCACAGATTATGGGTAATGAGAATATTTTCAAATTTTTTTCCTCTTTGATTGGATCGAGGGGATCCCCAAAGGAGGCTCCAGGCGTTAAAGTCACCCATGGTGACTACCGGAGCTGGGAACTTTTTCGCTATGCAAGCTAATTCGTTGATGTGGAATTGTTGGTCAGGTGGTATGTATAAATTAATAAAAGTTATTTTAAGCCCGGTGTTTATTTCTATGGCCATGACCGATATATTTGATGCTGTTTGTGTTATTCGGTGTGGGAGACTTTTCATAATTAAAAAAGATATTCCCTGCTTGTTGTTATTAATATGTGGTAGGTTATGGAAATAGTGTGTGTATGAGTTTTATGTAATTGCGCTCTTGTTATGCTTTATACGTGTTTCTTGTATTGCAATTAAATCGGGGTTCTGATCTTTTATTAGCACCTGCAGATCTAATAAATTATTTATTAGACCACTGATATTCCATTGTAGAATCGAAAGAGTCATTGATTAATATAAAGAGGGTTTTTATATTAAGTATTTGTTTTTTTTTTGCTGGTGCAGTTACGGTGACAAAACGCCATTGCGTACTGGACGAGTCGTCCGCCCAAAGCCAACAGTTGTGGGAAAGGTTGTTGACTAAGTTGAAAGATCGTCATATTCACTGTTCTTTTATGCTGGGGGCGGGATCGGCTAGCAATGCCAACCGATTGGCGCCTAGGTTGGTCAGCCCGGGGGCGATTATGCAATCTTTAGATTTCACACTCGCGACTGCGGTACCATAATCGGAATGTAAACAAAAGGAAAGAAATTGATGTCAGAGAACGATTTGTTTTTAATTGAAAAGAAATAGACGAGCTCGTTGAAGTATACGTCTGCACTGCGTGAGTGATAGCCGAAGACTGCATTATATTTATGTAATGAGACAACCCCATACATGCATTGCAAGGTGGCAGCCCCTTCTTCGATAAGTATCGGTCTAGCTACAATCCCTAAAAAAGAAGTGGCAGTCTATCACTATCGTTCAGAAGGAAGAAAAGGTGATCGTGAGCTCGAAGTTGGGTGCAGCGTAAAAGTTGTTAAAGTTGATGCATGCAGCATAATTACAGTTGCCTTTACTAAGGCTGGAACTATTACCAAATCAAATTTCAAATTTGTTACCTATATGAAATCGCTCGATATACTATATTAAATAAATGATTTATTAATTAAACTAAATAAATCATACATGGGTGCTCAACCGTGTCGAGTAGCCACATAAACAAATTAAAAAGTGTTAAAAAGTTGCAAGTGCGATATAGTCGTAAATAAAACCAAAGTTGTTCAACAGAAGCAAGTGGAAATTTCCTAAAATTGTGAATTACGTTCAAGTAAAAAGAACAAAATGGGCGCGCAAACACCCGTTACGCCAAAAGAAACGAAAAAGACGAATAACGGAAAATTAGAAGACAAATTAAACGGCACGTTCGAAATAGCGCATAGAAACGAAAGAGCAGATCAGAAAAGGGAAAAAGAGATAGGAATAGTGTCAGAAAGAGAAAAGATGTTAGAAAAGACTGAAAAGGAAAAAGCTGAAAAAGTTTTAGCAACAGCTAAGGAAGAAACAGAAAATAAAGAAGAAGAACAAACAGACAGCGAATACGAAGACAATGTAAGTGACAGGGAAGGACAAGACAAGTATTTTGGAAAAATAGACGCATATGTGCACAAAAGCGAATTAATGACGATAATAAAGATGCTGGCAGAAAAAAGTGACAATAATCAAAATAAAAATACGGTGTCAATTGAACAATTCTCAAAAGTGGTTCCTGATTTTGATGGTGTATCTATCTCAGTGGAGCAGTGGTTACATAATTTTAACGAAAACGCGGAGGCATATGAGCTAACTGAAAAACAAAAATATGTAAATGCAAGAAATAAAATGAGTGGTACACCAAAATTATTCTTAGAAAGCATTACCATATCGAATTATACAGGGTTGTGTTCAGCATTGATCGACGAGTTTGAAAAGAAACTGAGCAGTGCAGAAATACACAAGTTGTTGCGAAATCGAAAAAAACACGTGTCGGAAAACTTTCACGAATATGTTTTACAAATGCGTAAAATAGCGGCTCTTGCTCAAATTGAAGATCAGTCGATTATCAGTTATATTGTGGACGGCCTAGAAGTTCGGGACGATTTAAAATTTCCATTATACAGTGCGTCCTCGTTTAAAGAGCTAATAAGGCGTTATGAACTAGTTGAATCGGTAGCAAAAAATAGTTCGTTTAATAAACGTCGCCAAAAGAGTGAAAATTCGGGAGATAAATAACAACCACAGCAGCATTGTTATAATTGTGGATCTACAGAGCACAAGCGAGCAGACTGTAAAGAAGAAACAAATTGTTTTAAGTGCAGTGGTGTGGGACATATAGCCAAAGAATGTACAAGTGCCATAGCAAATGTGAATGTTGTTCTCAATGAAAATCGCGTTAAACAAATAAAGATCGGAAAAGAATAATTGTCGTGTTTAATAGATACTGGAGCAGATGTGACACTTATGCGAAAAGCCAAATATGAAAAAGCATTCAATGACAAAAAATTAAAGAAGAATTTCATGAAACTTTTCGATTTGGGTAATGTCGCTACCTCAGTGATAGGTGAATTTTCAGAAAAAGTGGAAGTGGATGGACTTGAAACAAATCATAATTTCCTTGTTGTTCCTGATGACAATCTGAAAGTAGACGTAATTATTGGGTTCGATTTTCTTCAACAAATTTCAATTCAGTTAGATGCGAATGGCTATACATTTCAACAACCACACGAAAAAACCAAAGAAGAAAATGCTGATGTAAATGTTTTCAATGTGGTGAGTTTAAACGAAAACGATACTGAAATAAATGTAGAACCCAGATACGCAGAACACGTCAAGCAGCTTATTAACAACTACAAGCCGAAGAATAACTCAGAAGGATGTCCAATAAAGCTGAATATAATCCCGAGCGGTGATAATATTGCATTTCGCGAGAGTCCAAGCCGGTTGACAATACCTGAACGAGAATTCGTAAGAGGACAAGTAGAAGAATGGTTACGCGATGGTATAATCCGAGAATCTACGTCGAACGTTGCAAGCAAAGTTGTACTGGCCAAAAAGAAAGATGGATCCTTCCGGCTGTGTGTAGATTTTCGTAAACTAAATTCTCTAGCTCTGAAAGATAGATTTCCAGTTTCAGTTGTAGAAGAGATATTAGAAAAAATGCAAAATGCTAAATATTTTTCAGTTATGGATCTAAAAAATGGATTTTTTCATGTAGAAGTCGATGAGAAAAGTCGTAAATACACCGCATTTGTAACCAAGGAAGGACTATATGAATTTAATAAAGCACCATTTGGATTTTGTAACTCGCCAGCCGTGTTTGTCCGATACATAAATTACATTTTTCAACCACTTATCAATAAAGGTGTGATGGAAATATACGTAGACGACATAGTTATTTTTGGTGAATCACGTGAACAATGTCTTTTAAACATGGAAACAGTATTGAAACGAGCTGAAAAGTTCGGTTTACATATAAAATGGTCAAAATGTCAATTCTTGAAGCAGAAAATAAATTTCTTAGGCCATGAAATCAAAAATGGAATGTGAAGCCAGGCCAAGAAAAAATTAAAGCAGTTAAAAATTTTCCATTGCCAAAAAATATAAAAGGAGTACAAGCATTTCTTGTGCTAACTGGATACTTTAGAAAATTTATCAAAGATTATGCTATAATAGCTAAACCTTTAACACAGTTGCTAAGAAAAGATACTAAATGTAAAATAGAGAGCATGCAGATTGAGGCTGCGGACAAATTAAAAGCTGCTTTGACAAGTGAACCAGTGTTAAAAATATTTAAACAAAATGCAAAGACGCAGTTACATGTAGATGAATCAAAAGATGGGTTTGGAGCAACACTAGTTCAGCAACACGACAACAAGTGGCACCCTGTTTTGTATTTTAGTAAAAAGTCGACCCCACAAGAAGAAAAATTACACAGTTATTTTCTCGAAGTAAAAGCAGCTTACTTAGCGAGGAAAAAACTGAGACACTATTTGAGCATAAAATTCAATCTAGTTACTGATTGTTCAGCTTTTAAAATGACAACAAAGAAAGATGTTCCTAGAGAGGTAGTACAATGGATAATGTACCTACAAGACTTTGAGTATACAATAGAGCATCGTGCTGGTACCAGAATGAAACATGTAGACAGCTTAAGCCGTTTTCCAATTATGGTAGTTACTTCAGAGGTACAAACACAATTACTAAGAGCTCAACGCAAAGATGAACACCTAGTAGCAGTAGCAGAAATTTTGAAGCAGCAACCATATGCAAATTATACGATAAAAAATCAGTTGAGCTTATATATCAACTGATTTTTTATCGTATAATTTGGAAGTTGGAGGTATCGAATTGATAGTCGTGCCTAAATGCATGGAAAAGGAATTAATCAGGAATGCGCACAGTTTTGGTCACATGGGAGCACAAAAAACGATACACACAATTCGGCAAAACTATTTTATACCGCACTTAGAGAAAAAAGTTACAGAATTAATCTCGAACTGTATTGAATGTATAACTCGTAACAATAAGCTGGGCAAGCAAGAAGATTTTTTGCATTGCATTGACAAAGGAGATAAGCCGTTGACCACACTTCACTTTTGGGAGTCCACAGCGCATAATCAGCGACAAGGGAGCAGCCTTCACTTCAAAGCAGTTCAAGAAGTTTTGGGAAGTTAACAAGATAGATCACGTCGAGACAACAACCGGAATTTCAAGAGGCAATGGACAAATAGAGAGGGTGAACAGAGTCATACTGTCTGTGTTGGCAAAATTATCTGCAGATAAACCATCGAAGTGGTATAAGTTCACTTCGCAGGTGCAACAAGCAATCAATGCACACGTTCACTCGTCAACTAAATTCACTCCTTTTGAAATCATGTTCGGCGTCAAAATGCGAAATAAAAACGAAGTCGAAATCGTCAAAATTCTACAAGAAGAGCTACAGGCAGTGATACAAGATGACCGAGATAAAATAAGAGCGGAAGCCAGAAAACAAATTGAGAAAGCGCAAATTAGTTACAAACGCAACTACGACAAAAAGCGAAAAAAAAAAATCATGGTTACCAATTAGCAGACCTAGTTGCCATCAAGGTCACACAGTTTGTTAACAGCAACAAGTTAGGAAACAAATATATTGGTCCCTATGAGATCATCAAACTCAAACATAATGGAAGATTTGACGTTAAATAAGCTGCGGAATTTCAGGATCCGAATCAGACGTCAACCAGTACTGACCATATGAAGCTATGGCGTTATTTATACAGTGCGTCCTAGTTGAATCGGTAGCAAAAAATAGTTTGTTTAATAAACGTCGCCAAAAGAGTGAAAATTCGGGAGATAAACAACAACAACGTAAACAACAACAGCAGCATTGTTATAATTGTGGATCTACAGAGCACAAGCGAGCAGACTGTAAAGAAGAAACCAAATGTTTTAAGTGCAGTAGTGTGGGACATATAGCCAAAGAATGTACAAGTGCCAAGGCAAATGTGAATGTTGTTCTCAATGAAAATCGCGTTAAACAAATAAAGATCGGAAATGAATAATTGTCGTGTTTAATAGATACTGGAGCAGATGTGTCACTAATGCGAAAAGCCAAATATGAAAAAGCATTCAATGACAAAAAATTAAAGAAGAATTTCATGAAACTTTTCGGTTTGGGTAATGTCGCTACCTCAGTGATAGGTGAATTTTCAGAAAAAGTGGAAGTGGATGGACTTGAAACAAATCATAATTTCCTTGTTGTTCCTGATGACAATCTGAAAGTAGACGTAATTATTGGGTTCGATTTTCTTCAACAAATTTCAATTCAGTTAGATGCGAATGGCTATACATTTCAACAACCACACGAAAAAACCAAAGAAGAAAATGCTGATGTAAATGTTTTCAATGTGGTGAGTTTAAACGAAAACGATACTGAAATAAATGTAGAACCCAGATACGCAGAACACGTCAAGCAGCTTATTAACAACTACAAGCCGAAGAATAACTCAGAAGGATGTCCAATAAAGCTGAATATAATCCCGAGCGGTGATAATATTGCATTTCGCGAGAGTCCAAGCCGGTTGACAATACCTGAACGAGAATTCGTAAGAGGGCAAGTAGAAGAATGGTTACGCGATGGTATAATCCGAGAATCTACGTCGAACGTTGCAAGCAAAGTTGTACTGGCCAAAAAGAAAGATGGATCCTTCCGGCTGTATGTAGATTTTCGTAAACTAAATTCTCTAGCTCTGAAAGATAGATTTCCAGTTTCAGTTGTAGAAGAGATATTAGAAAAAATGCAAAATGCTAAATATTTTTCAGTTATGGATCTAAAAAATTGATTTTTTCATGTAGAAGTCGATGATAAAAGCCGTAAATACACCGCATTTGTAACCAAGGAAGGACTATATGAATTTAATAAAGCACCATTTGGATTTTGTAACTCGCCAGCCGTGTTTGTCCGATACATAAATTACATTTTTCAACCACTTATCAATAAAGGTGTGATGGAAATATACGTAGACGACATAGTTATTTTTGGTGAATCACGTGAACAATGTCTTTTAAACATGGAAACAGTATTGAAACGAGCTGAAAAGTTCGGTTTACATATAAAATGGTCAAAATGTCAATTCTTGAAGCAGAAAATAAATTTCTTAGGCCATGAAATCAAAAATGGAAATGTGAAGCCAGGCCAAGAAAAAATTAAAGCAGTTAAAAATTTTCCATTGCCAAAAAATATAAGAGGGGTACAAGCATTTCTTGGGCTAACTGGATACTTTAGAAAATGTATCAAAGATTATGCTAAACCTTTAACACAGTTGCTAAGAAAAGATACTGAATGTAAAATAGAGAGCATGCAGATTGAGGCTGCGGACAAATTAAAAGCTGCTTTGACAAGTGAACCAGTGTTAAAAATATTTAAACAAAATGCAAAGACGCAGTTACATGTAGATGCATCAAAAGATGGTTTTGGAGCAACACTAGTTCAGCAACACGACAACAAGTGGCACCCTGTTTTGTATTTTAGTAAAAAGACGACCCCACAAGAAGAAAAATTATACAGTTATTTTCTCGAAGTAAAAGCAGCTTACTTAGCGACGAAAAAACTGAGACACTATTTGATGGGCATAAAATTCAATCTAGTTACTGATTGTTCAGCTTTTAAAATGACAACAACAAAGAAAGATGTTCCTAGAGAGGTAGTACAATGGATAATGTACCTACAAGACTTTGAGTATACAATAGAGCATCGTGCTGGTACCAGAATGAAACATGTAGACAGCTTAAGCCGTTTTCCAATTATGGTAGTTATTTCAGAGGTACAAACACAATTACTAAGAGCTCAACGCAAAGATGAACACCTAGTAGCAGTAGCAGAAATTTTGAAGCAGCAACCATATGCAATAAAAAATCATCACAATTCGGCAAAACTATTTTATACCGCACTTAGAGAAAAAAGTTACAGAATTAATCTCGAACTGTATTGAATGTATAACTCGTAACAATAAGCTGGGCAAGCAAGAAGATTTTTTACATTGCATTGACAAAGGAGATAAGCCGTTGACCACACTTCACATTGACCATCTAGGATCTCTGGATATGACAGCAAAGAAATATAAATACATACTGGTGATGGTAGATGAGTTTTCAAAATATACCTGGATATATCCGACGAAGTCAACTGACGCTCAGGAAACCATTAAGCATATCAGCTCTAGGGTAACTATTTTTGGGAGTCTACAGCGCATAATCAGCGACAATGAAGCAGCCTTCACTTCAAAGCAGTTCAAGAAGTTTTGGGAAGTTAACAAGATAGATCACGTCGAGACAACAACCGGAATTTCAAGAGGCAATGGACAAATAGAGAGGGTGAACAGAGTCATACTGTCTGTGTTGGCAAAATTATCTGCAGATAAAACTTCGAAGTGGTATAAGTTCACTTCGCAGGTGCAACAAGCAATCAATGCACACGTTCAGTCGTCAACTAAATTCACTCCTTTTGAAATCATGTTCGGCGTAAAAATGCGAAATAAAAACGAAGTCGAAATCGTCAAAATTCTACAAGAAGAGCTACAGGCAGTGATACAAGATGACCGAGATAAAATAAGAGCGGAAGCCAGAAAACAAATTGAGAAAACGCAAATTAGCTACAAACGCAACTACGACAAAAAGCGAAAAAAGAATTCATGGTTACCAATTAGCAGACCTAGTTGCCATCAAGGTCACACAGTTTGTTAACAGCAACAAGTTAGGAAACAAATATATTGGTCCCTATGAGATCGTAAAAGTCAAACGAAATGGAAGATTTGACGTTAAAAAAGCTGCGGAATTTCAGGGTCCGAATCAGACGTCAACCAGTACTGACCATATGAAGCTATGGCGTTATTTAGCTTGCAATGACGACGAAGTAGAAGACGAGCCGGGCGAATCATCTGAGACAGATGAAGAGTATGATGGCCGAGTGTAATGAGACAACCCCATACATGCATTGCAAGGTGGCAACCCTTTCTTTGATAAGTATCGGTCTAGCTACAATCCCTAAAGAAGAAGCGGCAGTCCATCTTTATCGTTCAGAAGGAGGAAAAGGTGATCGTGAGCTCGAAGTTGGGTGCAGCGTAAAAGTTGTTAAAGTTGATGCATGCAGCATAATTACGGTTGCCTTTACTAAGGCTAGAACTATTACCTTACTAAAGCTGTTCAATACTTTTTATATCAAATTTGTTATCTATATGAAATCACTCGATATACTATATTAAATAAATGATTTTTTAATTAAACTAAATAAATCTTACATTTATACTTCACACTCTTTTGCTCTTCCATCTGTTTTTCTGTTAAAGCTTTATCTGCACTCTGCTCTGCTACCTCGTTATGATTTTTTTGCTGTTTAAACATTTGTATTCTGTTCAAAAGCTAGCCACCCTTTTGGTGATGTTTGGGGGAGCTTTCCAGTAATATATTCCAAATATGGAGCCTCTAACTCAAAAAAGGTGTGATATATAGCCATTTCCGATTTTTTAAGGTGGAGGCGCTGGGGTTCGTTCTAATGGGCGTGGGCGGGATATCAAGGTCGCAATTTTTGGGGAGATCATACATATTAAATACCTTTTATCAATTTGCGATTTGAGGTGTATCGACATGTTATCGATTTGTGGTCGTGGCACAAAAATCTTAACACTGAAGCAGATAACTACATGTATATATTCAACATTTCAAGTCCCTATCTTCAATAGTGCCGATGAAAGTTGCATTCATTTGGACAGACGGACGCAGTGCATGACGGACAAGTTTAAAATAAATCCAAAATTATCAACACAATGGGCCTTGGAAATTGGAAAATCATCAGAAAATTTATATTGGATGAAAATTCAAATAAACTATAAAAAAAACCGTTAAAGCACGTGGACGAAAAGGAGCCCTGAAGCAGCTTTACGTCGATGGATTGATCTTCGGGTGCACAAACGATCCTTTCAAGGCTGTAACTGAGCTAAAAAAAAGACTTCAGTACGACTGCGACAGTGAAAACAGTTTACACATGTATCAAACAACAAAATTTCAAAAGCCAGCAGCCCAAGAAATGTCCGTCTTTTAAACGCGAAACATATTGCCAAGCGCGTAAAATTAGGAAAGAAACATCTAAATTGGCCAGCCCAGCAATGGAGGAATATTTTATGGACAGATGAGAGTGACGTTGTTAGGTTTAATGGAAAAGGCTCGCGTTCGAACGCGAATCAGAATACACAATACACTACAAGGACCATTAAACATGAAGGGCCAAGCGCTATGGTATAAGGGCGTTTTTCTAACCAGGAGTAGGTGCAATTCATTGAGTCAAAACCGTATTGGACCGTTTGCGTCAATATTTTGGATGTCGTGATGTCATCCTACGCAAAGATAGATGGCGCTAAATTGGGTCTTCCAAGAACACAATGACCCCAATCACGCCACTAACAATGCAGTAGAATGGTTCAAAGGAAAATCTATGAACGTTTTACAGCGAGCTACGCAATTACCAGACCTTAATCGCATCGAAAATCTATAGGCTGATGTCAAAAAGGCAATATTTAGGAAGTCATTTACTAGTTCTGGTAGAAAATTCTTCTAAAACGATGCTACGACTTGACTAAATCGATGCCAAGAAAGGCAACGAAACTATATATTAAATTTATAGAATAATCTTAGTTTTGATATAAAATTATCTCTAAGTGATGTTCTTTATTATTTCTAGAGACTTATAATTTTCACATAATAGAAGAAGTGCAGTTTTTTTTCGCCCCTTTTTTACATTTTTCGTAAAATTCCTTAAATGTGTTGAAAACGTTAGACAAAATAATGAATATCTTTCCTTTTTTAATTTATTAAGTCTTCTGCATCTGAAACCATTTTCATAAATTTCTTAAATTTACAATTGTAATTAAGATGCCTTTGTAAACATTGCTTGTGCAATAAAAATACTGCATCGAAATATATTATTTAATTACTAGATATAAAAAAGGACTTACGTGACCAACGTATTCCAGCGTTGGTATATGTGATCTATATTCATTATTTTCATGTGATTTTCCCGTCACTGTAAGAAAATAAGAAGCTTTTGTCATTTCTAAAATATAATGATAAACAATAAAGATTTTAATCAATTTTAAAAAATATTTAGTTGATAAGTATATTATGCATTCACAGATATTTTTATACTCGTTCACGAAGTGAGAAGAGTATATTGGTTTTGTGCAATGTCCGTCATGCTGTTCGTCCGTCAGTCTGACCGGATGAACGCAACTTTTTTCGGCGCTATTGAAGATAGAGACTTGAAATTTAGGATATATTCTTGTCGTTATCTGCTTCAGATAAAGTGTTAACATTTTAGTGACACGCCCACTGAGAGACTGCCAAATCGATAACATATCCATACACCTCAGATCGTAAATCGATAAAAGGTGAATATTTCCCACAATATTACAGTTTTTAAGCTAGAGGCTACCTCCTCTTAAGATCGAGCCGAAAAATGTTGGCTAGCTCACTCGCACTCCTACGAGATATAAAAATTAAAATTAAAATTAATAATATTAATATATTAATAATAAAAAAAATAATTTTGGATATAATGACATGATATAATAATAATATAGTAGATACGACATGCAGTTTATGAAACCAACTGCATATGCATATTTTGAAACAAAAAACAAAAAAAAATTAGATTTGTTAAGTGACCACGATTTCGTTCTCCATGTTCATCGCTGAGCTCACTTAAGTTGTACGGTAAAAAGTGCAAGTTGGAATTCAATCTACTTTCTAATTTTTGGGTTCAATTCCAAAATGTTTATTATATACACTTTGCAACCTTTCGTTAAATGTTATTTTAGAGTTCGTAGTGTCTATGTAGTTACCACATATGCAGCAAAACGAATCGGAATTGTATCGGTAGGAATATTTGCGCACAATGTATACTGAATTTGTCACAGTATATTTTTGATTTAGCTCGTATTTCGATCAATTTCAGAACTGGACTGAGCACCGGTAATTCTGGTAAGCAGCTTTAAGCCGATACTCCAAATTTGGCAGAAAGCGTTAACGTGTCATTATTAACTGGTGTCAACATTAAATTCTTTTCTGGTTGTTTGGTCCAAATTCTCGCAGGTAGAATTTTCGGTTGAAAACATTGTCAGCCAACTTTCCCAGGTATACTGCCTATTTAGCGCTCAATAAGTGTACTAGTTTACTAATGTGAAGACCGATACCAGCAATGAATAATTTTCGTTTATATCAGGTACCAGTAGTAGTTAGGGGTAGGGGCTGATTCTCCGGTCACTGGTCGATACTAGTAGATCTAGTAGACTATCGCTTAAGTTAAGTAGGCCATTTACATGCAAGTGCGCGCGCATGAATGCATGTGGACAGCCTGTTTGACCCATGATTGAGCGAATTATAAAAATTTGACAAGAAGCAGCTTTGCTGAAATAATCATATCTCACCGTCTTACCATCGATTTCAATGATTAATATCTTAAAGCCCAATTAATGTAAAAATGTATTTTTTCGACTTTTCCCCAGATTTTAAAGTCAAAAAAGCGTGAAAAGTACCGCACAAAAAATCGTAATTTTCTTACTTCTAAAATAAATTTTCAAATAAAGTTCCAAAACCAATGATTTAAATTTAAAAGTGTGTAGAACTGATTAATAGATTTCAAAGCACGGATTGGATACACGTTACCCGGAGTGGCAGGTGCCCACTGTTCAGAAGCACGCTCGGCAAGTATAAGAAGATCAACAAGAAGTGCACTCAGTTGAATCTCAACCACTGTGAGGCAGCACAGTCCCTGAGGAAAACCGCCAGAGAGAGGAGGACGGACGTCGTCCTTATATACGAGCCACATAAGCCAATTCCAGGAAGCGGCTGAGTGGCTAGTAAGTGTAATAAAGCAGCTATTTGGGCTTTAGAAAGTCTTCCATAGGATGTAGATGTGTGTAATGAAGGGTTTGTCCGAGCAAAGCTTAGCGGTGTCACCTTCTACAGCTGCTAAGCCCCACTGAACTGCGAACTAGAACATTTCCAAAGGATGCTGGCCTACATAAGGGAGAATTCGCGAGGCAGAGCACCACTGGTGATAGCGGGCGATTTCATTGCCTGGGCCGTAGAATGGGGCAGCAAAGAGATAACGCCAGAGGAATTTGTTTGCTGGAACAACTCTCATCGCTGGACGTCGGACTTGCAAATGACGGAAAGAAGCTTACGTACTGGAAGGCTGGAAGAGGATCTATCATCAACCTCACTTTTATGAGCTGCTCACTCTGTAGGAGATCTACATGGAAAGTGAGCGATGAGTTCACATTCAGTGACCATCAGGCGATTCACTTCGACATCGGCGGAGCAAATCGCATACAACAGCGAGCCAAGACAACTGGCCCCAAATATAAGGACAGTCAGTTTGACGAAGAAACCTTTTCGGACAACCCAAGGATCAGCCGAAGACGTGGCACAACAGCTATCACAAAGCCTCAGTAATGCGTGCGACTTATCCATGCCCAGAAGGAAACCGAACAGACGCGGAACACCTTGCTACTGGTGGAACGAGGAGATAAGCGATCTCAGAAAGGCCTGCTTGCAAGCGAGAAGACGTTGCCAAAGATTACGAGGTCGCCATGACTTCGGTTCCAGGCTTGACGAGTTCCGGCTGGCCAAGCGAGAGCTTAAATTAGGCATAAAGACCATCAAATCCTACTGCTTCAGACGCATATGCGAGGAGGCTGATATTAACACCTGGGGGACAGCCTACAAGGTTGTCACCAAGAAGTTAAGGTGACAAGAAACGCTGTCAGTCACATGCCTCTCCCTGCTCCGCAGGATTGTTTAGGCGCTGTTTCCCTTGCATCCGTAAATACAGGAGGACCAGGTCCTCATTCGAGCTGGAGGTAAGCGAGCAAATAACCAGGGAGAAAGTGATGGCGGCATGCAGACAGATAGGAGATAGGAAAACACAGCGACCAGACGGGATCCCTAATAAGGCCCTGAAACTCGCGGTAGCATCCAGACCTGGCGTTTTCTTGGACGTATATAATTATTGCTTTCGAGAGGGAGCTTTCCCTAAAAGATGGAAGCTGCAGCAGCTTATCCTACTGCCCAAAGGAAACAAGTCGATAGAAGAGCCGTCAGGATACCGGCCAATATGTCTGCTGGACACAGTGGGAAAGATACTAGAGAAAATACTCTACAATCGACTTCTGGCGGTAGTCGAGGAGAAGAAGGCTCTTTCAGAATCTCAATATGGATTTCGTAGGGCCCGGTTTACGGTGGACGCCATTAAGGCCGTGATCGATATTGCATCCAAGGCAATCGGCGGCAAACGATGGAGATGGGGTACTAAGGAGTACTGCGCGGTTGTAATTCTGGACATCCGTAATGCCTTCAATTCGGCGAACTGGACGCGCATCCAGAAGGTTTTTTTTCAGATAGGAATACCAACCTACCTGATGAGTATAATATCCAGCTATCTCTCGGATAGAGTGCTGGAGTACGAGATGGACGAGGGAACAAAGAAGTACAAGGTGTCAGCTGGAGTACCACAGGGATCGGTTTTAGGACCACTGCTGTGGAACATTATGTACAATGATGTCCTCAGAACGCAGCTACCAAAAGGATGCATCCTAATCGGTTTTGCCGACGACTTGGCACTTGTAGTAGTGGCAAAAGAAATCAGGGAAATAAAGACGGCTGCTAACACCGCAATAACGACCATCGCAATGTGGATGGAGAATGCTGGTCTGGAATTGGCTAACCACAAAACGGAAGCAGTGCTCATTACGGGAAGAAAAAAGACGGACTTTATATGCTTGCAGGTGGGCACCGAGACAATCAACTCGAACGACTCCAGTCTATACCTGGGAGTCATGATAGACAAACGGTTGAGCTTCCGCTCCCATGTAGAGCACGTTACCAAAAAGGCGTCCGGGATGCAGGGAGCCCTCTTGCGGATGCTACCGAATATAGGAGGACCCAAAGCCGGAAGGCGACTACTCATGGGTAGCATAGTTGCTTCCATCCTGCTGTATGCAGCCCCCGTATGGGCCACTGCTTTGGGCAATAGTGTTAGCTTAAACAGAAAGTGACTGCGCCTTATAGGCTTAGCACACTGCGAGTCATATCAGGATTCAGAACTGTATCTGACGACGCAGCATTCGTTTTGGCAGGAATGATCCCAGTAGATATACTGGCACTAGAGATGGAAGCGTTATACACAGCTGGCGCCTTGGCAAGAGCAGAAAGGCAAGCATCGATGGTTAGATGGCAAGTGAGGTGGGACATGACCACCAAAGGAAGATGGACTCGCCGATTAATCCCAAACATCGAGTTGTGGATCGGACGAATAAGGGGAGAACCAAATTTCCACCTTACTCAGTTTCTCACGGGCCATGGCGGGTATCGGAAGTTCCTACACAAGTTTCGGTACGAGGATAGCTCAGAATGCCCAACTTGCCCAAACTCAAGCGAAGACCCGGAGCACGTGCTGTACCAGCTTATATGGTACATGCTTGAGGCAGAAGACAACTGAAGGAAAGCCAGCCAGCTCATCATAGGCATCCAGAGCGATCTGAGAAGATGCGAGAGAGCGGCGGCAAATGGAGGGTGCCTAAAATAGGCAACCCGTCCCCGCGAAGTAATACCTGACGGAGATCCCGCGGGGAATGCGGTGTGTGATGGAGGGGGTGTTTTTAGTAAGTCGGCGCAAGCGTTGCCAGTTAATCATGCATGCTGTGGTACGGGCATACAGAATCTTCAGAAGATTCTCACCCCCTATGGCGCATCCACAAAAAAAAAAAAAAACAACAAAAAAACACACACACATATGTAAACGCAATCTGCACGCTGCGAATAGTTGCTGCACTTGGGCCCCACTATGGAAACTAAATTCGTGAATAACTTCTAAACTAAGAGTATGATCTTGATGAAATTTTTAGGGCTTAAAAAGAGCATTGAAATCTATGTACAAACCAAAGCCGAAGTCCGTAGTATTTGAATTTCACATTTTTCACATTTTTGCATATATGGGGCGAATGGGGGGAGGTATTCCAAATCCAATATACATTACCTGCGTATGCTTCACGCGAACAGTTTGATTTAAGTTTGGCTGTTCTAGCTCTTATGGTTTTTAAGATATCTTCAAAAACAGAGTAAAACCAACGATATTTATCGATAAGAAAGCGAGATGAGTTATCGATGATTTGAAATAAACTTGATCTGCGTATGGTATATAAGAACTTCAAAAGTTCAAGTTCAACTTTCTAGCTTCTGTAGTCTCCGAAATCGCCGCCTGTTGCCTGTTACATAAATTTGCACAAAACCATTATACCCAGGGTATAAAAACGACTAAAAAAAATCCCATATTTAAAAAATTAAAAAAAAAAATAAAAGTTCACCGGATACAATTTTTAAAGTGCTTTTCCGTCATATGGGGCCCTATAAGTATCAGAAATCAGTAATCAACGAACTGTTTTAAGTTAGAATCCATCATACAATTAATTTTCACTATTAATAATATGGTTCTAAGTGTTGAAGTGCACGTAATTTCTATTATTTTTTACAGGACTGTATATACTTTATGGGTTCGGAGATGCCTCCTTCTGCTTGTTGCATTTATTGCACAAATACCCTTTTTAAACCATGTACAATAGGTTCATGGTATAAAAATAGTTATTAGCTGTCGGAGAAGTTATGTAACTCATCTGAAAAGCGAAGTGCGCGAAAGTGGCCGCAATTTTTGGGGGAGGTCGCCAGCAATCTACATACCAAATTTTAATATTGTGGGAAATGTTCGGCTTTTTAACGATTTTCGATTTGAGGTGTATCGACATGTTATCGATTTGCCAGCCTCCCAGTGGGCGTGGCACAACAAATCTCTCAGTGCAGTTAGTTTATTTACGAATGTAAATAACAGCGCAACTGCTATGTAATGTGTATGTGTGTGATACTCGGTATGTACATATGTATGAATGCCAACTTGTTTAAATGTATGTAAAGACAGGATTTATGGTATTCCTAAGTCGGTCGCTTCCGACAAGAGCCCTCCCAATTGTTGAAATCTAAAATGGAGTTTATTAACCTATTTTATATATATACATACATATATAAATAATAAACATTTTAAGTGGATTTAAATATATTTATTGACTCATTCTATGTAATGCATGTAATGCAGTACTGCAAATTAAAGCACAGCTGTACATACAGTTAGCTTTACGATTACTAAACAATCTCTTGGAAATTATACTTTGAATTAAACAAACGTCTTTTTCTAGAGCAATTTATTTTTCATCACTCTATTTAGCAATCTAACTACACTCCAACGTAAAAGCTACTATGTTGTTCAATAGGCGATTCGGCTGGTATGTTAGAAATATAGTACCGCTTATAGTTTTTATACTCGTTCACGAAGTGAAACTAGTATATTGGTTTTGTGCAATGTCCGTCATGCTGTCCGTCCGTCTGACCGTCTGTCCGTATGAACGCAATATTTTTCGACGCTATTGAAGATAGAGACTTGAAACTTGGCATATATACTTGTAGTTATCTGCAAAGTGTTAAGAATTTTGTGCCACGCTCACTGGGAGGCTGGCAAATCGATAACATGTCGATACACCTCAAAGCGCAAATCGATTAAAGTTGAATATTTCCCACAATATTAAAGTTAGAGTCGCCAAATTTGGTACGTAGATAGCTGGTGATCTCCTCCAAAAAATGCCCCTGATTTCCCGGCCACGCCCACTAGAACGTCCCACAGCACCCCCGCCCTAAGAAATCGGAAATGGGTATATCTCCCACAGTTTTAGAGCTAGAGTCACCAAATTTTGAATATATATTACTGCTAAGGTCCCCCAAACATAACAGAAAAAATTTTCTGACCACGCCCCCTTCCGCCTCCGTAATCTCTAAAATGGATATATTTATAAGCTCAAAACGGTAACACGTGTATAACTAACACAATCTTAAAGCTAGAGCCACCAAACTTGGTATGTAGATTGCTGGTGACCTCCCCAAAAGATTAAGACCTTGATATCCCGCCCACGCCCACTAGAACGCCCCCCAGACACCCCGCCTTAAAAAATCGGAAATGGGTATATCTTCCAAAGTATTAGAGCTAGAGTCACCAAATTTTGAAGGTAGATTAATTTTCCGCCCACGTACACCCCCGTCCCCGCCACCGCAAATCGCGAAAAACTATATCTTCCACAATTTTGGAGCTAGAGTCACCAAATTTTAAACGTATATGGCTGGTCACCCCCTTTAACGATTCGTAAAAAATTTCCCGGCCAAGCCCACTCCCGCTCCCGAAAATTGCGAAAAGCTAAATCTCCCACAATTATGGAGCTAGAGTCACAAAATTTGACAGATAGTGTTTGGGTGACCTTCGCTTAAGATCGAGCCGAAAAATATTGGACACACTCACCCCCGCCCCTACGAAATATAAAAATTCTATATTTTTTTCACAAATAACAATAATAATTTCCGTGTACTGTGAACGAGTATTACGCAGTCGGTTACGTCCGACTGCAACGTTCCTACTTGTTAAATTTGGTCTCGATATATTTAAACCCAACGTTTTTCCTACAAAAAAAATTATAGCTCTTAAACTGTGGGAGATATGGATTTTCTCTATATGCGAGGGAGGGAGTGGGTGTGGTCAGCAAAATGTTTACCGATCTTAAAACCAGCCATATACAGCTGCGGCAAAAAAAATAGCACCACTATGACATTTTTTCTTATTGATCAAAAAAATAACAATTAGTATTGCGATATTTTAAAAACTTGATATTTAATATATTGCTTAGTATTCCCCCTAAACGAAAAGGTAGTACTTCGCTTGTAATGGTAATAGATTTTTTTTTTTTGTAATTTTAAGGGAAAAGGTCGAAAAAATGGCGAAAAAAATAATAGCACCACTTTTCAAATATTCACTTAAAATTCTAAAAATGAGAAATATTTAAGACTTTCATTACTTAAAGATAATTATGTGTCAAAACTAAGAATATTGTATCAATTTAATATATAGTTGCGATACCTTTAGTGGAAATAAAGGCTTCTTAACGACGTGGCATCGATTCAACCAAGTCCTGGTATCGTTTCAGAGGAATTTTCCACCAGGACTCGTAAATGGCTTGCCAAAGTGATCCGTTGCTATTTGGTTTAATACTAGCAACTGCCTTTTTGACATTAGCCTATAGATTTTCGATCTGGTGGCTGCACAGCGCACTCCAAAACGTTCACTGGTTTTCTTTTGAACCATTCCTTTGCTTTCCTGGTGGCGTGTTTGGGGTCATAGCCTTCTTGGAAGACCCATAATAGCGCCATCTTATACTCTGCGTAAGGTAGCATTACTGCATCTAAGATATTAACACAACCGTGTTGGCTCATTATGGGTTTGGCTCAATGTATTGGACCTACTCCTAATAACAAAAACAAACCCATACTAGTATGTTTGGCCCTCCATGTTTAAAAGTCTTTGTAGTGAATTTTGGATTGTATTTTGAGTTTTAAGGGTACTAGACGTTCGAACGAGAGTCTTTTCCACCAAACATAACAACTTTACTCTCATCTGTTCATAAAATATTACTACATTTTTGGGTTGACCAATTTTGATGATTCTTTGGTAACTTCATGCGCTTGGCAATATGTTTCGCGTTTAAGGAGACGGACCTTTCTTGGGCTGCAACCATTTAAATTTTCTTGCTTGACACATGTGTGAACTGTTTTCAGTGTCACAGTTGTATTAAGCTCCTTTTTTTATGTCAGTTGCAGCCTTGAAAGGATACTGTGTGCTCTCGAGGATCAACACTTTGACGTAAATCTGTCGTATAACTCCTTTTTATCTACGTGTTTCATCGTTTCCTGTATAGTTTATGTCATTTAGTATATTTTTAATTGAAAAGCCAATCAATCGACCAAGTTATCTCTTTGATTTTCCATACAATATCAATTTTCTGATGATTTTGCACTTTTCCGTATTTCAAGGCCCATTGTATCAATAATTTTGGATTTCTTTTAAACATAATGCTTGAAATAATGAAATCGAAGTTAAATCTCTTGAGTACGTGCTTTTTGTCGAAGAAACTGTACGAAATTTAACGTTTTTCATGAAAAAGCATAAGTGGTGCTATTATTTTTTTCGCCATTTTTTCGACCTTTTCCCTTCAAATTAAAAAAAAAAAAAAAAATCTATTACCATTACACCGAAGTACTACCTTTTCATTTAGGGGGAATACTAAGCAATATATTAAATATCAAATTTTTAAAATATCGCAATACTAATTGTTATTTTTTTGATCAATAAGAAAAAATGTCATAGTGGTGCTATTTTTTTTGCCGCAACTGTAGCTTTAAAATTTAACGATTATAGCTTTTTGGGAGATATAGATTTTCACAATTTGCGGGGGTGGAAGTGTGTGTGACTTTCGAAATTTGGTAAGTATAGCTCGAAAATTTTGAAAGATATAGGCTTTTGCGAATCGTGGGGGCGGGGTGGCTGGGACAATATAGTGGGCGTGACCCGGATATCAAAGTTGGAATCTTTTGGGGAGGTCACCAGCAATCAACATAACAAGTCTGGTGTCTTTAGATTTAAAATTGGAGGAATTATACACATGCTATCGATTTGAGCTTTCAGGTATATCGTTTTTTGCGATTACATAGCCGGGAAGGGGCGTAGCCGGAAATCTTTCTGTGAGGTTTCGGGACGCTTTCCAGTATTATACATTCCACATATGGAACCTCTAGCTGAAAAATTTAGGGAGATACAGCCATTTAAGATTTTTTAAGGCGGGGTCGTTGGGGTCGTTGTAGGGGGCGTGGCCAGAATATCAAAATCGCAGTTTTTGGGAGGTTACATGCAATGTACATACATACTAAATTGTATGACTAATTTTAATATTATGTGAAATATTTACCCTTTATCGATTTGCGATTTGAGCTGTTTCGACATGTTATCGATTTGCCATCCTCCCAGTGGGCGTGGCACAAAATTTGTCTCAAGCAGAACACTAAAAGTATATATTCCAAGTTTCAAGTCTCTATCTTCAATAGCGCCGATAAATATTGTGTTCATACGGCCAGACGGGCGGACAGCATGATGGACATTGCACAAAACCAATATACTAGTTTCACTTCGTGAACGAGTATAAAACCAAAAGATAAACATAACAAATAATTTAAGAAAAATGCATAATAGATTAAAATAATATCAGTACTTTGTGCGGACGTCATTTTGCATCAATAAAGCTACGCAGCGAGCCTGTATTTGTATAATATGGTATTTGCACTTTTCTACAGATATTATATGCCAAAACTTCCTAACTTTTTTGAATAAAATATCGAAATTCATTATTTTTTGCTTTGCGACGACTTTTTAAGGTTATCCCATTAATGTTCTATATGATTAATGTCTGGGCTCGATGATAGCCACTCGAAAACAGTCATGGACTTGGCTTGGAAAAATGTTTGCGTTAGGTGCGCTTTATGTTTAAAATCATTATCGAGCTGGAATGTCAAAAAAAACGGTCATATTTTTATCCGACCACGGTATTATTAAGCATGTCAACATATTTCACTTTGGCGCGAATGCCTTCTATGCAGTGTATAGTACCAACTCAATTCCAGGCGAAGATTGCCCATACATTAATATTGCCATCTTCATGCACTACAATAGTTGATACACATCTACGATTTAATTCCTAGCTTTTTGGTCGTCGATCATGTTTTCCACTATCCAGACCAAGACAATGAATCTGTATTTTATCAATCCAGACCAAATATTTCTATTTTGTCGGAGCCCAATCAACATGGTTTTTAGCAAATTCTATTCTACGCTTTCCCTTCTTGATAGTCACAAGTATCTTCGTCCGTGAAAAGCGCCCATGGAAGCTAGCTTAAATCAACCAAATCAAAATACAGGATCTTACGAGGATTAAAGTTGGACTTGAATATATTCTGACAATCTATGATTTTGCAACTATTGCGCTGTCTCTTTTTGCGTGAAACGTTTTCTGTTGTATAATTTATTTTTAAATAGTCAATAGCATTAAAAACTATTTGTTTTTATCAATTTAATGGCGTTGCTGTACCCTAATAGGTCCTGCCGGAGCTCCGAAGCTCTATAATTGATTTACGAATAGCTGCACGCCAGTACACACAGTATGTATCGTTAGGTCTATTGGTGCTATTCTGGGTACAGAAAGGACATAGTCAAAATTCTTGTTTCCAATTAGTTGTCAACAGCTGTATATCCAAAATTTTAAGTCTCTATCTTTAATAACGCCGGAAAAAGTAGCGTCCATGTGGACAGACAGACGGACAGCATGACAAACTTTGCACAAAAATAATAGCCTCTTTCACTATCTACAACAGTTTAAAAAGAAAGACGATCATGTCTATATCAACTGGGCTGTTGATACGGATCAAGAATACATATATAAACTTAATTGAAACGGAGACATCTCCTTTAATTTCCTGATAAAATAAGTAAAAAGAACTCTAGTTGGGAGAGCTATGACCCGTACACCCTTCCAAACACATATACACCAACCACGACACGCATATACAAGCACATGCCGTAAATTGCGTACTCTACTCAGCGGATGTGCATCTCCTTTACTCGCTGTGGGATTTATAAACCTAAATAAATTTATATTCAAATAAATATATTTATAGTTAAATCAAAAGGCGATGCCTCTCTCGACAAGAATACCTTTAGTTGTTGTATATAAATATTAATAATTAAAAACACATTCATTATTTTATTTGGAATAGAGCCGTCCTACATCTTTTTTTTTTTTTTTTTCTCATTGAAAGTTTATTTCTCTACAAAAATAAATAGTAGCATATGGCTCTCATCGTGTTTCATAAAGTAGAATCTCTCGCTCAGTTAAGTTATTATTAATTATTATTAAGTATATTGCATGTTGCACTGGACCAGGGTGAAAGCAACACATGTCCAATCTTAATAGGCTTAAGTAAAAAACACACACACACAAGCTGATCAAGCTGATTGATTGCTGATTGAATTCAAAAATTGCACGGCAAAAATCCACAAGTGGGTGCGGCGGGGGCATCAGGCCCACTTGTACATTCACATTGTTCGTTTGGGCTACAAATCATCCCACGGGCGCCCTTGGAGAAGCATCCTCAGACCGAATAAAAATGCGTGCTGAATTTGTTGCGACAGGAGGGCTGCGTAAAGGGCGAGAACCAGGCCAGCGAGAAGCGTCCGAATACAGATTGTATGCTTTTAAGCCGCGACTTTCTGGCCCAACGCGCCTCTTCCTTCTTCAGTTGCTCGATACCCGTTTGATCGTTCAGTATCGCATTTAGCTGGGTGGCCAGCATTATAATGGTGAATATGCCAAACATAAGACCCTCGAATGTGAGAAAGAGCAACAGAAAAATTGTCGCCGGCGGTGAGTACGGTGTGCAGGTGCGCCAATCATTTCGCACGCACTCGGCAAACTGCGTCTTGACCAAAAAGAGCGTGTGCACCGATATGGACGCAATGTAAAACGTAAACAGTACAAAGTACTTTTGATTATTCTCGCCCACGCAGTTGTTCACCCAGGGACAGTGATGATCCATTTTACGTATGCAGCGCTGGCATACGGAGCAATGGTGAGCACGATCCGGCTTGATGCTACAGCATTTGGGACACTTGTAGAACATTTGACCCTCACGATAGCCCATTTGCTCGATCATTTCCTTGGTGGCATTACCACGCGGCACAGCACCCGGATCGGAAAGCATGGTGCGCAGATGTGACACAAATGCGAGGAATGCAAGTGCTTGGAATATAACCATGTTAATGCTGCTGAAAGCTGTATAATGGCTGTAGCTGGGGAACAGTATCAGGGCACAGACCACAAACTCGGCAAACAGTATGAGCAGCCAGGTCATAATCACGCAAACAATGCCGCATATATCCTTCACACACCAGGCCCTGTTGCCGAGGCAGCGATTGTGCTGATCGACGCCGCCGCCACCGGTGGACAGCGAGGAGTAGGAGTAGTGCATTCCGGCGGCTCGCGGACACACACAGGCTCTCTTGTCAGGCCACACGCATTAACTTTCAGCAATGACGCATCGATTAATAGTTTCTGTAGATAACGCAGTGCAATTACGGCCTACAAGGTTTATTAACAAATTCGGTACAAAATTCAGCTCATATTGTGATTGATATTGTTCACTTACTGACTTAAGTCCCAAACAGAACGTTGAAGATGACGTCGACATCTGCGCTACTGCACTACAGTTTATATATGTATGTACGTTGAAGCATCAAGTACGTTTCGATACAACGGCGTTAAATGAAATACCTTTGCACAAACAACAACAAAAATAAGGTAGACATGTAAACACAAACTGCATGTGGTGAACACTTGCTGCGCTTGGCCCCCACTATGGAAACCAAATTCGTGAATAATTATACTCGTTCACGAAGTGAAACTAGTATATTGGTTTTGTGTAATGTCCGTCATGCTGTCCGTCCGTCTGTCCGTATGAACGCGATATTTTTCGACGCTATTGAAGATAGAGACTTGAAACTTGGCATATATACTTGTAGTTATCTGCTTCAGATAAAGTGTTAAGATTTTTGTGCCACGCCCACTGGGAGCCTGGCAAATCTATAACATGTCGATACACCTCAAATCGCAAATCGATTAAAGTTGAATATTTCCCACAATATTAAAGTTAGAGTCACCAAAAAATTCCCTGATTTCCCGGCCACGCCCACTAGAACGCCCCCAGCGCCCCGCCCTAAAAAATCGGAAATGGCTACATCTCCCACAGTTTTAGAGCCAGTCACCAAATTTTGAATATATATTACTGGTAAGGTCCCCCAAACATAACAGAAAAAATGGCCACGCCCCCTTCCGCCTCCGTAATCGCTAAAGTCGATATATTTACAAGCTCAAAGCGGTAACACGTGTATAATTAACACAATTTGAAAGCTAGAGACACCAAACTTGGTATGTAGATTGCTGGTGACCTCCCCAAAAGATTGAGACCTTGATATCCCGGCCACGCCCACTAGAACGCCCCCCAGACACCCCGCCTTAAAAAATCGGAAATGGCTTTATCTTCCAAAGTATTAGAGCTTGAGTCACCAAATTTTGAAGGTAGATTAGTGGTCAGCTCCTTTATATAAGAGTACAAAACTTTACCACCCACGCCCACCGCCGCCCTCCCCCGCCCCCGCAAAGTGCGAAAAGCTATATCTCCCACAATTTTGGAGCTAGAGACACCAAATTTTAAACGTAGATGGCTGGTCACCCCCTTTAAAGCTCGGTAAATTTCCCGGCCATGCCCACTCCCACCTACTTCCGCCCCCGCAAATCGTGAAAGCTATACCTCCGACAATTTTGGAGTTAGAGCCACAAAATTTGGCAGAGTGTTTGTGTGGCCTTCTCTTAATGTTGGCCACGCCCACCCCCGCCCCTACGAAATATAAAAATTCTATATTTTTTTCAAAATAACAATAATAATTTCCGTGTACTGTGAACGAGTATTACGCAGTCGGTTACGTCCGACTGCAACGTTCTTACTTGCTTCTAAACTGAGATTATGATCTTAACGAAATTTGCAGGGCTCAACATGAGCATTGAAATCTGTGTACAAACCAAAGCCAAGTCCGTAGTATTTGAATTGCGTTTTTTTATACCAGTAATATACCTTGCGGTCGTAGGGGCGTTTTAGTGGGCGTGGCCGGATTATCAAAGTCGTAGTTTTTGGGGGAGGTCACCAGTAATCTACATACCAAATTTGATGACTGGCTTTAATATGGTGGGAAATATTCACCTTTAATCGAATTGCGATTTGAGGTGTGTCGACATGTTATCAATTTGTCAATCTCCCAATGGGCATGGCACACAACTTTTAACATTTTGTTTAAAGCAGATAACTACAAGTATATATCCCAAGTTTTAAGTCTATCTTCAATGGCGCCGAAAAAAGCTGAGTTCATCTGGACAAACGGCTCCTCTGACTGGTAGGTCTAACGCATTTGTTAGATAGTAGTACGGCTAATTGGAAACAAAGGTTTTGACTGAGTGTCATCATATATAAAAACGAAACTTTGTATGGGTACCGAAAAACTTAAACATTTTTTAAGTGTGCTACATATTAACGTAACAAAATATAAAGTTGGATTTCAACAGATCTTATTTATCTATATATAACGGAAATTTTTCTATACAAACTGCAGATTCGACCGAGTCAACTAATTGGAAACAATCAAAATAATATAGAAAAACAAAAGATAAACATAATAAATAATTATAAAAAAAAATGCATAATACATTAAAATAGTATCCTTACTTTGTGGGGAATCCATTTTGCATCAATAAAGCTACGCATCGAACCTATATTTGTTTAATAAGGTACTTGCACCTTTTACAGGTATTACATACCAAAACTTTCTAACTTTTTTGAATAATTTATCGAAAATCATTATTTTTTGCTTTGCGACGACTTTTTAAGGTTATCCCATTAATGTTCGATATGATTAACCTCCGGGCTCAACGATAGCCACTTGAAAACAGTCATGGATTTTGCTTGGAAAAATGTTTTTGTTAGATTCACTTTATGTTTAGAATCATTATTCTGCTGGAAAGTCAAAATAACGGTCATATTTTTATTCGACCACGGTATTAAAACATTATTAAGCATGTCAACATATTTCGCTTTGGCGCGTATGCCTTTTATGCAGTGTATAGGACCAACTCAATTCCAGGCGAAGATTGTCCACACATTAATATTACCACCTTCATGATCTACAATGGTTAATGCATATCTAGGACTTAATTCCTAGCTTTATGGGCGTCGATCCCGTTTTCTACCAAGACCATGAATCTTTATTTTATCACTCCAGACCAAATATTTCTATTTTGTCGGAGCCCAATCAACATGGTTCTTAGCAAATTCTATTCTACGCTTTCTCTGCTTGATAGTCACAAGTATCTTCGTCCGTGAAAAGCACCCATGGAGGCTAGCTTTAGTCAACCATCTAAAAACGATCAGTTTTGATATTTCCAAGCTCAAACTAATCAACATTTTCGCGCTGAATATATACAGAACATTACTAGGATTAAATTTGGACTTCAATATAATCTGACAATCTATGATTTTGCAACTATTGCGCTGTCTCTTTTTGCGTGAAACGTTTTCTGTTGTATACTTTATTTTTAAATAGTCTATAGGTCTATTGGTGTTATTCTGGGTACAGAAAGGACATAGTCATGATTCTTGTTTCCAATTAGTAGTCAACGGTTGTATATAAAGTAGGGGCCAAGCGCAGGAAATGTGCACCGCACGCAGCCTGCGTTAACATGTGTGTGTTTGTATGTGTGATTCTGTGCTTGTGTGTATGAATTCAAGGGGTTTGAAATATATGAAAACACGGGTTCAAGGCATTCCCTCGTCAGGCGCTCCCGACTGCAGCATTCTCATTTGTTATTTGGTTAGTGGTATTACACAGTCGGTTTCGCCCGACTGCAACGTTCTTAATTGTTTGGAATTCCACCTTATAAAAATAGTTATTTTACAAAACAATACGCAAACTAATTGAAAACATAGCTCATTGTATTTCAGAACGAAAATATTTAAAAATAGCTAAGCACAATGCCTACATACAAGTTTCAAAACTGCAGTACTTGGCTAATTCATGTGTGCCTCCAAATCAACTTGTCGAATCATCAGCCCAGTAATAAAATGAATATATTCAATACCTTAGTTACCTATGGTATACCTATCTACAGAAAATATATTAATTAAAGATAAGAGTGCTGTATATATATATATATATATATATATATATATATATATATATATATATATAAATATATATAAATAAATGTCCATAATCTTTATATATATATATATATATAATGTTTTTTATAATGTATAAATTTATTTTCCCAATTTTGATTAGAGAATTTTTATTTTTTTTATTTAATTTAAACAGTTCTCATAAATTAAGATTTAATTTAAGTTAATTTAAATCAAATATATTTTCCACCGCTCATGTTTTTAACGATGAAAACAAGATGCAAATTAATTAAAAAAATAATTTAAAATAATTTCTTGTTTGTTAGTTAAAAAAAAGTGTTAAATTATAGTTTTTATAATTTTGCGGTTTTGACAGAATGGTAAGAAAAAATGTAATTTGAACATTGTACAGTAATGTTACCAAATAAGTAATTAATATTAGTTTAAATTTTAAACTTTTATTTCGCAAAATAGTTGTAAGACTAAATCGCAAATCATAAGTGTTAAAAATATACTTCCATTATCAAATTTGTCTAGCAACTAATAATTTATGTTGCTTATAAGTTGCACAAATTTTATGTTCTCCTTATTTATTATCCTCTTTCCCTATTGAGTACACCGCTGCAAATTAGGTGATTTATGATACCGACTATTTCGAATCATACTTGTGATCTTGTAAGGAAACATTGCAACAACCAAAAGTCCTGTGTACAACAATTACCTTGACCCACATTAATATGTGCTTGCAATATCGCTCTGGATATTTCCATGTCAATTGTACTCTGGGTTTAGTATACATATATTTAGGTACATATGTACATATGTATATATAAAGATAATATACATATGTGTATGTAATACATACACAATGTGAAATATAATCGATAAAGATGTTCATGTATCATACGCAAAAAGGTCAGAACAAAAATGCAATACATATATTATTTGCAAATCTTGTGCATTGCAAACATATATATAGATATATATATATATATACATAAACATATACAACTATATAACATTCATACATATATATATATATATATATATATATATATATATATACATATATAACTAGTATATATATATATATATATATATATATATATATATATATATATATATATATATATATAAACCAACGCTTACTAAAAGCCTTTCTTTTATTTACTCACGCGAGATCTACATATATACACACTGCTGTCGTCCTGCATACCCCTGTAACGACCACAACATATTGTTATCTTTTACATCAGGTAAGAGCACTGTTTATAGAACTTTGTCAATGCTTCAAATAATAATCGCTTTCACAGGTTTTACAACATTCTTAAATCTTTAATGAGCTGTTTCTGAAGTACAGTTCCTTAATAATCAGTATATTATATTCATTTTAATTTATGTGAAAAGATACATTTTCACGAATACAAAGTCGGAGGAGGGACACAATACTATCGTTAATACAATCGATAATAATATAGGAGTTACTTTCTATGGAATACCTGAGTTCCATATCAAATGCTAATTGTGGTTGGTCTAGATACCGCATTTGCATCGCATCACTAATCTATCGATAACATGTGAATGGTGTTTCTGTACACGCGTTCCACTTCCATAATCTTTTTCATAAATATTTTTAAATAAACTACTTAAAGTTATCCGTCGTAAACAAAATGTAAGTATCGATATAGTGTTGTAATGTTTCTATTCCAGGCCAAGTAGAAAGATGCTGATGCTACTTTTGTGAAATTTTAACAATTTTCACGTGCGAATATTTTACAAATAAAAATTTAGGAGTAAATTCTATATGATCAGTATGGAAACTCTATTAAATTATGTATATATAAAGCAATATATACTCTCATTTCAGTTTTGAATACTCGATTTCAGTTCTTGTTAACCCACAACATTCATTTGTAAATATTTATTACTACGTATGTTTAAAGTTCAAATTGAGAATATATATTTGAATTCACGCAATTAATTTATATCGCAAAACGTACGGTGAATTTTTTTCATATGATGAGATGCAACGACACAAAAATAAATTCTTTTAATATGCGCGAATGAATATTATATTCGACTATATATTGTCAAATATTTACCTGTTTCCAATTAAGCACCGAACCACTTTTATAAAACACCAATATTGTCTGTAGAAAAACTCTGTGATTTTAAGGTATTTATATCTTATTTATTTAAATATTTTATTATTTATATTATGTATTTTAGATATTTCATAATTGGAATTCATGATTCAAGGATGAGTAAGACCTTCGACAAACGAGTCGGTCAACAACATTTATATCTTTATTTTTGACTTGGGTACATCGAAACTACTATCGGACCGAATGTGAGTTTATTTGGGAGCAGGTGTTTTGCCCCCTTTTAGACGGTGCCCTCCCTACCTTGAGTAGGCCATCTGGGCGACTACCAATTCCCTTTTTCAAAATGCATCTATATTAAGGCATATCTACCTCACCTTAAAGCTCACAAATGAATGTTCCGCGACATTATTTGACTATTCATATTGTTTATTTATTTCATTATACTTTGTTTTTTATTTTATTTTGTTATTTATATAGATATTCTTTTTATTTCTCTGCTTATTTTAATTGCTCTGCGCCCAGGGCAAATCGAAAACAAGGACAAAAAACAATAGCACCACGAAACAATCTACTGGAACACCTAACCAGACACTCGAGTATGTGGACAGGGCAGCAAGGGGTTAAACGGGTCTTGAATTAACTGGTTTCTATTGCTTGCGAAGGGACAATAGGACATATACAAACAGAGAATGTCTAAAACTATTAGCAGCAATTTTGTTATAAATAAATTTGATGAACTTTACGAGTATATAATAACATAGTTATAATTCCGTGAAAAGAAATAAAAAATTTATTTTCACGAGTTGTGAATTTTTTCGTTTATTCCGTTCAGTAGTTTGAATAAGACTGAATGCAAAATTTCGCTTACTCTATATTTAAACCTAATCAATGATTCGAGTTCGTAGCTTCATGTAAAGGGATACACCACTGGACGGCGTATCACTCTACGGTAAAGTTTTGCCGCTGGCAAAACTGGCTGTAACGGGTATAAAAACCTGGTGGTGGTGGCCAATCCCCTCCTGATCCGATCCTTCGCCGCGAGTGACTTCACTGGTGACTGGCTGATTGCTGTTGGACGGCGTGCGTGTCAGGCTGCAGCCAGGGCAGTGTTGCTGGTCGCCGGCGTCTTTTCTCGGTGGGCCAATGTTGTCCGTCCTCTCTTTTTGCGTTTCTGTGTATTTTATTTTTTGATTGTATATTTTCTTCATTTACTCTGGCTTCTCTCGTCTTAAATTTTTCTGCTTTTTTATCCTGTTAATCTCTTTATCGGAAAAAGGTCTAGCTCCCAAAAAAAAAAAAGATTCCAATGACCAACTGATCTACTACTTGCGAAACTTTGTGGATATGCCAGTGCCTACAGAACAGAATTTGGGGGTTCCAAAGTTGTATTGGATCTATCGAAAGTAAACATATACAGTGCGCCATTAAAGTAGTAAAAGAGGTACTCTAAGAAGCCTTATAATTATTCTAATGTGAGCTCTTTTGTGTTTATTGTGACGAATATAATTGCACAGAACAAATAAAGAAAAATCCCGTTACAAAATCTATTTTCGGAAGCTCATAATTCCCATAAACGTATATATGCTTGAAAGTGTACATTTTGTAGAGTCGAAATCTGCTCTCTTAGTGTTGCGAAGCGTGCTTGCATCTCAAAAAACATGGCGCGATCAGCGAAGATTTGTGGAGAACGCACACGGCAGCACACGATAAAATCAACCTAGCCCAACCAAATAAATGGCGTCGCCTTACTCGTCACTGTAACGAGTGGGTTGGCGTGTTATATTTTTGTGTGTTGTTTCTGGACTGACCAGAACAATCTTTATTTTAACTGACTGTATGCAAATTCAAGCCTTCGTAATTTCACACGTACAAGTGTAGACATTGTGAAATTCACTTTGATGTACATACATACACGGGTTTGTATGTGGTATTGTAAAAAATTGCGATGTTAGACAAAATTCTTTGGAATTGCGAAATAAAAAACAGCTGATTCAAGACGAAATTGCGATGTCGAGATCATCTACTCCGGTTAAAGCGCACGAATTAAAATCTGAAGGTGAATTGGAACTGGATAAGACGGTCGTCGACAAAATGGCAGGAAATTCAAATGAGAAGTTCTTGTATAGTATTATGGAACAACTTAAAAATTTGTCGTCCCAAACAGAGAAAGTTCGGACTGTATCACAGGAATTGTCTATTCGTGTAATTAAATTGGAAAATCAGTCGGATAATGAAAACCTATACATAATGGGTCGCACTGGCGTTGCTACAGCCGATAACGCACTTGGCGAATATGGACGCGCAGTCGACGTAGCCACACAGGGTGGAACAGGCGCTGCTATAGCCGGCAACACATTTGGCGCATATGGACGCGCTATCGAAGAAGATGTATATGGTTTTCGTTCCGCGCATCGTGTTGGCATGTTAGAGCAAAATAGTGTTATGGGATATGGTCATATGGGCAATGGTAATTTACAGGGTGGCGAAAGAATTTTTGAGAATAGGGAAGCAGCACAGAGCAATGCTCAAAATATACAACGTTATCAATACACACAGCCTCTTAAATTAATTTATTTACCAGAATATAATGGAAACGCCGAAGAATGGCCAGTATTTTACACTATATTTGTGAAATCGACTGCAGCCTTTGGATATACAAATTTAGAGAACATGTGGAGACTCCAAAAGAGTCTTAAAGGAGAGGCAAGGGAAGAAGTGAAAGCCTTGGTTATTACCCTGTCAATGTTAATCATATAATGGACCGACTGCAATTCAGGTATGGTCAACCAGAACTTTTAATAAAAAGTCAGATAGATATGGTCAATGATCTCTTACCCTTTTGCGACAGTAACTTGGAAAAAATAGTTCCGTTTGCTACTAAAGTTGAGAACCTGGCTATATATTTGAAATCCGCAGGGGATACACAATACTTGTATAACCCGACCTTAGTGCAAAAACTTGCGGGAAAATTACCTTTAACAAAACGCATACAATGGATGGAGTATGCGACAGGTGTTGTTCCATACCCTAATCTAAGTCACTTCAGTTCCTAGCTAAGCGATATTGCTACACTGATGACGTCGAAACATCAAACAAAAAGTGAGCCACGCCAACAGCAGTGGGTGATGCAGACTACCAAAAGGCACTGGTGATCAAAATAATAATACAAATACAATAATACTAAATTGATTTGTTATAAGTGTAAAGGAGAGCTTCACCTTGTTAAGTAGGCCGGATCTGATCTCAAGAAAGTACTTTCCGAATTTAAAAATGAATCTCTTGAAGAATACCTTAGAAATCTTAACCCCCATTCTTTCAACTATGACACAATCTATGGAGAGCGACTAAATATCTTAAACGACCTGCGAAGAGAAGCACAGTAGTTCGTAAAAGTAATGGCAAATGGTGTAGGTCTGACAACAAGCAAGCTGAAGGATTTGGACAACATTTGCACTCTGAATTTCAAACAAGTGATATTGCTGACATTTCAATAGAAAGAGATTTCTTCCCTCCAAAATGCATTCGTTTCCTAACGTTTATATTCAATGCAATACTCAGACTAGACCACTTCCCAGGTCAATGGAAATGTGCAGAGATAATTATGATCCCAAAGCCAAACAAACCAGAAACTGAGCTCTCATCGTACCGTCCTATTAGCCTATTGTCAACATTTTCTAAAGTATTCGAAAAAACACTTTTAAAGAGAATGGCGCCATACTACTTAATATTAAAATCATATTTAGGTAACAGATACTTCTAGTGCAGCTAAAAAGTGAATCATCACCATTTTTAATCATAAATGCAGGTGTTCCGCAAGGAAGCGTCTTAGGACCCATTCTATATACTCTGTTCACGGCTGACATGCCACATGACATGCCACTTTCAAATAACACAACTATTGCTACATACGCTGATGACACAGCTATTATAGCAACTAGCTCATCAAATGAAGAAGCTTCTCAACATCTGCAGTCAGAACTCACCCTTATCGAAGCATGGTTTCTCCATTGGAAAATAAAAGTAAACGCCTTAAAATCTGTCCAAACAACAATTACTTTAAAAAAGTGCGATTGTCCAGAAGTTTTATTTAACGGCTCTGCGAATACCTTGGCGGGCATCTTGACCGCAGGCTGACATGGAAGAATTATATTAAGGCAAAACGGCAGCAACTTAAATTAAAAACAACGAATGTCTTGGCTATCAGGCCGAAAATTTCAAACCAGCCTGCAAACCAAGGTTCGCTTCTAAACGATATTTTTAAGCCTGTGGGGTACTGCTAGCAACTCAAATATTGAAATTCTGCAGCGCTACCAATCAAAAACATTGCGGTCCATAGTTAATGCTCCTTTTTACGTTTCTAATGCATGCATACACAAATATCTTAAAACTCCCTATGTGAAAGAAGAAATAAATAAAATCAGTAACAAATAAATTGATAGACTTCATCATAACCACGAAAATAACCTAGCCTTAAATCTAACAGATAATAGTCTAACAGTAAGAAGACTCAAAAGAGTACACATTCTTGATCTCCCGGAAAGAAAGAACAAACAAGCTTGACTTTAATCTATTATACAAAATAAGTAAAATATAATAGTACGTTTCACTGGAAACGTTCTATTCCTGTTAATTATAATCATAGTGAAACTAAATTTACTTAATAAATTGTCTTAAGACAGTGTAAATAAAAACAGATAAATAAAAAGAAAATAAAAAAAAAACATTTTTAAGGGTGATTTTTATTCCAAAGCAAATGTAAAGGAAAAATGGGATATGATAAAAAAGCTTGGGCTCTGTTTTGGTTGTCTACAGCGCGGTCACACATTGGTGTCTTGTAAATTTAAACGGGAATGCAGGATAAATGGATGTTAAAAAAATCATCACAAAACACATCAGAATCCCGACTATGATAATGATGTTAAAAAGTCGAACGAAGTAACAATAAATACTGTCGAGTCCCATGTGTCAAAATTACTCTTTAATGTGTTGCCGGTAGATATAATTACAACAATAAAATAATCAACATATTTGCCTGAAGAGATGAGGGCTCGTCTGCAGCATTGATTAACGAAGAACTGGCTCATAAAGTGGAAGTAGATATAGACACAACAAAACTTACGATAAACTGGATTGGAAAGCATACAACAGATGTAATGTCAATGGAATGTCAACTCAGAATTCGAGCTCGGTACAGTAACAAAAACTGGCTTCGTATAAAGAGCAATACGGTTCCAGATTTACAGCTACCATTACATTCAGTTGATATAGCTAAACTAAAAGAGAAGTTTAGGAACTTTCAGTCATGTTACACACAAACATTATGGCATCGGATCTGGACATATATATGCATAAAATGATGACAGAGCTTTGGCGTTAAAGTAAATGCAAACCCCTTGGAAGCAGCAGACGTAAGCAGAGCCAAAAGAATTCTAAAAGACAGCAAAAAGACTCGAAGGATGATATGAAACATGGCTACTATGGACTGAAGATATAGGTCAGCTGCCCGATAGTTACAACATGGCCGTCAAGAGACTAAAGGAAGTGGAAAATAATATGCGTAGCCTCAGGTCAGTTCTAAAACATGGTATCTATCACAATTGGGCGTATACAACGTAAACAAACCCAACAAAGATGCCCTTGGTTTTTGATGCTGCAGCTGCAATAGATGGTGTTTCCTTAAATACAAAGCTATTAAAGGGACCAGATGAAAACGCACCGTGAATTTCAATTTCGCCAAAGAAAGATGGCAGTATGTGCCGACATAAAAGATACATTTCTGCTGGTAAGAGTTATATAGAGAAAAGCTGATCAAGAGGCTCTCTGATTCTTATGGAGACATGGTAATCCGGATGCGAATGTATCTACATATAACATGAAGGTGATGATATTTGGAGCTGCTTGTTCTCCCAGTTGTGCGCAATACGTAAAAAATTTAAATGCACAAAGCACTATAATATATAGGGAAGCAGTTAGAGATGACATTGAAACAAAACATTATGTGGATGATTTCGTTGCTTCAATTTCGAAAAGGAGGAGTAAATAAGTAAAAATTGTTCATAAGATGGTAAATTTTGAATTGAGAGGATTTGTATCAAATCGGAGCATAGTCCAACAAAGTCTAAATATCACTAAAAACGAGACTCCGATAGAAACGGTCAAATTGGACAGTGATAGAGTTGACAAAATACTTGGTATGCACTGGGATAGCCAAAATGACGTGTTTATATTCGATCTGAAACTAAATCGAGTGGATAAAGACGTTGAAAAGCCATTAGATCTTCAACCAAACGTTAATTACTTAGTTTAGTTATGTTGGTGTATGATCCCTGTGGAATGCTGGGAAATTTAATGATACATGGCAAGGAATTGATACAAGGTGTATGTATGTACGGGAATCAGCTGGTATGATTTGATACTAGAAACTTTGTTTGAACTTTTCAAACAATGGATGTCGCAATTGTAAAACGTCAAGTATTGTAAGATAAGTAGATGTTACTCTCCGAATATGTTTGATCCAAATGTATAAATAGAGCTACATGTTATTGTCGATGCAAGTGGGTTGGCCTTTGCTGCTGTGTCTTATTGGAGAATAGATTATATGGGTCACATTGAGGTTAAGTTCGGTGCTGGAAAAACTAAATGCGCACCTTTAAAAATCTTGTTGGTGCCAAAGCTACAAAGCTCTACCCTGTGGTCTGATTCCAGCACCGTGATTTCAATTATACTTTTAGATTATTGCCAGTACAAACAATTTGTTGCTCATCGGATCAGCGAAATTTTAGAAACGACGCAAGATACCGAATGGCTCTGGGTACCAACGAAATTAAATGCAGCAGACAAAGCAACAAAGACGCATAAAGGTATTAAGTATGTTCCGGAAAACATGGACAAAAGGGCCAGAATTTCTATTAAAGGAAAAGCAGTTGGCCCTCCACAGGCTTAGCAGAAAATTGTGACAAAACAGCAGAGCGAAAGGACATAGTACTGGACTTTCACAGTACTTACACTTAAAACGCACCATGGGATGGGTGGTTTGTACAACGGCTTCGTCATAATGGTGATTTAGAAGTCATAGAGAACTTACAGTAAAAGAATAACGCTTGGCAGAAAACACAGATAAATAGTTTAAAGAATATGGGAAGTGGTTCAAAATTCGATGACGACGGAGTCTTAATTATAAATGGACGGCTCGACTTTGCAGTGGTGTTACCCGAAAGAGCACGTCACCTGTTTATCTTGCCAAACAGACATACATTAACTAACTTGATCGTTAAATGGTACCATGAAATTTACCATCATCAGAATGATGAACTTATTGTGAACGAGAGGAAGTTCCGGATCATAAATTTGCGAGTGGCTGTTAAACGAGCTAAAGCAAATTGTCAATACTGCAAAAAGAATAGAGCAAGCCCACAACCAGCATTAATAAGACAATTACCAAGAGATCGAGTAACTTCATATCAACGGCCATTTTCCTATGTTGGTATAGATTACTTTGGGCCAATCCTGGTAACAATTGGGCGATGCAAAGAAAAGAGATGGGTTGCTCTGTTCACATGCCTAACGATAAGGGCTATACATCTGGAATTAGCTGCGGATTTGTCAACTGATACATACATACTATGCTTACGAAATTTTGTTAACAGACGTGGAATTCCAACCCGAATCCGATCGGATATGGGCACTAATTTCATTGGTGCCGATAATGAGATAAAAAGAACAAAGGACTTGTTTGATTAGGATTACATCAAATCAGAAATGGCAAACAAAAGCATCGAGTGGGAATTTAACTATCCATCTAACCCAAGTTCAGGAGGCTGTTGGGAGCGTCTTGTCAGATCTACGAAACGTGTTCTGTCGGTTACACTAAATCAGGAAGCTCCTCAAGTAGAGACATTGAAAAGTCTGTGAATTGAAGCGGAAAACATAATTAATAGACGCCCCTTGACGCATGTACCAAATGTCGACGATCCGGACCCCTTGGCGCCAAACCACTTTCTATTGGGATCTATAAATTCCTGGAGACGGTGGCAACTTCTGCTACAGAAAACAATATCGCATTGCCAAGCAACTTAAAGACAATTTTTGGAGGCATTGGATGAGAGAGTATTTGCCTACTCTAACTCGACACACTACATGGTACACTGCTACTAAGCCAATAAGCGTAGGGTACTTTGTCATTATTTGTGATGAAAACCAGCCAAGAGGAAGCTGGAAAAACTTGTTCGAACTAGTATCGACACTAAAAGCACAGCGTGTTTGCATCTCAAAACACATGGCGCAATTAGCGAAGATTTGTCGAGAACGCGCACGGCAGCACACGTTAAAATGAACCTATCCCAACCAAATAAATCGTTTCGCCTTACTCGACACTATACTATTATATGAATATTAAAAATAAAGTTAATCTTGTAACGAGCGGGTTGGTGTGTTATATTTTTGTGTGTTTCTGGACTGACCAGAACACTTAGTATTAAAAGTTCAATATTAAGAACACCGTTTATCAAAATAAATAGATTATTGTTTTACATATCCCTTTAAGTATGAATAAACATGTAGCTGCTTAAATTTTTGATTTACAGTCGCTCACAGCTTATTTCAACCAGCACCCAACAAAAACTTTAAACAGCTATAACAAGTAAACTAGAATATATATTAAAATTATTTAAGCGCAGGTGTACTGTTTTAACTTAATAAATATGACTTCATGTATTTTTTCATATTTTTTTTATATTTTATAACAATTAAAAACTAAAAAAACAACCAAAAACAATGTCACAGCTTATTTCAACCAGGTAACAAATTATATTTTAAAATTAAGTTTATAGCTAAATTAAAAATATTTTAATATTTGGTCTGACCGCCCTTCTGTACTACGATCAATTTGAGCCTCTTTTCAATAACATTAATGTCGGGCGACTGTGCCGGTGGTTGCATAACATGGGAACAGTTCCAAATCAGGCATGTCTGAACAATACCTGACTTATGTTTCGGATCATTGTCCTGATAAAACCTGAACTCATCACGAATGCACAGATCCTCCGCACTTTCATGCAAATTGGCTTTTAAAATTTGGAGGTAATGAGACTTGTCCATCGTTGTCTCAATAAACTCCAAATTTCCAACACCAGCTGCCGACATACAGGGCCAAACCATAACGCTGCCACCGCCGTGTTTGACTGTAGCCTTTAGGTTATTTGCTTGCAGCTCTGTGTTTGGCTTACGCCATACATATGAGGGTCCATCAGAGCCAAAAATATTAAATTTGGACTCATTAGCAAAAATAAATGACTTCCAAAAGTTAAGGTCCTTATTTAAGTGCTCCTTGGCAAATTTTAAACGCCACGTTTTATTTTTTGCGCTTATAAAAGGCTTCTTGCGCGCTATTCTGCCATTATAATCGTGCTCCTGAAGTACACGGCGAATAGTCTCTGGTCACTTTTGGAGCCGAAAACTTGGGATTTTCCCGGATATATAGACAATATAGCGCTCGTCCGTCGGATTGAAAATTTTATTGGGCGCATTTCTCCCCTTGTTGTGCGTTCTATTTTCGCGGACATACCGGTATATAATGCTTTGGACTGTGGAATCACTCAGTCCAACCATCTCACCAATTTTTCTACGCGAATGGCCATTTTTGAAGTGATTAAGGACAAGTTCCCGCTGATCAATCGCCGTACGTGGCCCCATTTCGCAAAACAAATTTTTGTGCAAGTTCTCCTCACAAAAATTGCAAGAAATTAACTTGAACGTATTGAGAATTTAATGACTAAAGCATAGAATAAAAATCAACCGCTACTTTGCAACATAACGGATCATTGCTCAGCTGCGAAAGATTTGGTTGAAATAAGCTGTGACATTGCTTTTGGTTGTTTTTTTAGTTTTTAATTGTTATAAAATATAAAAAAAAAATATGAAAAAATAAATAAAGTCATATTTATTAAGTTAAAACAGTAGACTAGCAACCTGCGTTTAAATAATTTTAATATATATTCTAGTTTAGTTGTTATAGCTGTTTAAAGTTTTTGTTGGGTGCTGGTTGAAATAAGCTGTGAGCGACTGTATGTTTAAAAATAATGAAGAGTAAGCTGTTTTTCAAAAAACTTTGGTGGTGTACCTTCACTTTGCAATTTGAGGTATATATTTATTTAGGTTTATACTGTTAACTTTCGAGGTAGAATTTAAAAAATAAATAAATAAAATAAAAGTGGAAAAGATTATAAACCTTGCCTTCTCTTGATTTCGCAATTTCATTTAAATTTTGATCATAAATATGTAGTGTGTAATATTAAATGTCAACACATAAAATAGAAAAGAAAATAAAAAACAGCAACAAAATGCATACGTCTACTGCTGCACTGTTTTTCGTCCTCTGTTTCTTTTTCGTCTCTTTAGATTGGTCACCGCGGGAGCAAACTCACTATGCATGAAACAATTTTTTTTGCTATACATTTAAAGCAAGTTAGACTGTTATTAACCATCTATCAATATAGGGTAATTAGAATAAAAACGTGCACTTGTAAGTTTATTTGACGGCTACAATATGTGTATTATAAATAACCACACATGGATCTTCAACATCATAATTAATAACTGTACATTGTTTTGGTTATGAACTTGTCACAGCTATGCTTTTGAGTCAAATGTCTGAAAATTTCAAAAGCCATTCGGAAAGATAAAGCTTTTAAGAATAAATCAGTTTTACTGATAATTGTAACGTTCAAGTAATGATGTTCAAATTGTAATTTAGGTTTACAAACTTTTGAAATTCGTATTTTAAGCAAAACTACTAGATCCCCCTAGCTCTGATATCTATCGGCTTAAGCATGACTTAAATGACTCTCTCAAGTTCATTACCGAAACTGGTTTAGTGGAGGACGTCGATGATGCGATCCAAATCCTTCTGGACAAATGTTGTGCTCACTTTGTCTAGCGGGTCCACAGCAAAACATACTTACGCCCACGCCAGCACTTTGCTAAGTAGTCTCTTAGGCTGAGGTGTTACTTAATTTGACCGGGGGACCACCTTGAATGGAGTTGAGTGGCCTTAAAATTTTTGTCTGCAGAATTTTGAGTTGTTCAGTAATGTTTTAACAAACTTAGGATTGATGCTTAAGTCTTGTGATTATGGGTTGAGGATAATATTATTTTTTATTACAGTTTAGCCTATCACTCGATTAAGGATATTGATTGGGTGCACCTTGCGATGCCTACGTTGCTTTCTTTTACAAATGATATACAATGGTACTCCAGTAATAAGTCTTAGGACCTTTGCTTGAAAGAGATTTGGTTCGCGTACCGCCAGACTGACGCAAGTAGTGTATTTTATAGCAAGGTGTTATTGCGCAGAAATACTTTGCTGTCAGCCTTAAGAAGTCATTCGTTTCAGTTTTTGTCGTAGACTGTGGTACACAGTGTTTTCTCCAAGTGAGTCTGCGATCAAGGTGAACTGCGAGGTAGCGGTGTCCGTCTTTGTGATCGAGTAGCTCACCATAAAGGAACACTCATGGCGACGTATCTCTGTGGAGGGCGAACGTGGATCAAATTGATTCTTGTCTGTTCAGCGAAAGTAGCCAGAGCGATGTTATTGAACTTTTCCAGTGTCTCGGGGTTGGCTGTCCCATATCAGCTATGAAGATCGTATACAGCCAATGACAAGGAAACTACGCTGTGGGAGTCCGCTTCAATTTCTTTGAGAAATTTTCTTTCTTTGAGAAAACTGTGGAGGATAGCGTAGAGTTGAGTGGGGATAAGTGTTTTCAACTCGAATAGAAGGCCTTTGTGCTACACTCGGTCAAATGCCTGCTGTATGTAAAGAAATGCAGCTACTCAGTATTGGGAGTTTTCGAAGCAATTGAGGTTGAAGTCAACAACTCAATGCAGCTGCTCCGGGGTTCCATGTCGTTTGCTGCAATATTCTGGTCAATAATATTCGCTCGAATAAATCAAACCAAGTGTAAACCAAATGGCATAACCTTCCAATGGTCAAATACACGCCCGAGGTCTGTGAGAGCCATATATTCTCAGCTTGCAGCTGCCATTGGGATTAATCAGTATTCACTTTGGAAGACCAACATTCCAAAATGTGATTGATGTTCGGTAAACAGTATGTATCCCGATCTAACTGACAGTTGAGCCTATCTTAGTTATCTTAGTCCTCTTCGGATATCACCCGATTTTTTGACTACTAGCGCTATCGACGCACTCTTGGGGTTTTTCGACGCTTCAATGCGGTCAGTTTGTAGAATTTTGTCGACTTGAACAGGATTTTCTGAAACGCCGGGTTCTTTGACAAGATGATTTTCGTGCACGGTATGCATGTGTTCCGCGATGTCAAGTACAGCTGCCAGGAAACGTGTTATCTAATCTTCTATTGTATCTGACTATAGCTTTCGTCGTCTTCGCCTCAAAGCGTTGCGTCGTATTGGCGCTGCTTGGTTTTCGCTTTTTTTTGCTTTACTGCTTGGATGCAACTGTACCGTCGCTACCTCCCTGCTGAGTTGCTTTGGGCGTCGTGGTTGGGTCGCAGTGGATGTTCTGCTTTGCTGTCGGTTCAATGCAGCCATCGAGAACTGTCTGCCGGAATGGATTCTTTAGCATTGGCTCAACGTTGACGACTGACAATATTGGGAACCATTCCTTACTTTCGGGAAAGCTTTGGCGTAGTAGGCCCCGCGAGATGTTAACGGGCGTCGATCTGACGCCGCTGATACTCCACTTCACTCCCTACAGGCTGAGTCTCGACGTATTTTATTTTGGGTTGAGATTGTCTGAAGTGAAACCTATTCCGCGCATAACATTATTCAGTATTTTGGGCAGCACCATTATTGGTATCGTGACTTCGCATTGACTTAGAAATGCACGTACCATTAATGCCTTAAAGACTTCGCACCGGGAGCTGTCACCCAAACAGATGGGAGTCTGCTACGGATGTCGTATAGAAGTATCGAAGGGGTAGGAATAAATCGAGCAACTCTTGCTAAGCTATTTCGGTAACCAATATACTTGGGCCCCAGACTGGAACGTAGATCTGGAGTGAGTCCGTAGCAACCCTGATCCTGTCCAGTTTAAGTTAAGACCTTGTGCTTCGCATGTGGGCACTGGCAATCGGGGAAAGATTTGTTGGACGCAACGTGCCAGAGCCGTTGACTTTTTCTTGGGGAGGTCGGACTTTTTCATCGGTTTTCTCTGGAGCTGACGAACTTACCCGGGAGCGCGACACAGCAATATTGCGTTCGCAAGTGGTCATATACTCGTACAGTGCCTTCAACTCTGCTGACGGATTATTACACTTTTGGACAACTCCCGCTGGCCGCCAAAAGACAAATGACCCCATCGTAGGACCTTCACCATACCATTGAATTGTAGCACCTTCCTTGAGGATAGCTTGTAGCTTGTTCTTTCATCGATATGTATTGTTCGCTTTTTTTTGGTTATTATCATTTACTTATTTTTCTCTTTCTCACCGCTCGTGTGGTGGTGTTGTCGCCACGTTGGACTGATAATTCCTGTTTTGTACGATGATGTCAGCATCGCTCGCACTCTAAATGATAGTTACGAGAACTTTTGTATAGCGTCTGCGATTCTTCATGATATGATTATCGATTCTCCCCTCTGTTATACTAGGCTCCCTTGTATTTATTACTTTCTCTCACGAATTAAAAAAGTATATTGGGTGTGTGCAATTTTTCCGCCGCCATTGCAGATAGAGATTTGAAACTTAGAATATATATTTGCGTAAACTTGCGTCAGATAAACTAATAACAGATTTCGGCAATGGCCACTGGGGGTATGGCAATTTGATAATCAATAGATCTTTATGTAAATTTAAAAATAACTCAATCGTTGTAAACTTTTGTGCGCATAATAATGGTTATATTTATAAACTACAATAAACGCAACAGCTTATACAATAATTTCCATACCCAGAACCCATCAAAAATGAGTAAAAAGCGTGCAATGGTTTTTTACAAATGTTTGTAATAGGTAGAAAGAGGCATCTCCCACTAAATAAAGTATATATATTTTGCATCAGGAGCCGAGTTAGCCATGTCCGTCTGACGTTCCGTCCGTCCTTGTCGATCTCGGAAATTATAAGGGCTCAACTCTTCCACTTTTTGAATATCGTCCACGGCTCGCGCAGATCTAGCTTACTTGATTGTGGAAATGAATGGAGGCTGGCAAATATTGAATATTTCCTACATTATTAAAATTGGAGTCACCAAATTTTGGTATGTATATTGCTAGTGACCTCTCCCAGAAACTCGGAAAACATCGGAAATGGCTATATCTCCCACAGTTTTTCAGCTAGCATTCCTAGCAAACCATTCGCAGCAAAATTACGGTGGAAAACTTCGTGTCACTTATGTTTGAGAACAACACCAACTGGCAGGCTTTGTGGTAGTCGTCATGATTGAGGTCCGCATTGTGGAACGCGAGCGGACAGATGGAGCAGGATCGACGATGTAGTGAGGAAGTATCTCCCCTACAACAATATTGACTTATTTTAATTTTTGTTTTTTTTAAACAAGGGTTAGCTGGACATCTCCAACGAAAAACAAACGCTCGGAAGCTCCGTAGTAGCAACGGCAACGAGGAAACAAACGCGCAAAAGCTTCGCAGCTGTAGTGACTTATATCAGCGCTGAGAAACATGCGCTTAAAAGCTGTACAGCTGCAGAAAAAAAAAGCATGCGCTCAAAAGCTGAGCAGCTGCAGCAATGAAACGATACATGCGCTCAAAAAACCGCTCCGCTGCAGCGACACATAGCAGCTATAAGAAACTCGCGCTCAAAGGTCAGCCAGCAAACAAATAAAGCGAATCAAGCAGGCTCAAAAATACTCACGATCATCACTGATAAGCGGACACCTGCAAACATTAGCCGAGTGAAAATGACCCACAGACATACGCTCAATTGTAAGGAGAAAATTACAAAAATTAAAATTACGATTAATGAACAGTGTATTTTCACGAGACAAGGGATTTTAGTTTCCTTTTTTTCGGCATAAGAAAAACAACACGTGCCACAACATAAGGAGAATATATCTACGACCACACAGGAGGAAAAAATGAACTATTAGGAGACTAATATAGTCGCGACCCAGGAAATTCACGGGAAAAAAAGTCAGCCTTGCGGAGACCGACTGTGACGTCAGCAGTACCACTGATCTCTAGCGAGTAGCGAAAGCAATTTTGTGCGATTAGGGAAAATTAGTCCCTCTCCTCTTTGTGCTTTTTAATACATTTTGATTTTTGGATTAAATAATCCAGTCCTAAGCCGGAAAATGGTAAAAATTCCTTTCAGTCTGTTAAACAGTTTGTAGTTTTCTTTTACGTGGTCATATGTTGTCGTGTATGACCTCCGTGTCCGCCGATGTCGTATTGACTTGTGGAGAGATTTGACAAGTGTTCCGAGCGCCTCTGCACTCCCGACGCCTTTCTAGTCGCTTCGTTCATCGGGATGGACCCCGCAGGGTGCTCCGAGTATTCGCAGAATCCTTTATGGCCTCTGGCAAGTGTATGTGGCAGAGCGTCATTACAAGAAGGCGCCGCACAGGCTGCATAGATTACGGTACTTTGACTTGCAATGCGCAATTGCGAGGAAATAAGTATAGTAACAGAAAAGAGGGGCACTGTTACTGAGTAAGGTCTGATCGTATTCCACGAACTGATGGAAAGTGCGAGACAGGTATCCGTTAGCCCAAACAATGAACCCCTATATAAACTGGGCGCTGCACTCTCTAAGATCAGTTCAGAAAGCGGCATAGCAGCAAGCAGAGCTTGCTGTGCTTTAGAAAATTAACAAAATGTCAAGAATGAATCCTCCTCCGAACGACTTTCCGACATATATATATATAGTAGAGTATATGTATATAGTAGAGCCAATGCATTAAAATGACGCAAGCTGTTCCTTATTCTCAGCCGTTCCGCTATGAAAAAATTCGTGAATACCTTCTAAACTAAACTTCTTAACTTGCTAATAAAACTTTTGAAACCCTGGGTTTGATAAAGTGCTGGTTCAAACAAATTTTATGATCCCTTCGTTACTAAAACTTTATAAACTTCATATGTTCGTCCAATTCTTGAATATGGATCTCGTATATGGTGTCCCCAATACAAGGTTCATCAGGATAGAATTGGTTCTGTGTAGCAATTTCCGATATTTTAAGGCGCGGACGCTGGGGGCGTTCTAGTGGGCGTGGCCGGGAAATCAAGGTCGGAGTTTCTGGGAGAAGTCACTAGCAATATACATACCAAAATTTGGTGACTAACTTTAATAATGTGGGAAATATTCAATATTTGCTAGCCTCCCAGTGAGCGTGGCACAAAAATCTTAACACTATCTGAAGCAGATATTTTTAAGTATATATCTAAAATTCCAAGTTTCTATCTTGAATTGCGCCGAAAAATATTGCGTTTATCCGGATAGACGGACGGACAGATAGCACGACGGACATTGCACAAAACAAATATACTAGTGACACTTGGTGATCGAGTATAAAAATTTTAAGAATCTATAGTCGTTTAGTTTGATTCTCTAGCTTTAGTAGTTTCTGAGATCGCTGTATTCATACAGACTGGCCCTTATAGTTTCCGAGATCGCCAAGGACGGACGGAACGACAGACAGGCATGGCTAACTCGGCTTTGGATCCTGATGCAAAATATATATACTTTATTTGGTGGGAGATGCCTCCTTCTACCTGTTACAAACATTTGCACAAAACCATTGCACCCTTTTTAGTAATTTTTAATGGGTTATGGGTATGAAAATTATTGTATAAGCTGTGGCGTTTATTGTAGTTTATAAATATAACCATTATTATGCGCACAAAAGTATACTACGATTGAGTTATTTTTAAATTTACATAAAGATCTATTGATTATCGAATTGCCATACCCCCAGTGGCCATTGCCGAAATCTGTTATTAGTTTATCTGACGCAAGTTTACGCAAATATATATTCTAAGTTTCAAGTCTCTATCTGCAATGGCGGGTGTAAAATTGCGGTTATACGGGCAGACGGACATTGCACACACCCATTATACTATTTTTATTTCGTGAAAGAGGGTAATAAATACAAGGGAGCCTAGTATAACAAAGGGGAGAATCGATAATCATATCATGAAGAATCGCAGACGCTATACAAAAGTTCTCGTTACTTTCATTTAGAGTGCGAGCGATGCTGACATCATCGTACAAAACAGGAATTATCACTCCAACGTGGCGACAACACCAGCACACGAGCGGTGACAAAGAGAAAAATAAGTAAATGATAATAACCAAAAAAAGCGAACAATATATATCGACGAAAGAACAAGCTACAAGCTATCCTCAAGGAAGGTGCTACAATTCAATGGTATGGTGAAGGTCATTTGTCTTTTGGCGGCCAGCGGGAGTTGTCCAAAAGTGTAATAATCCGTCAGCAAAATTGAAGGCACTGTTCGAGTATATGACCACTTGCGAACGCAATATTGCTGTGTTGCGCTCCCGGGTAAGTTCGTCAGCTCCAGAGAAAACCGATGCAAAAGTCCGACCTCCCCAAGAAAAAGTCAACGGCTCTGGCACGTTGCGTCCAACAAATCTTTCCCCGATTGCCAGTGCCCACATGCGAAGCACAAGGTCTTAACTTAAACTGGACAGGATCAGGGTTGCTACGGACTCACTCCAGATCTACGTTCCAGTCTGGGGCCCAAGTATATTGGTTACCGAAATAGCTTAGCAAGTGTTGCTCGATTTATTCCTACCCCTTCGATACTTTTATACGACATCCGTAGCCGACTCCCATCTGTTTGGGTGACAGCTCCCGGTGCGAAGTCTTTAAGGCATTAATGGTACGTGCATTTCTAAGTCAATGCGAAGTCACGATACCAATAATGGTGCTGCCCAAAATACTGAATAATGTTATGCGCGGAATAGGTTTCACTTCAGGCAATCTCAACCCAAAATAAAATACGTCGAGACTCAGCCTGTAGGGAGTGGAGTGGAGTATCAGCGGCGTTAGATCGACGCCCGTTAACATCTCGCGGGGCCTACTACGCCAAAGCTTTCCCGAAAGTCAGGAATGGTTCCCAATATTGTCAGTCGTCAACGTTGAGCCAATGCTAAAGAATCAATTCCGGCAGACAGTTCTCGACGTTTTTTTATCAAACCCCGGTTTCCAGAAGTTTTATTAGCAAGTTAAGAAGTTTAGTTTAGAAGGTATTCACGAATTTTTTCATAGCGGAACGGCTGAGAATAACGAACAACTTGCGTTATTTTAATGCATTGGCCATATACTATATATATATATATGTCGGAGAGTAGTTCGGAGGAGGATTCATTCTTGACATTTTGTTAATTGTTAAATGTTAAATGTTTAATGTTTCTAAAGCATAGCAAGCTCTACTCGTTCATTGGCCTAATGGAATCCTTCTTTGGCCTAACGGATTTCTGTATCGCTATTTCTATCAGCTCGCGGAATACGATCAGCCCTTACTCAGTAACAGTTTTCCTATTTTCTGTTACTATGCTTATTTCCTCGTAATTGCGCATTCCAAGTCAAAGTACCGTAATCTATGCAGCCTGTGCGGCGTCTTCTTGTAATGAAGCTCTGCCACATAAACCTGCCTACAAAATATTAGCTCGCTGATCTACGCATGTACACTGAACTACAAAGTACATATAGTAGCGCATCGACATATATATATATATATATATATATATATATATATATATATATATATATATATCTATATACATGCGTAGGTCACAGATATATATATATATACTTGTATATATATGTATGTATATATATATATGGGTTTTGAATTGTGTATACAGGACTGGATTTCCGCGGTACGGTGAGGTAACGCTTCGCGGAAGCCATTGTAAGGAAGTTTTTAGGGCTGGGATACAGCTGAATCACGTCCACGGTCTCTTTCAGAATGGGCGCTGGGAGTGCAGAAGCGCTCGAAATAATCGCCGGAATTGTCTCTAAGTCACTGCGACATCGGAGGAGAGGCGTGATGATGAACCAGGGGAGGCCATAAAGTATTCTGCGAACACTCGGTGCACCCTGCGGGGTCCATCCTGATGAACGAAGTGACTAGAGAGGGCGTCGGGAGTGCAGAGGCGCTCGGAACACTTGTCAAATCTCTCCACAAGTCACTACGACATCGGCGGACACGGAGGTCATACACGACAACATATGACCACGTAAAAGAAAACTACAAACTGTTTAACAGACTGAAAGGAATTTTTACCATTTTCCGGCTTAGGACTGGATTATTTAATCCAAAAATCAAAATGTATTAAAAAGCACAAAGAGGAGAGGGACTAATTTTCCCTAATCGCACAAAATTGCTTTCGCTACTCGCTAGAGATCAGTGGTACTGCTGACGTCACAGTCGGTCTCCGCAAGGCTGACTTTTTTTCCCGTGAATTTCCTGGGTCGCGACTATATTAGTCTCCTAATAGTTCATTTTTTCCTCCTGTGTTGTCGTAGAAATATTCTCCTTATGTTGTGGCACGTGTTGTTTTTCTTATGCCGAAAAAAAGGAAACTAAAATCCCTTGTCTCGTGAAAATACACTGTTCATTAATCGTAATTTTAATTTTTGTAATTTTCTCCTTACAATTGAGCGTATGTCTGTGGGTCATTTTCACTCGGCTAATGTTTGCAGGTGTCCGCTTATCAGTGATGATCGTGAGTATTTTTGAGCCTGCTTGATTCGCTTTATTTGTTTGCTGGCTGACCTTTGAGCGCGAGTTTCTTATAGCTGCTGTGTGTCGCTGCAGCGGAGCGGTTTTTTGAGCGCATGTATCGTTTCATTGCTGCAGCTGCTCAGCTTTTGAGCGCATGCTTTTTTTTTCTGCAGCTGTACAGCTTTTAAGCGCATGTTTCTCAGCGCTGATATAAGTCACTACAGCTGCGAAGCTTTTGCGCGTTTGTTTCCTCGTTGCCGTTGCTACTACGGAGCTTCCGAGCGTTTGTTTTTCGTTGGAGATGTCCAGCTAACCCTTGTTTAAAAAAAACAAAAATTAAAATAAGTCAATATTGTTGTAGGGGAGATACTTCCTCACTACATCGTCGATCCTGCTCCATCTGTCCGCTCGCGTTCCACAATGCGGACCTCAATCATGACGACTACCACAAAGCCTGCCAGTTGGTGTTGTTCTCAAACATAAGTGACACGAAGTTTTCCACCGTAATTTTGCTGCAAATGGTTTTCTATAGGTGTTGGATTGTGAAACGCACACAGAAGAAAGTTGTTTGCTCAGCATCCTCAACGAAGCCTTCATCGCAGCATGTGCAAGTAGTGACCATCATCAAAGCGGTGTAGATAGCTGCGGAAACAGCCCTGTCGACTTAGCATCTGGGTGAGATAGAAGTTTAAATGGCCATGCATCGCTCCATGCTAATCCACGCATCAATATTTGGGGTGAGGTGATATGTCCTTCGCCCTTTGGTGAAAGCATCCCAGCGCCTCTGTCACATCTCCGCAGTGCATCGCTAGGGCGCGGTGCGCCTTTTTGAGTGTGGTTGGGCAGGCTCGGCTATGCGTCTCTTAGAATATGGGTGGATTCTCTGCGACCAGCTCAATGATAGCTCTGGCATCCACCATGTGTTCCCGGAAGCTGAGTCTGGTGACCAACGTAACTCCCATGTATTCTATGGCCGTCTTGGAGAGGATCCTGGTTTTGGCCACTGTGATGGTGGATGTCAGAAGGTCAGAAGGTATGTAGGAGGACAAGGAAGTCTTGTAGGGCCTCCATGATGCAACTCCACATCGCCTTGTTAAACGCGTTTTTGATGTGTATTGTGGCTATCAGATAGTATTCTTTGGAGTCACCCTTCAATCTGGTTCCAGTGTTTGCACTTGCGGCTATGTCTGTAACTTTATTGCTAGCATCCAGTGTGGATCTTGCTTTCTGGAAGCCGAACTGCATTGGTGATAAACGACCAGCCGAAACTTAGGCTCTTTCTAGGCGAAAATTAATGATTGACTCTAGTACCTTACCAGCCGAACCGATCAGTCAAATTGGTCGATAGGATGATGGCTCAATGATTTTTGTGCCCGCCCACTGGGAGGCTGGCAAATCGATAACATGTCGATACACTTCAAATCGCAAATCGATAAAGTATGCATTTTTTCACAATATAAAGTAAGTGTTGTCGGCGGCGGCCACAAATTTTAAACAGCTTTACTTCAATGGCAGAACCAACATTAAGACCACACAACTTCTAGTGTAATAATAATATATATTTCCTAAAAGATTATATATGTGTGTAGAGCGAAAGTAGCGAGCTTAAAAAATGTTTGTGTTTTTCTTCCCGCTGTTAATGGCCGACTGGCGTGGGTATCGAGCTTCGATTCTTCATTTTTGGTATCGATACCTTATGATAAAAAGATAATTTTTAAATACGTCGATGATGTCAAGTTGACAACATATTTTAACAAGAACTATTAATATAATTGATAAATGACGTTTCAAATTCGAATTATTGATTTTGGCGGTAACATTCCCCTCTTCATAATCCTCGGGTCAGTTACTATCCTCTAAGCCAACATCTAGAACCGCCACTTTCGTTGCTGGCCGTTCTATGCCGCCATGCTGTGTACGAATGGTTACACGCCGCACTTGAGTATCCTTTGCTATGACGGAGTCGATGACGCGCCCTTTTGGCTAGAGATTTCTGGGCAATGTGTCGTCTACAATGATAGCAATACTGCCAACTTTTATTGGCAGACATTTCTGGAACCATTTAGTGCGTCTAGTCAGCACTGGAGTATATTCCCTCACCCAACGTTGCCACAAAGGATCTCCAAAAAGTTGTACTTGGCACCAGCGTCGTCTCAAGTGCTAGACATTGAAAACGGCTTATAGTCATTTGCCGTGCCCAATAAAAAATGGTTTGGAGTGAGTGCGATGTTGTCGATCGTGTCCAGGCTAACGAAAGTTAGTGGGCGCGAATTCATTATGAACTGTGCACTTCTCAAGGTTTCGTCGTTAAAAGAGAAGTTCGGGTAGATGCTTCTCAGTGCAGTTTTTGTTGTGCGTACAAGCCACTCCCATGCACCACCCATGTGCGGTGTGGCTGGTGGGTTGAATCGCCATTTTGTCGAAGTCGATCTTGCCGAGCTCTCCGCGTACGACCTTCTCTTTCGGCTTGAAATTCGTCCCGTTATCAGATTATATTTCCCTCGGAGTCCCGCGCATGAAGTTGCCGAGGCACATAATACATGAGCTCGTGTCTAATCTGTGTGGAATCTCAAAGTGCACTGCGCGCAATGTTAGACAAGTGAAGACTGCGATCCATATCTTCTCTTTGCGTCTGCCAGGCTTCTCGAAACTACCCAATCTGACTGTGGGTATAGAAGCCATTTGCGGCGGCTCTGGAGTGGCTCCGTTCATTTTACATTTTTGGCATTTCTTCCGTACGGATTTATATACAATTCGTAGAAGGGAAATGTAAAAGCTTCCTTTTATAATTTGCGCGCTGTTAAACAAGTAAAGACTGCGATCCATCTTTTCTCTTTACATTTATGACAGTTTCGCGAGCAAGGTGATGATACCTCGCGTGGTAATTTTTGACCACCAATAACGTTACCTGACTCTCGCGCAGAGTGAAGATAGAATCTTCCGTGAAGTCGCCTGCATTTATTCTTCCTTTTACACGTAAGATATTTGCACTGTCTAGGTATACATTTAGCCCGATCAAACTTTTTTGACTAAGAGTCAGCTCTGAGGCTATCGAATTGGCTTCTTCTGCGAACTCAAGTGCTTGCGCTCGCTTATGCAGTAGAGCGTTTTCCGCTTGTATATGTATTATTTTTACAGTAGTTGGCATGACTAGTGTTTAGAGGAAGCACTATTTTGTGCTACCTTTGGCCGAAAATTACAATAAGAAATGTTTCACTTATATATTTCGACCGCGCTATGTCGACTTACATGTTTATTCTTCCGTGATCAATTTGGAGAGACTGAGGGCGCTGCCGTAAGGCAGCTGCAGCTTTATGCAGACATATTGAGTGTGAAGCTCGCTCAACTAAAGCTCACTCACATGAAATTGACTTTTGTACAATGCAGTGAGTCGTTTACAAATGAGTTAAATTTAACATTTGAGCGCGTGTCTTAATTCAAATACAATACGGTTTAAAAATGACGCTAATTAGTAGTTCTGCTCCGAACATGCTCCCCCCGTTGGAAGAGGCGTGCTTCCAACCGAGGTGGTTTCAACGGGCGGAACTGCGATTTTGCTAACTGCTCTTTTGACCAAGCCAGTGGCTGTACGGATGACTGCAACACGAACAACGCCGTCTTTTCCTGGGATGGTGCTGTCGACCCGGCCCAGGTGCCATCGTAGCGGCGGAAGGTTGTCGTCTTTGAGTAGAACAATTGCACCCACTTGTAGGTTGGGTGTTGAACAACGCCATTTGCCACGCTCCTGAATGATAGATAGGTGGTGCTCCATTTTCGCCAGAACGTCTGCTGCAGCTGGCACACGCGCTGCCATCGCCCTAAACGATCTATGTTTAGGTGAGTCACATCAGGCTCGTCTATTGAAGCATACGCCGATCCAATGAGGAAGTGGCCAGGTGTGAGAACTTCTAAATCGCTTGGATTTTCTGAAATGGGACAGAGAGGTCGTGAATTTAACATGGCAGAGATTTCACAAACAAGGGTGCGAAGCTCATGAAATGTGAGAACAGTGATTCCAACGACGCGATAAAAGTTGTACTTTGCAGCTTTCACGGCGGCTTCCCACAAGCCACCAAAGTGCGGCGAGCGTGGTGGGATGAAGTGCCAACTGATCCCGATGGACGAGCACGCGGTGAAGAGCTCCTTGTTTTGAGGATCGCTGAGAAAGCACTGGCGCAGTTCGTCCAATTCGTTCTTTGCTCCGACAAAATTTGTGGCGTTGTCCGACCAGATTTTGTTGGGCTTGCCTCTAATGCTAATGATACGTTTTAGGGCAGCGATGAATGATTGAGTAGACAGGTCCTCGACCACTTCCAAAGTAGCTTTAGTAGCGAAGCAGACGAAGATGGCGATGTAGCATTTCACGGGGGGCTTATTTCTGGTTTCAGCCTTGTAAAAGAATGGTCCGCAAAAGTCTACTCCTGTTGCCAAGAATGCTGCACGCGATCTGCTGGCAGGGCAGCCATGATGTGCTCGACGATTTTGGGCTTCATCCGAAAGCATCTTATGCACTTGTTGATGACGGCGGCGACAGATTTGCGTCCTCCGATGGGCCAGAATTTTTGCCGTATTGCAGCAAGCAAACTCTGGGGCCCAGCGTGCAGAAATTTGTGATGAAAGAACATGATGATCGCGCAAGTGACTGGGTGCTGCTTTGGTAGCAGCATTGGATGACGGGCCTCAAAGTCCAAGTGTGAGTTTTGGAGGCCAACACGAATTAATCCATGGCAGTCAATAATTGGGTGCGGTGAAAACGGCTTGCTTTTGGACGAGATTTTCTTATGCGAGTGCAACAATTTGTACTCGTCAGCGAAGTGGACCATCTAAAGGGCTCTTATCAGCAAATGTGTGCCTGTGCCTGTGCGATATAAAACGATGCATATAACCGAAGACACGTTGAAGCTTACCAAACGAGTTTTGGTATTTGCAGCCGACCAACATGTCAATTTTTTGAGAGGACACCAGGACTTGACGGCGGCGCTCGGGCAGTTCCAACGTGGCAGGCACGCATGGTGGCCAATTGTCACTAGCAGTGCGTAGAAAAGCCGGGCCTTTGTGCCAGAGTTTCGATTCCAACAGCTCAAGCGGTGCACAGCCGCGAGAGACGATGTCAGCCGGATTCATCTGCGATGGTACGTGATGCCAAGTTATCTTCCCAGTTAGATCCTGTATTTGTGCGACTCTGTTGGAAACGAAAATGTTAAAATTTGTTGGTGTTTCTCGAATCCAAGATAATGCTATGGTCGAGTCGGACCAGCAATGGAATGTGCATGCAAATGGCAAGCTTTGACTTATGCTTGCTACGAGCTCTGCCAATACGTGCGCTGCCGACAGTTCCAGTTTTGGAACTGTAAGAAATTTTAATGGAGCGACTCTGGACTTTGCACAGAGCAAGTGCGATGCGTAGGTTCCATTTGTTTCCGATCGAGCATAAAAGCAAGCGCTATATGCGGTTATGCTGGCATCACAGAATGCATGTATTTCCCATGTGGCATGAGGCAACAAAACGAAGCGAGGGAACTTGATAGAAGTGACGATCGGAATCTGCGATATAAGCTTTAGCCATTGGGTGTGTGGAGATTGTGGCAAGCCTTCATCCCAGCTAAGCTTCTCCTTCCACAGGGCCTGCAGGAATATCTTCAGCCGTGTAATTATTGGCGAAATCAATCCGAGAGGGTCGTAGAATCTTGCTATGATTGATAAAATTGCGCGCTTGGTCCCACGCCAATCCGAGGGTTTTGGCAATATCAGTTCCATCGTGAAATTTGAGCATTTTTTCTCGATCCGAGTCTGGTTCGCCTTCTAGAGCAGCTGAATCGTTTGAGCACCATTTTCGAATCGGAATGTGACCACTGCGCAGTAGTTCCTTGACTTGACGACGAATTTGAGCGACTTCTTCGGCATCGTCGCCTCCAGAGATGAGGTCATCGACGTAGAAATCTCTGCGCACAGTTTTGGCTGGAAGGGGCAGAGAGACCTCCTCATCAAACGCCAATTGGTGCATGGTTCGAATTGCTAAAAACGCTGCCGATTTTGTGCCATATGTAACGGTGTTTAATGCGTAGACTTTGACATCGTCGGCTGGATCATCGCGCCATAGGATGCACTGAAGATAGTCATCTGGATGTTCCACACGCACGCAACGATACATTTTGCAGATGTCACCACATAGTGCCACCTTGAAAAGGCGGAACCGAAGCAGCGTATTGAATAATTTTGGCTGTATAGAAGGGCCTGAAAGCAATAGGTCATTTCGTGAGGCGCCTGATGTTGTTTTAGCAGAGCCATCGAAAACAACACGCAGTTTGGTTGTTGTGCTATCCAATTTTTGTACGCAGTGATGTGGCAAGTAGTATTGCGGGAAGCTTTCCTGCCTACATGACACTGTCATGTGGCCCAAATCGATATACTCCTGCATAAATGCAGAGTACTGTGCTTTAAGTGTCGAGTTCCTTTTAAGTTTCTCTTCCAAGGCATTAAAACGACGCAAGGCCCGATCGCACGAGTCGCCAAGATTATCAAAATTTGTTTTAGATGGAAGACGAACGGAATACTGCCCTGATTCAAGACGTTTGCAGCTCTTTTGAAACAGCTGCTCTCAAAGCACGTCGTCTTCCGAGCTAGACGATTCGAGACCACAGCAGCTGTCTAATCGAAAATCGATAAAGTATGCATTTTTTCACAATATTAAAGTAAGTGTTGTCGGCGGCGGCCACAAATTTTAAACAGCTTTACTTCAATGGCAGAACCAACATTAAGACCACACAACTTCTAGTGTAATAATAATATATATTTCCTAAAAGATTATATATGTGTGTAGAGCGAAAGTAGCGAGCTTAAAAAACGTTTGTGTTTTTCTTCCTGCTGTTAATGGCCGACTGGCGTGGGTATCGAGCTTCGATTCTTCATTTTTGGTATCGATAACTTATGATAAAAAGATAATTTTTAAATACGTCGATGATGTCAAGTTGACAACATATTTTAACAGAAACTATTAATATAATTGATAAAAGACGTTTCAAATTCGAATTATTGATTTTGGCGGTAAGCTTCCCCTCTTCATAATCCTCGGGTCAGTTACTATCCTCTAAGCCAACATCTATAACCGCCACTTTCGTTGCTGGCCGTTCTACGCCGCCGTGCTGTGTACGAATGGTTACATGCCGCACTTGAGTATCCTTTGCTATGACGGAGTCGATGACGCGCCCTTTTGGCTAGAGATTTCTGGGCAGTGTGTCGTCTACAATGATAGCAATACTGCCAACTTTTATTGGCAGACATTTCTGGAACCATTTAGTGCGTCTAGTCAGCACTGGAGTATATTCCCTCACCCAACGTTGCCACAAAGGATCTCCAAAACGTTGTACTTGACACCAGCGTCGTCTCAAGTGCTAGACATTGAAAACGGCTTGTAGTCATTTGCCGTGCCCAATAAAAAATGGTTTGGAGTGAGTGCGATGTTGTCGATCGTGTCCAGGCTAACGAAAGTTAGTGGGCGCGAATTCATTATGAACTGTGTTTCCATCAGTGCACTTCTCAACGTTTCGTCGTTAAAAGAGAAGTTCGGGTAGATGCTTCTCAGTGCAGTTTTTGTTGTGCGTACAAGCCACTCCCAAGCACCACCCATGTGCGGTGTGGCTGGTGGGTTGAATCGCCATTTTGTCGAAGTCGATCTTGCCGAGCTCTCCGCGTACGACCTTCTCTTTCGGCTTGAAATTCGTCCCGTTATCAGATTATATTTCCCTCGGGGTCCCGCGCATGAAGTTGCCGAGGCACATAATACATGAGCTCGTGTCTAATCTGTGTGGAATCTCAAAGTGCACTGCGCGCAATGTTAGACAAGTGAAGACTGCGATCCATATCTTCTCTTTGCATCTGCCAGGCTTCTCGAAACTACCCAATCTGACTGTGGGTATAGAAGCCATTTGCGGCGGCTCTGGAGTGGCTCCGTTCATTTTACATTTTTGGCATTTCTTCCGTACGGATTTATATACAATTCGTAGAAGGGAAATGTAAAAGCTTCCTTTTATAATTTGCGCGCTGTTAGACAAGTAAAGACTGCGATCCATCTTTTCTCTTTACATTTATGACAGTTTCGCGAGCAAGGTGATGATACCTCACGTGGTAATTTTTGACCACCAATAACGTTACCTGACTCTCGCGCGGAATGAAGATAGAATCTTCCGTGAAGTCGCCTGCATTTATTCTTCCTTTTACACGTAAGATATTTGCACTGTCTAGGTATACATTTAGCCCGATCAAACTTTTTTGACTAAGAGTCAGCTCTGAGGCTATCGAATTGGCTTCTTCTGCGAACTCAAGTGCTTGCGCTCGCTTATGCAGTAGAGCGTTTTCCGCTTGTATGTGTATTATTTTTACAGTAGTTGGCATGACTAGTGTTTAGAGGAAGCACTATTTTGTGCTACCTTTGGCCGAAAATTACAATAAGAAATGTTTCACTTATATATTTCGACCGCGCTATGTCGATTTACATGTTTATTCTTCCGTGATCAATTTGGAGAGACTGAGGGCGCTGCCGTAAGGCAGCTGCAGCTTTATGAAGACATATTGAGTGTGAAGCTCGCTCAACTAAAGCTCACTCACATGAAATTGACTTTTGTACAATGCAGTGAGTCGTTTACAAATGAGTTAAATTTAACATTTGAGCGCGTGTCTTAATTCAAATACAATACGGTTTAAAAATGACGCTAATTAGTAGTTCTGCTCCGAACATGCTCCCCCCGTTGGAAGAGGCGTGCTTCCAACCGAGGTGGTTTCAACGGGCAGAACTGCGATTTTGCTAACTGCTCTCTTGACCAAGCCAGTGGCTGTACGGATGACTGCAACACGAACAACGCCGTCTTTTCCTGGGATGGTGCTGTCGACCCGGCCCAGGTGCTATCGTAGCGGCGGAAGGTTGTCGTCTTTGAGTAGCACAATTGCACCCACTTGTAGGTTGGGTGTTGAACAACGCCATTTGCCACGCTCCTGAGTGATAGATAGGTGGTGCTCCATTTTCGCCAGAACGTCTGCTGCAGCTGGCACACGCGCTGCCATCGCCCTAAACGATCTATGTTTAGGTGAGTCACATCAGGCTCGTCTATTGAAGCATACGCCGATCCAATGAGGAAGTGGCCAGGTGTGAGAACTTCTAAATCGCTTGGATTTTCTGAAATGGGACAGAGAGGTCGTGAATTTAACATGGCAGAGATTTCACAAACAAGGGTGCGAAGCTCATGAAATGTGGGAACAGTGATTCCAACGACGCGATAAAAGTTGTACTTTGCAGCTTTCACGGCGGCTTCCCACAAGCCACCAAAGTGCGGCGAGCGTGGTGGGATGAAGTGCCAACTGATCCCGATGGACGAGCACGCGGTGAAGAGCTCCTTGTTTTGAGGATCGCTGAGAAACCACTGGCGCAGTTCGTCCAATTCGTTCTTTGCTCCGACAAAATTTGTGGCGTTGTCCGACCAGATTTTGTTGGGCTTGCCTCTAATGCTAATGATACGTTTTAGGGCAGCGATGAATGATGGCGTAGACAGGTCCTCGACCACTTCCAAAGTAGCTTTAGTAGCGAAGCAGACGAAGATGGCGATGTAGCATTTCACGGGGGGCTTATTTCTGGTTTCAGCCTTGTAAAAGAATGGTCCGCAAAAGTCTACTCCTGTTGCCAAGAATGCTGCCCGCGATCTGCTGGCAGGGCAGCCATGATGTGCTCGACAATTTTGGGCTTCATCCGAAAGCATCTTATGCACTTGTTGATGACGGCGGCGACAGATTTGCGACCTCCGATGGGCCAGAATTTTTGCCGTATTGCAGCAAGCAAACTCTGGGGCCCAGCGTGCAGAAATTTGTGATGAAAGAACATGATGATCGCGCAAGTGACTGGGTGTTGCTTTGGTAGCAGCATTGGATGACGGGCCTCAAAGTCCAAGTGTGAGTTTTGGAGGCGGCCGCCAACACGAATTAATCCATGGCAGTCAATAATTGGGTGCAGTGAAAACAGCTTGCTTTTGGACGAGATTTTCTTATGCGAGTGCAACAATTTGTACTCGTCAGCGAAGTGGACCATCTGAATGGCTCTTATCAGCAAATGTGTGCCTTCTTTGATTTCGCTGATTGTGAGAGATCCACTATGACGAGGTCGATCCTTGTGCCTGTGCGATATAAAACGATGCACATAACCGAAGACACGTTGAAGCTTACCAAACGAGTTTTGGTATTTGCAGCCGACCAACATGTCAATTTTTTGAGAGGACACCAGGACTTGACGGCGGCGCTCGGGCAGTTCCAACGTGGCAGGCACGCATGGTGGCCAATTGTCACTAGCAGTGCGTAGAAAAGCCGGGCCTTTGTGCCAGAGTTTCGATTCCAACAGCTCAAGCGGTGCACAGCCGCGAGAGACGATGTCAGCCGGATTCATCTGCGATGGTACGTGATGCCAAGTTATCTTCCCAGTTAGATCCTGTATTTGTGCGACTCTGTTGGAAACGAAAATGTTAAAATTTGTTGGTGTTTCTCGAATCCAAGATAATGCTATGGTCGAGTCGGACCAGCAATGGAATGTGCATGCAAATGGCAAGCTTTGACTTATGCTTGCTACGAGCTCTGCCAATACGTGCGCTGCCGACAGTTCCAGTTTTGGAACTGTAAGAGATTTTAATGGAGCGACTCTGGACTTTGCACAGAGCAAGTGCGATGCGTAGGTTCCATTTGTTTCCGATCGAGCATAAAAGCAAGCGCTATATGCGGTTATGCTGGCATCACAGAATGCATGTATTTCCCATGTGGCATGAGGCAACAAAACGAAGCGAGGGAACTTGATAGAAGTGACGATCGGAATCTGCGATATAAGCTTTAGCCATTGGGTGTGTGGAGATTGTGGCAAGCCTTCATCCCAGCTAAGCTTCTCCTTCCACAGGGCCTGCAGGAATATCTTCAGCCGTGTAATTATTGGCGAAATCAATCCGAGAGGGTCGTAGAATCTTGCTATGATTGATAAAATTGCGCGCTTGGTCCCACGCCAATCCGAGGGTTTTGGCAATATCAGTTCCATCGTGAAATTTGAGCATTTTTTCTCGATCCGAGTCTGGTTCGCCTTCTAGAGCAGCTGAATCGTTTGAGCACCATTTTCGAATCGGAATGTGACCACTGCGCAGTAGTTCCTTGACTTGACGACGAATTTGAGCGACTTCTTCGGCATCGTCGCCTCCAGAGATGAGGTCATCGACGTAGAAATCTCTGCGCACAGTTTTGGCTGGAAGGGGCAGAGAGACCTCCTCATCAAACGCCAATTGGTGCATGGTTCGAATTGCTAAAAACGCTGCCGATTTTGTGCCATATGTAACGGTGTTTAATGCGTAGACTTTGACATCGTCGGCTGGATCATCGCGCCATAGGATGCACTGAAGATAGTCATCTGGATGTTCCACACGCACGCAACGATACATTTTGCAGATGTCACCACATAGTGCCACCTTGAAAAGGCGGAACCGAAGCAGCGTATTGAATAATTTTGGCTGTATAGAAGGGCCTGAAAGCAATAGGTCATTTCGTGAGGCGCCTGATGTTGTTTTAGCAGAGCCATCGAAAACAACACGCAGTTTGGTTGTTGTGCTATCCAATTTTTGTACGCAGTGATGTGGCAAGTAGTATTGCGGGAAGCTTTCCTGCCTACATGACACTGTCATGTGGCCCAAATCGATATACTCCTGCATAAATGCAGAGTACTGTGCTTTAAGTGTCGAGTTCCTTTTAAGTTTCTCTTCCAAGGCATTAAAACGACGCAAGGCCCGATCGCACGAGTCGCCAAGATTATCAAAATTTGTTTTAGATGGAAGACGAACGGAATACTGCCCTGATTCAAGACGTTTGCAGCTCTTTTGAAACAGCTGCTCTCAAAGCACGTCGTCTTCCGAGCTAGACGATTCGAGACCACAGCAGCTGTCTAATCGAAAATCGATAAAGTATGCATTTTTTCACAATATTAAAGTAAGTGTTGTCGGCGGCGGCCACAAATTTTAAACAGCTTTACTTCAATGGCAGAACCAACATTAAGACCACACAACTTCTAGTGTAATAATAATATATATTTCCTAAAAGATTATATATGTGTGTAGAGCGAAAGTAGCGAGCTTAAAAAACGTTTGTGTTTTTCTTCCTGCTGTTAATGGCCGACTGGCGTGGGTATCGAGCTTCGATTCTTCATTTTTGGTATCGATACCTTATGATAAAAAGATAATTTTTAAATACGTCGATGATGTCAAGTTGACAACATATTTTAACAGAAACTATTAATATAATTGATAAAAGACGTTTCAAATTCGAATTATTGATTTTGGCGGTAAGCTTCCCCTCTTCATAATCCTCGGGTCAGTTACTATCCTCTAAGCCAACATCTATAACCGCCACTTTCGTTGCTGGCCGTTCTACGCCGCCGTGCTGTGTACGAATGGTTACATGCCGCACTTGAGTATCCTTTGCTATGACGGAGTCGATGACGCGCCCTTTTGGCTAGAGATTTCTGGGCAGTGTGTCGTCTACAATGATAGCAATACTGCCAACTTTTATTGGCAGACATTTCTGGAACCATTTAGTGCGTCTAGTCAGCACTGGAGTATATTCCCTCACCCAACGTTGCCACAAAGGATCTCCAAAACGTTGTACTTGACACCAGCGTCGTCTCAAGTGCTAGACATTGAAAACGGCTTGTAGTCATTTGCCGTGCCCAATAAAAAATGGTTTGGAGTGAGTGCGATGTTGTCGATCGTGTCCAGGCTAACGAAAGTTAGTGGGCGCGAATTCATTATGAACTGTGTTTCCATCAGTGCACTTCTCAACGTTTCGTCGTTAAAAGAGAAGTTCGGGTAGATGCTTCTCAGTGCAGTTTTTGTTGTGCGTACAAGCCACTCCCAAGCACCACCCATGTGCGGTGTGGCTGGTGGGTTGAATCGCCATTTTGTCGAAGTCGATCTTGCCGAGCTCTCCGCGTACGACCTTCTCTTTCGGCTTGAAATTCGTCCCGTTATCAGATTATATTTCCCTCGGGGTCCCGCGCATGAAGTTGCCGAGGCACATAATACATGAGCTCGTGTCTAATCTGTGTGGAATCTCAAAGTGCACTGCGCGCAATGTTAGACAAGTGAAGACTGCGATCCATATCTTCTCTTTGCATCTGCCAGGCTTCTCGAAACTACCCAATCTGACTGTGGGTATAGAAGCCATTTGCGGCGGCTCTGGAGTGGCTCCGTTCATTTTACATTTTTGGCATTTCTTCCGTACGGATTTATATACAATTCGTAGAAGGGAAATGTAAAAGCTTCCTTTTATAATTTGCGCGCTGTTAGACAAGTAAAGACTGCGATCCATCTTTTCTCTTTACATTTATGACAGTTTCGCGAGCAAGGTGATGATACCTCACGTGGTAATTTTTGACCACCAATAACGTTACCTGACTCTCGCGCGGAATGAAGATAGAATCTTCCGTGAAGTCGCCTGCATTTATTCTTCCTTTTACACGTAAGATATTTGCACTGTCTAGGTATACATTTAGCCCGATCAAACTTTTTTGACTAAGAGTCAGCTCTGAGGCTATCGAATTGGCTTCTTCTGCGAACTCAAGTGCTTGCGCTCGCTTATGCAGTAGAGCGTTTTCCGCTTGTATGTGTATTATTTTTACAGTAGTTGGCATGACTAGTGTTTAGAGGAAGCACTATTTTGTGCTACCTTTGGCCGAAAATTACAATAAGAAATGTTTCACTTATATATTTCGACCGCGCTATGTCGATTTACATGTTTATTCTTCCGTGATCAATTTGGAGAGACTGAGGCCGCTGCCGTAAGGCAGCTGCAGCTTTATGAAGACATATTGAGTGTGAAGCTCGCTCAACTAAAGCTCACTCACATGAAATTGACTTTTGTACAATGCAGTGAGTCGTTTACAAATGAGTTAAATTTAACATTTGAGCGCGTGTCTTAATTCAAATACAATACGGTTTAAAAATGACGCTAATTAGTAGTTCTGCTCCGAACATGCTCCCCCCGTTGGAAGAGGCGTGCTTCCAACCGAGGTGGTTTCAACGGGCAGAACTGCGATTTTGCTAACTGCTCTCTTGACCAAGCCAGTGGCTGTACGGATGACTGCAACACGAACAACGCCGTCTTTTCCTGGGATGGTGCTGTCGACCCGGCCCAGGTGCTATCGTAGCGGCGGAAGGTTGTCGTCTTTGAGTAGCACAATTGCACCCACTTGTAGGTTGGGTGTTGAACAACGCCATTTGCCACGCTCCTGAATGATAGATAGGTGGTGCTCCATTTTCGCCAGAACGTCTGCTGCAGCTGGCACACGCGCTGCCATCGCCCTAAACGATCTATGTTTAGGTGAGTCACATCAGGCTCGTCTATTGAAGCATACGCCGATCCAATGAGGAAGTGGCCAGGTGTGAGAACTTCTAAATCGCTTGGATTTTCTGAAATGGGACAGAGAGGTCGTGAATTTAACATGGCAGAGATTTCACAAACAAGGGTGCGAAGCTCATGAAATGTGGGAACAGTGATTCCAACGACGCGATAAAAGTTGTACTTTGCAGCTTTCACGGCGGCTTCCCACAAGCCACCAAAGTGCGGCGAGCGTGGTGGGATGAAGTGCCAACTGATCCCGATGGACGAGCACGCGGTGAAGAGCTCCTTGTTTTGAGGATCGCTGAGAAACCACTGGCGCAGTTCGTCCAATTCGTTCTTTGCTCCGACAAAATTTGTGGCGTTGTCCGACCAGATTTTGTTGGGCTTGCCTCTAATGCTAATGATACGTTTTAGGGCAGCGATGAATGATGGCGTAGACAGGTCCTCGACCACTTCCAAAGTAGCTTTAGTAGCGAAGCAGACGAAGATGGCGATGTAGCATTTCACGGGGGGCTTATTTCTGGTTTCAGCCTTGTAAAAGAATGGTCCGCAAAAGTCTACTCCTGTTGCCAAGAATGCTGCCCGCGATCTGCTGGCAGGGCAGCCATGATGTGCTCGACGATTTTGGGCTTCATCCGAAAGCATCTTATGCACTTGTTGATGACGGCGGCGACAGATTTGCGTCCTCCGATGGGCCAGAATTTTTGCCGTATTGCAGCAAGCAAACTCTGGGGCCCAGCGTGCAGAAATTTGTGATGAAAGAACATGATGATCGCGCAAGTGACTGGGTGCTGCTTTGGTAGCAGCATTGGATGACGGGCCTCAAAGTCCAAGTGTGAGTTTTGGAGGCGGCCGCCAACACGAATTAATCCATGGCAGTCAATAATTGGGTGCAGTGAAAACAGCTTGCTTTTGGACGAGATTTTCTTATGCGAGTGCAACAATTTGTACTCGTCAGCGAAGTGGACCATCTGAATGGCTCTTATCAGCAAATGTGTGCCTTCTTTGATTTCGCTGATTGTGAGAGATCCACTATGACGAGGTCGATCCTTGTGCCTGTGCGATATAAAACGATGCACATAACCGAAGACACGTTGAAGCTTACCAAACGAGTTTTGGTATTTGCAGCCGACCAACATGTCAATTTTTTGAGAGGACACCAGGACTTGACGGCGGCGCTCGGGCAGTTCCAACGTGGCAGGCACGCATGGTGGCCAATTGTCACTAGCAGTGCGTAGAAAAGCCGGGCCTTTGTGCCAGAGTTTCGATTCCAACAGCTCAAGCGGTGCACAGCCGCGAGAGACGATGTCAGCCGGATTCATCTGCGATGGTACGTGATGCCAAGTTATCTTCCCAGTTAGATCCTGTATTTGTGCGACTCTGTTGGAAACGAAAATGTTAAAATTTGTTGGTGTTTCTCGAATCCAAGATAATGCTATGGTCGAGTCGGACCAGCAATGGAATGTGCATGCAAATGGCAAGCTTTGACTTATGCTTGCTACGAGCTCTGCCAATACGTGCGCTGCCGACAGTTCCAGTTTTGGAACTGTAAGAGATTTTAATGGAGCGACTCTGGACTTTGCACAGAGCAAGTGCGATGCGTAGGTTCCATTTGTTTCCGATCGAGCATAAAAGCAAGCGCTATATGCGGTTATGCTGGCATCACAGAATGCATGTATTTCCCATGTGGCATGAGGCAACAAAACGAAGCGAGGGAGCTTGATAGAAGTGACGATCGGAATCTGCGATATAAGCTTTAGCCATTGGGTGTATGGAGATTGTGGCAAGCCTTCATCCCAGCTAAGCTTCTGCTTCCACAGGGCCTGCAGGAATATCTTCAGCCGTGTAATTATTGGCGAAATCAATCCGAGAGGGTCGTAGAATCTTGCTATGATTGATAAAATTGCGCGCTTGGTTGACGCTCCTTCAGGCAAGATTTTTGCAAAAATAAACAGCAGCTCATCGGAATTTGGGTCCCACGCCAATCCGAGGGTTTTGGCAATATCAGTTCCATTGTGGAATTTGAGCATTTTTTCTCGATCCGAGTCTGGTTCGCTTTCTAGAGCAGCTAGATCGTTTGAGCACCATTTTCGAATCGGAATGTGACCACTGCGCAGTAGTTCCTTGACTTGACGACGAATTTGAGCGACTTCTTCGGCATCGTCGCCTCCAGAGATGAGGTCATCGACGTAGAAATCTCTGCGCACAGTTTTGGCTGGAAGGGGCAGAGAGACCTCCTCATCAAACGCCAATTGGTGCATGGTTCGAATTGCTAAAAACGCTGCCGATTTTGTGCCATATGTAACGGTGTTTAATGCGTAGACTTTGACATCGTCGGCTGGATCATCGCGCCTTAGGATGCCCTGAAGATAGTCATCTGGATGTTCTACACGCACGCAACGATACATTTTGCAGATGTCACCACATAGTGCCACCTTGAAAAGGCGGAACCGAAGAAGCGTATTGAATAATTTTGGCTGTATAGAAGGGCCTGAAAGCAATAGGTCATTTCGTGTGGCGCCTGATGTTGTTTTAGCAGAGCCATCGAAAACAACACGCAGTTTGGTTGTTGTGCTATCCAATTTTTGTACGCAGTGATGTGGCAAGTAGTATTGCGGGAAGCTTTCCTGCCTACATGACACTGTCATGTGGCCCAAATCGATATACTCCTGCATAAATGCAGAGTACTGTGCTTTAAGTGTCGAGTTCCTTTTAAGTTTCTCTTCCAAGGCATTAAAACGACGCAAGGCCCGATCGTACGAGTCGCCAAGATTATCAAAATTTGTTTTAGATGGAAGACGAACGGAATACTGCCCTGATTCAAGACGTTTGCAGCTCTTTTGAAACAGCTGCTCTCAAAGCACGTCGTCTTCCGAGCTAGACGATTCGAGACCACAGCAGCTGTCTAATCGAAAATCGATAAAGTATGCTTTTTTTCACAATATTAAAGTAAGTGTTGTCGGCGGCGGCCACAAATTTTAAACAGCTTTACTTCAATGGCAGAACCAACATTAAGACCACACAACTTTTAGTGTAATAATAATATATATTTCCTAAAAGATTATATATGTGTGTAGAGCGAAAGTAGCGAGCTTAAAAAACGTTTGTGTTTTTCTTCCCGCTGTTAATGGCCGACTGGCGTGGGTATCGAGCTTCGATTCTTCATTTTTGGTATCGATACCTTATGATAAAAAGATAATTTTTAAATACGTCGATGATGTCAAGTTGACAACATATTTTAACAGAAACTATTAATATAATTGATAAAAGACGTTTCAAATTCGAATTATTGATTTTGGCGGTAAGATTCCCCTCTTCATAATCCTCGGGTCAGTTACTATCCTCTAAGCCAACATCTATAACCGCCACTTTCGTTGCTGGCCGTTCTATGCCGCCGTGCTGTGTACGAATGGTTACACGCCGCACTTGAGTATCCTTTGCTATGACGGAGTCGATGACGCGCCCTTTTGGCTAGAGATTTCTGGGCAGTGTGTCGTCTACAATGATAGCAATACTGCCAACTTTTATTGGCAGACATTTCTGGAACCATTTAGTGCGTCTAGTCAGCACTGGAGTATATTCCCTCACCCAACGTTGCCACAAAGGATCTCCAAAAAGTTGTACTTGACACCAGCGTCGTCTCAAGTGCTAGACATTGAAAACGGCTTGTAGTCATTTGCCGTGCCCAATAAAAAATGGTTTGGAGTGAGTGCGATGTTGTCGATCGTGTCCAGGCTAACGAAAGTTAGTGGGCGCGAATTCAATATGAATGTGTTTCCTAGTGCACTTCTCAAGGTTTCGTCGTTAAAAGAGAAGTTCGGGTAGATGCTTCTCAGTGCAGTTTTTGTTGTGCGTACAAGCCACTCCCATGCACCACCCATGTGCGGTGTGGCTGGTGGGTTGAATCGCCATTTTGTCGAAGTCGATCTTGCCGAGCTCTCCGCGTACGACCTTCTCTTTCGGCTTGAAATTCGTCCCGTTATTAGATTATATTTCCCTCGGGGTCCCGCGCATGAAGTTGCCGAGGCACATAATACATGAGCTCGTGTCTAATCTGTGTGGAATCTCAAAGTGCACTGCGCGCAATGTTAGACAAGTGAAGACTGCGATCCATATCTTCTCTTTGCATCTGCCAGGCTTCTCGAAACTACCCAATCTGACTGTGGGTATAGAAGCCATTTGCGGCGGCTCTGGAGTGGCTCCGTTCATTTTACATTTTTGGCATTTCTTCCGTACGGATTTATATACAATTCGTAGAAGGGAAATGTAAAAGCTTCCTTTTATAATTTGCGCGCTGTTAGACAAGTAAAGACTGCGATCCATCTTTTCTCTTTACATTTATGACAGTTTCGCGAGCAAGGTGATGATACCTCGCGTGGTAATTTTAGACCACCAATAACGTTACCTGACTCTCGCGCGGAATGAAGATAGAATCTTCCGTGAAGTCGCCTGCATTTATTCTTCCTTTTACACGTAAGATATTTGCACTGTCTAGGTATACATTTAGCCCGATCAAACTTTTTTGACTAAGAGTCAGCTCTGAGGCTATCGAATTGGCTTCTTCTGCGAACTCAAGTGCTTGCGCTCGCTTATGCAGTAGAGCGTTTTCCGCTTGTATGTGTATTATTTTTACAGTAGTTGGCATGACTAGTGTTCAGAGGAAGCACTATTTTGTGCTACCTTTGGCCGAAAATTACAATAAGAAATGTTTCACTTATATATTTCGACCGTGCTATGTCGATTTACATGTTTATTCTTCCGTGATCAATTTGGAGAGACTGAGGGCGCTGCCGTAAGACAGCTGCAGCTTTATGCAGACATATTGAGTGTGAAGCTCGCTCAACTAAAGCTCACTCACATGAAATTGACTTTTGTACAATGCAGTGAGTCGTTTACAAATGAGTTAAATTTAACATTTGAGCGCGTGTCTTAATTCAAATACAATACGGTTTAAAAATGACGCTAATTAGTAGTTCTGCTCCGAACATGCTCCCCCCGTTGGAAGAGGCGTGCTTCCAACCGAGGTGGTTTCAACGGGCAGAACTGCGATTTTGCTAACTGCTCTCTTGACCAAGCCAGTGGCTGTACGGATGACTGCAACACGAACAACGCCGTCTTTTCCTGGGATGGTGCTGTCGACCCGGCCCAGGTGCCATCGTAGCGGCGGAAGGTTGTCGTCTTTGAGTAGCACAATTGCACCCACTTGTAGGTTGGGTGTTGAACAACGCCATTTGCCACGCTCCTGAATGATAGATAGGTGGTGCTCCATTTTCGCCAGAACGTCTGCTGCAGCTGGCACACGCGCTGCCACCGCCCTAAACGATCTATGTTTAGGTGAGTCACATCAGGCTCGTCTATTCAAGCATACGCCGATCCAATGAGGAAGTGGCCAGGTGTGAGAACTTCTAAATCGCTTGGATTTTCTGAAATGGGACAGAGAGGTCGTGAATTTAACATGGCAGAGATTTCACAAACAAGGGAGCGAAGCTCATGAAATGTGAGAACAGTGATTCCAACGACGCGATAAAAGTGGTCCTTTGCAGCTTTCACGGCGGCTTCCCACAAGCCACCAAAGTGCGGGGAGCGTGGTGGGATGAAGTGCCAACTGATCCCGATGGACGAGCACGCGGTGAAGAGCTCCTTGTTTTGAGGATCGCTGAGAAACCACTGGCGCAGTTCGTCCAATTCGTTCTTTGCTCCGACAAAATTTGTGGCGTTGTCCGACCAGATTTTGTTGGGCTTGCCTCTAATGCTAATGATACGTTTTAGGGCAGCGATGAATGATGGCGTAGACAGGTCCTTGACCACTTCCAAAGTAGCTTTAGTAGCGAAGCAGACGAAGATGGCGATGTAGCATTTCACGGGGGGCTTATTTCTGGTTTCAGCCTTGTAAAAGAATGGTCCGCAAAAGTCTACTCCTGTTGCCAAGAATGCTGCACGCGATCTGCTGGCAGGGCAGCCATGATGTGCTCGACGATTTTGGGCTTCATCCGAAAGCATCTTATGCACTTGTTGATGACGGCGGCGACAGATTTGCGTCCTCCGATGGGCCAGAATTTTTGCCGTATTGCAGCAAGCAAACTCTGGGGCCCAGCGTGCAGAAATTTGTGATGAAAGAACATGATGATCGCGCAAGTGACTGGGTGCTGCTTTGGTAGCAGCATTGGATGACGGGCCTCAAAGTCCAAGTGTGAGTTTTGGAGGCGGCCGCCAACACGAATTAATCCATGGCAGTCAATAATTGGGTGCAGTGAAAACAGCTTGCTTTTGGACGAGATTTTCTTATGCGAGTGCAACAATTTGTACTCGTCAGCGAAGTGGACCATCTGAATGGCTCTTATCAGCAAATGTGTGCCTTCTTTGATTTCGCTGATTGTGAGGAATCCACTATGACGACGTCGATCCTTGTGCCTGTGCGATATAAAACGATGCACATAGCCGAAGACACGTTGAAGCTTACCAAACGAGTTTTGGTATTTGCAGCCGACCAACATGTCAATTTTTTGAGAGGACACCAGGACTTGACGGCGGCGCTCGGGCAGTTCCAACGTGGCAGGCACGCATGGTGGCCAATTGTCACTAGCAGTGCGTATAAAAGCCGGGCTTTTGTGCCAGAGTTTCGATTCCAACAGCTCAAGCGGTGCACAGCCGCGAGAGACGATGTCAGCCGGATTCATCTGCGATGGTACGTGATGCCAAGTCATCTTTCCAGTTAGATCCTGTATTTGTGCGACTCTGTTGGAAACGAAAATGTTAAAATTTGTTGGTGTCTCTCGAATCCAAGATAATGCTATGGTCGAGTCGGACCAGCAATGGAATGTGCATGCAAATGGCAAGCTTTGACTTATGCTTGCTACGAGCTCTGCCAATACGTGCGCTGCCGACAGTTCCAGTTTTGGAACTGTAAGAGATTTTAATGGAGCAACTCTGGACTTTGCACAGAGCAAGTGCGATGCGTAGGTTCCATTTGTTTCCGATCGAGCATAAAAGCAAGCGCTATATGCGGCTATGCTGGCATCACAGTATCATGTATTTCCCATGTGGCATGAGGCAACAAAACGAAGCGAGGGAACTTGATAGAAGTGACGATCGGAATCTGCGATATAAGCTTTAGCCATTGGGTGTGTGGAGATTGTGGCAAGCCTTCATCCCAGCTAAGCTTCTCCTTCCACAGGGCCTGCAGGAATATCTTCAGCCGTGTAATTATTGGCGAAATCAATCCGAGAGGGTCGTAGAATCTTGCTATGATTGATAAAATTGCGCGCTTGGTTGACGCTCCTTCAGGCAAGATTTTTGCAAAATTAAACAGCAGCTCATCGGAATTTGGGTCCCACGCCAATCCGAGGGTTTTGGCAATATCAGTTCCATCGTGGAATTTGAGCATTTTTTCTCGATCCGAGTCTGGTTCGCCTTCTAGAGCAGCTGGATCGTTTGAGCACCATTTTCGAATCGGAATGTGACCATTGCGCAGTAGTTCCTTGACTTGACGACGAATTTGAGCGACTTCTTCGGCATCGTCGCCTCCAGAGATGAGGTCATCGACGTAGAAATCTCTGCGCACAGTTTTGGCTGCAAGGGGCAGAGAGACCTCATCATCAAACGCCAATTGGTGCATGGTTCGAATTGCTTAAAACGCTGCCGATTTTGTGCCATATGTAACGGTGTTTAATGCGTAGACTTTGACATCGTCGGCTGGATCATCGCGCCATAGGATGCACTGAAGATAGTCATCTGGATGTTCCACACGCACGCAACGATACATCTTGCAGATGTCACCACATAGTGCCACCTTGAAAAGGCGGAACCGAAGAAGCATATTGAATAATTTTGGCTGTATAGAAGGGCCTGAAAGCAATAGGTCATTTAGTGCGGCGCCTGATGTTGTTTTAGCAGAGCCATCGAAAACAACACGCAGTTTGGTTGTTGTGCTATCCAATTTTTGTGGCCCAAATCGATATACTCCTGCATAAATGCAGAGTACTGTGCTTTAAGTGTCGAGTTCCTTTTAAGTTTCTCTTCCAAGGCATTAAAACGACGCAAGGCCCGATCGTACGAGTCGCCAAGATTATCAAAATTTGTTTTAGATGGAAGACGAACGGAATACTGCCCTGATTCAAGACGTTTGCAGCTCTTTTGAAACAGCTGCTCTCAAAGCACGTCGTCTTCCGAGCTAGACGATTCGAGACCACAGCAGCTGTCTAATCGAAAATCGATAAAGTATGCTTTTTTTCACAATATTAAAGTAAGTGTTGTCGGCGGCGGCCACAAATTTTAAACAGCTTTACTTCAATGGCAGAACCAACATTAAGACCACACAACTTTTAGTGTAATAATAATATATATTTCCTAAAAGATTATATATGTGTGTAGAGCGAAAGTAGCGAGCTTAAAAAACGTTTGTGTTTTTCTTCCCGCTGTTAATGGCCGACTGGCGTGGGTATCGAGCTTCGATTCTTCATATTTGGTATCGATACCTTATGATAAAAAGATAATTTTTAAATACGTCGATGATGTCAAGTTGACAACATATTTTAACAGAAACTATTAATATAACTGATAAAAGACGTTTCAAATTCGAATTATTGATTTTGGCGGTAAGATTCCCCTCTTCATAATCCTCGGGTCAGTTACTATCCTCTAAGCCAACATCTATAACCGCCACTTTCGTTGCTGGCCGTTCTATGCCGCCGTGCTGTGTACGAATGGTTACACGCCGCACTTGAGTATCCTTTGCTATGACGGAGTCGATGACGCGCCCTTTTGGCTAGAGATTTCTGGGCAGTGTGTCGTCTACAATGATAGCAATACTGCCAACTTTTATTGGCAGACATTTCTGGAACCATTTAGTGCGTCTAGTCAGCACTGGAGTATATTCCCTCACCCAACGTTGCCACAAAGGATCTCCAAAAAGTTGTACTTGACACCAGCGTCGTCTCAAGTGCTAGACATTGAAAACGGCTTGTAGTCATTTGCCGTGCCCAATAAAAAATGGTTTGGAGTGAGTGCGATGTTGTCGATCGTGTCCAGGCTAACGAAAGTTAGTGGGCGCGAATTCAATATGAACTGTGCACTTCTCAAGGTTTCGTCGTTAAAAGAGAAGTTCGGGTAGATGCTTCTCAGTGCAGTTTTTGTTGTGCGTACAAGCCACTCCCATGCACCACCCATGTGCGGTGTGGCTGGTGGGTTGAATCGCCATTTTGTCGAAGTCGATCTTGCCGAGCTCTCCGCGTACGACCTTCTCTTTCGGCTTGAAATTCGTCCCGTTATTAGATTATATTTCCCTCGGGGTCCCGCGCATGAAGTTGCCGAGGCACATAATACATGAGCTCGTGTCTAATCTGTGTGGAATCTCAAAGTGCACTGCGCGCAATGTTAGACAAGTGAAGACTGCGATCCATATCTTCTCTTTGCATCTGCCAGGCTTCTCGAAACTACCCAATCTGACTGTGGGTATAGAAGCCATTTGCGGCGGCTCTGGAGTGGCTCCGTTCATTTTACATTTTTGGCATTTCTTCCGTACGGATTTATATACAATTCGTAGAAGGGAAATGTAAAAGCTTCCTTTTATAATTTGCGCGCTGTTAGACAAGTAAAGACTGCGATCCATCTTTTCTCTTTACATTTATGACAGTTTCGCGAGCAAGGTGATGATACCTCGCGTGGTAATTTTAGACCACCAATAACGTTACCTGACTCTCGCGCGGAATGAAGATAGAATCTTCCGTGAAGTCGCCTGCATTTATTCTTCCTTTTACACGTAAGATATTTGCACTGTCTAGGTATACATTTAGCCCGATCAAACTTTTTTGACTAAGAGTCAGCTCTGAGGCTATCGAATTGGCTTCTTCTGCGAACTCAAGTGCTTGCGCTCGCTTATGCAGTAGAGCGTTTTCCGCTTGTATGTGTATTATTTTTACAGTAGTTGGCATGACTAGTGTTCAGAGGAAGCACTATTTTGTGCTACCTTTGGCCGAAAATTACAATAAGAAATGTTTCACTTATATATTTCGACCGTGCTATGTCGATTTACATGTTTATTCTTCCGTGATCAATTTGGAGAGACTGAGGGCGCTGCCGTAAGGCAGCTGCAGCTTTATGCAGACATATTGAGTGTGAAGCTCGCTCAACTAAAGCTCACTCACATGAAATTGACTTTTGTACAATGCAGTGAGTCGTTTACAAATGAGTTAAATTTAACATTTGAGCGCGTGTCTTAATTCAAATACAATACGGTTTAAAAATGACGCTAATTAGTAGTTCTGCTCCGAACATGCTCCCCCCGTTGGAAGAGGCGTGCTTCCAACCGAGGTGGTTTCAACGGGCAGAACTGCGATTTTGCTAACTGCTCTCTTGACCAAGCCAGTGGCTGTACGGATGACTGCAACACGAACAACGCCGTCTTTTCCTGGGATGGTGCTGTCGACCCGGCCCAGGTGCCATCGTAGCGGCGGAAGGTTGTCGTCTTTGAGTAGCATAATTGCACCCACTTGTAGGTTGGGTGTTGAACAACGCCATTTGCCACGCTCCTGAATGATAGATAGGTGGTGCTCCATTTTCGCCAGAACGTCTGCTGCAGCTGGCACACGCGCTGCCACCGCCCTAAACGATCTATGTTTAGGTGAGTCACATCAGGCTCGTCTATTCAAGCATACGCCGATCCAATGAGGAAGTGGCCAGGTGTGAGAACTTCTAAATCGCTTGGATTTTCTGAAATGGGACAGAGAGGTCGTGAATTTAACATGGCAGAGATTTCACAAACAAGGGAGCGAAGCTCATGAAATGTGAGAACAGTGATTCCAACGACGCGATAAAAGTGGTCCTTTGCAGCTTTCACGGCGGCTTCCCACAAGCCACCAAAGTGCGGGGAGCGTGGTGGGATGAAGTGCCAACTGATCCCGATGGACGAGCACGCGGTGAAGAGCTCCTTGTTTTGAGGATCGCTGAGAAACCACTGGCGCAGTTCGTCCAATTCGTTCTTTGCTCCGACAAAATTTGTGGCGTTGTCCGACCAGATTTTGTTGGGCTTGCCTCTAATGCTAATGATACGTTTTAGGGCAGCGATGAATGATGGCGTAGACAGGTCCTTGACCACTTCCAAAGTAGCTTTAGTAGCGAAGCAGACGAAGATGGCGATGTAGCATTTCACGGGGGGCTTATTTCTGGTTTCAGCCTTGTAAAAGAATGGTCCGCAAAAGTCTACTCCTGTTGCCAAGAATGCTGCACGCGATCTGCTGGCAGGGCAGCCATGATGTGCTCGACGATTTTGGGCTTCATCCGAAAGCATCTTATGCACTTGTTGATGACGGCGGCGACAGATTTGCGTCCTCCGATGGGCCAGAATTTTTGCCGTATTGCAGCAAGCAAACTCTGGGGCCCAGCGTGCAGAAATTTGTGATGAAAGAACATGATGATCGCGCAAGTGACTGGGTGCTGCTTTGGTAGCAGCATTGGATGACGGGCCTCAAAGTCCAAGTGTGAGTTTTGGAGGCGGCCGCCAACACGAATTAATCCATGGCAGTCAATAATTGGGTGCAGTGAAAACAGCTTGCTTTTGGACGAGATTTTCTTATGCGAGTGCAACAATTTGTACTCGTCAGCGAAGTGGACCATCTGAATGGCTCTTATCAGCAAATGTGTGCCTTCTTTGATTTCGCTGATTGTGAGGAATCCACTATGACGACGTCGATCCTTGTGCCTGTGCGATATAAAACGATGCACATAGCCGAAGACACGTTGAAGCTTACCAAATGAGTTTTGGTATTTGCAGCCGACCAACATGTCAATTTTTTGAGAGGACACCAGGACTTGACGGCGGCGCTCGGGCAGTTCCAACGTGGCAGGCACGCATGGTGGCCAATTGTCACTAGCAGTGCGTATAAAAGCCGGGCTTTTGTGCCAGAGTTTCGATTCCAACAGCTCAAGCGGTGCACAGCCGCGAGAGACGATGTCAGCCGGATTCATCTGCGATGGTACGTGATGCCAAGTCATCTTCCCAGTTAGATCCTGTATTTGTGCGACTCTGTTGGAAACGAAAATGTTAAAATTTGTTGGTGTTTCTCGAATCCAAGATAATGCTATGGTCGAGTCGGACCAGCAATGGAATGTGCATGCAAATGGCAAGCTTTGACTTATGCTTGCTACGAGCTCTGCCAATACGTGCGCTGCCGACAGTTCCAGTTTTGGAACTGTAAGAGATTTTAATGGAGCAACTCTGGACTTTGCACAGAGCAAGTGCGATGCGTAGGTTCCATTTGTTTCCGATCGAGCATAAAAGCAAGCGCTATATGCGGCTATGCTGGCATCACAGTATCATGTATTTCCCATGTGGCATGAGGCAACAAAACGAAGCGAGGGAACTTGATAGAAGTGACGATCGGAATCTGCGATATAAGCTTTAGCCATTAGGTGTGTGGAGATTGTGGCAAGCCTTCATCCCAGCTAAGCTTCTCCTTCCACAGGGCCTGCAGGAATATCTTCAGCCGTGTAATTATTGGCGAAATCAATCCGAGAGGGTCGTAGAATCTTGCTATGATTGATAAAATTGCGCGCTTGGTTGACGCTCCTTCAGGCAAGATTTTTGCAAAATTAAACAGCAGCTCATCGGAATTTGGGTCCCACGCCAATCCGAGGGTTTTGGCAATATCAGTTCCATCGTGGAATTTGAGCATTTTTTCTCGATCCGAGTCTGGTTCGCCTTCTAGAGCAGCTGGATCGTTTGAGCACCATTTTCGAATCGGAATGTGACCACTGCGCAGTAGTTCCTTGACTTGACGACGAATTTGAGCGACTTCTTCGGCATCGTCGCCTCCAGAGATGAGGTCATCGACGTAGAAATCTCTGCGCACAGTTTTGGCTGCAAGGGGCAGAGAGACCTCATCATCAAACGCCAATTGGTGCATGGTTCGAATTGCTTAAAACGCTGCCGATTTTGTGCCATATGTAACGGTGTTTAATGCGTAGACTTTGACATCGTCGGCTGGATCATCGCGCCATAGGATGCACTGAAGATAGTCATCTGGATGTTCCACACGCACGCAACGATACATCTTGCAGATGTCACCACATAGTGCCACCTTGAAAAGGCGGAACCGAAGAAGCGTATTGAATAATTTTGGCTGTATAGAAGGGCCTGAAAGCAATAGGTCATTTAGTGCGGCGCCTGATGTTGTTTTAGCAGAGCCATCGAAAACAACACGCAGTTTGGTTGTTGTGCTATCCAATTTTTGTGGCCCAAATCGATATACTCCTGCATAAATGCAGAGTACTGTGCTTTAAGTGTCGAGTTCCTTTTAAGTTTCTCTTCCAAGGCATTAAAACGACGCAAGGCCCGATCGTACGAGTCGCCAAGATTATCAAAATTTGTTTTAGATGGAAGACGAACGGAATACTGCCCTGATTCAAGACGTTTGCAGCTCTTTTGAAACAGTTGCTCTCAAAGCACGTCGTCTTCCGAGCTAGACGATTCGAGACCACAGCAGCTGTCTAATCGAAAATCGATAAAGTATGCATTTTTTCACAATATTAAAGTAAGTGTTGTCGGCGGCGGCCACAAATTTTAAACAGCTTTACTTCAATGGCAGAACCAACATTAAGACCACACAACTTCTAGTGTAATAATAATATATATTTCCTAAAAGATTATATATGTGTGTAGAGCGAAAGTAGCGAGCTTAAAAAACGTTTGTGTTTTTCTTCCCGCTGTTAATGGCCGACTGGCGTGGGTATCGAGCTTCGATTCTTCATATTTGGTATCGATACCTTATGATAAAAAGATAATTTTTAAATACGTCGATGATGTCAAGTTGACAACATATTTTAACAGAAACTATTAATATAATTGATAAAAGACGTTTCAAATTCGAATTATTGATTTTGGCGGTAACATTCCCCTCTTCATAATCCTCGGGTCAGTTACTATCCTCTAAGCCAACATCTATAACCGCCACTTTCGTTGCTGGCCGTTCTATGCCGCCGTGCTGTGTACGAATGGTTACACGCCGCACTTGAGTATCCTTTGTTATGACGGAGTCGATGACGCGCCCTTTTGGCTAGAGATTTCTGGGCAGTGTGTCGTCTACAATGATAGCAATACTGCCAACTTTTATTGGCAGACATTTCTGGAACCATTTAGTGCGTCTAGTCAGCACTGGAGTATATTCCCTCACCCAACGTTGCCACAAAGGATCTCCAAAAAGTTGTACTTGACACCAGCGTCGTCTCAAGTGCTAGACATTGAAAACGGCTTGTAGTCATTTGCCGTGCCCAATAAAAAATGGTTTGGAGTGAGTGCGATGTTGTCGATCGTGTCCAGGCTAACGAAAGTTAGTGGGCGCGAATTCAATATGAACTGTGCACTTCTCAAGGTTTCGTCGTTAAAAGAGAAGTTCGGGTAGATGCTTCTCAGTGCAGTTTTTGTTGTGCGTACAAGCCACTCCCATGCACCACCCATGTGCGGTGTGGCTGGTGGGTTGAATCGCCATTTTGTCGAAGTCGATCTTGCCGAGCTCTCCGCGTACGACCTTCTCTTTCGGCTTGAAATTCGTCCCGTTATCAGATTATATTTCCCTCGGGGTCCCGCGCATGAAGTTGCCGAGGCACATAATACATGAGCTCGTGTCTAATCTGTGTGGAATCTCAAAGTGCACTGCGCGCAATGTTAGACAAGTGAAGACTGCGATCCATATCTTCTCTTTGCATCTGCCAGGCTTCTCGAAACTACCCAATCTGACTGTGGGTATAGAAGCCATTTGCGGCGGCTCTGGAGTGGCTCCGTTCATTTTACATTTTTGGCATTTCTTCCGTACGGATTTATATACAATTCGTAGAAGGGAAATGTAAAAGCTTCCTTTTATAATTTGCGCGCTGTTAGACAAGTAAAGACTGCGATCCATCTTTTCTCTTTACATTTATGACAGTTTCGCGAGCAAGGTGATGATACCTCGCGTGGTAATTTTAGACCACCAATAACGTTACCTGACTCTCGCGCGGAATGAAGATAGAATCTTCCGTGAAGTCGCCTGCATTTATTCTTCCTTTTACACGTAAGATATTTGCACTGTCTAGGTATACATTTAGCCCGATCAAACTTTTTTGACTAAGAGTCAGCTCTGAGGCTATCGAATTGGCTTCTTCTGCGAACTCAAGTGCTTGCGCTCGCTTATGCAGTAGAGCGTTTTCCGCTTGTATGTGTATTATTTTTACAGTAGTTGGCATGACTAGTGTTCAGAGGAAGCACTATTTTGTGCTACCTTTGGCCGAAAATTACAATAAGAAATGTTTCACTTATATATTTCGACCGTGCTATGTCGATTTACATGTTTATTCTTCCGTGATCAATTTGGAGAGACTGAGGGCGCTGCCGTAAGGCAGCTGCAGCTTTATGCAGACATATTGAGTGTGAAGCTCGCTCAACTAAAGCTCACTCACATGAAATTGACTTTTGTACAATGCAGTGAGTCGTTTACAAATGAGTTAAATTTAACATTTGAGCGCGTGTCTTAATTCAAATACAATACGGTTTAAAAATGACGCTAATTAGTAGTTCTGCTCCGAACATGCTCCCCCCGTTGGAAGAGGCGTGCTTCCAACCGAGGTGGTTTCAACGGGCAGAACTGCGATTTTGCTAACTGCTCTCTTGACCAAGCCAGTGGCTGTACGGATGACTGCAACACGAACAACGCCGTCTTTTCCTGGGATGGTGCTGTCGACCCGGCCCAGGTGCCATCGTAGCGGCGGAAGGTTGTCGTCTTTGAGTAGCATAATTGCACCCACTTGTAGGTTGGGTGTTGAACAACGCCATTTGCCACGCTCCTGAATGATAGATAGGTGGTGCTCCATTTTCGCCAGAACGTCTGCTGCAGCTGGCACACGCGCTGCCACCGCCCTAAACGATCTATGTTTAGGTGAGTCACATCAGGCTCGTCTATTCAAGCATACGCCGATCCAATGAGGAAGTGGCCAGGTGTGAGAACTTCTAAATCGCTTGGATTTTCTGAAATGGGACAGAGAGGTCGTGAATTTAACATGGCAGAGATTTCACAAACAAGGGAGCGAAGCTCATGAAATGTGAGAACAGTGATTCCAACGACGCGATAAAAGTGGTCCTTTGCAGCTTTCACGGCGGCTTCCCACAAGCCACCAAAGTGCGGGGAGCGTGGTGGGATGAAGTGCCAACTGATCCCGATGGACGAGCACGCGGTGAAGAGCTCCTTGTTTTGAGGATCGCTGAGAAACCACTGGCGCAGTTCGTCCAATTCGTTCTTTGCTCCGACAAAATTTGTGGCGTTGTCCGACCAGATTTTGTTGGGCTTGCCTCTAATGCTAATGATACGTTTTAGGGCAGCGATGAATGATGGCGTAGACAGGTCCTTGACCACTTCCAAAGTAGCTTTAGTAGCGAAGCAGACGAAGATGGCGATGTAGCATTTCACGGGGGGCTTATTTCTGGTTTCAGCCTTGTAAAAGAATGGTCCGCAAAAGTCTACTCCTGTTGCCAAGAATGCTGCACGCGATCTGCTGGCAGGGCAGCCATGATGTGCTCGACGATTTTGGGCTTCATCCGAAAGCATCTTATGCACTTGTTGATGACGGCGGCGACAGATTTGCGTCCTCCGATGGGCCAGAATTTTTGCCGTATTGCAGCAAGCAAACTCTGGGGCCCAGCGTGCAGAAATTTGTGATGAAAGAACATGATGATCGCGCAAGTGACTGGGTGCTGCTTTGGTAGCAGCATTGGATGACGGGCCTCAAAGTCCAAGTGTGAGTTTTGGAGGCGGCCGCCAACACGAATTAATCCATGGCAGTCAATAATTGGGTGCAGTGAAAACAGCTTGCTTTTGGACGAGATTTTCTTATGCGAGTGCAACAATTTGTACTCGTCAGCGAAGTGGACCATCTGAATGGCTCTTATCAGCAAATGTGTGCCTTCTTTGATTTCGCTGATTGTGAGGAATCCACTATGACGACGTCGATCCTTGTGCCTGTGCGATATAAAACGATGCACATAGCCGAAGACACGTTGAAGCTTACCAAATGAGTTTTGGTATTTGCAGCCGACCAACATGTCAATTTTTTGAGAGGACACCAGGACTTGACGGCGGCGCTCGGGCAGTTCCAACGTGGCAGGCACGCATGGTGGCCAATTGTCACTAGCAGTGCGTATAAAAGCCGGGCTTTTGTGCCAGAGTTTCGATTCCAACAGCTCAAGCGGTGCACAGCCGCGAGAGACGATGTCAGCCGGATTCATCTGCGATGGTACGTGATGCCAAGTCATCTTCCCAGTTAGATCCTGTATTTGTGCGACTCTGTTGGAAACGAAAATGTTAAAATTTGTTGGTGTTTCTCGAATCCAAGATAATGCTATGGTCGAGTCGGACCAGCAATGGAATGTGCATGCAAATGGCAAGCTTTGACTTATGCTTGCTACGAGCTCTGCCAATACGTGCGCTGCCGACAGTTCCAGTTTTGGAACTGTAAGAGATTTTAATGGAGCAACTCTGGACTTTGCACAGAGCAAGTGCGATGCGTAGGTTCCATTTGTTTCCGATCGAGCATAAAAGCAAGCGCTATATGCGGCTATGCTGGCATCACAGTATCATGTATTTCCCATGTGGCATGAGGCAACAAAACGAAGCGAGGGAACTTGATAGAAGTGACGATCGGAATCTGCGATATAAGCTTTAGCCATTAGGTGTGTGGAGATTGTGGCAAGCCTTCATCCCAGCTAAGCTTCTCCTTCCACAGGGCCTGCAGGAATATCTTCAGCCGTGTAATTATTGGCGAAATCAATCCGAGAGGGTCGTAGAATCTTGCTATGATTGATAAAATTGCGCGCTTGGTTGACGCTCCTTCAGGCAAGATTTTTGCAAAATTAAACAGCAGCTCATCGGAATTTGGGTCCCACGCCAATCCGAGGGTTTTGGCAATATCAGTTCCATCGTGGAATTTGAGCATTTTTTCTCGATCCGAGTCTGGTTCGCCTTCTAGAGCAGCTGGATCGTTTGAGCACCATTTTCGAATCGGAATGTGACCACTGCGCAGTAGTTCCTTGACTTGACGACGAATTTGAGCGACTTCTTCGGCATCGTCGCCTCCAGAGATGAGGTCATCGACGTAGAAATCTCTGCGCACAGTTTTGGCTGCAAGGGGCAGAGAGACCTCATCATCAAACGCCAATTGGTGCATGGTTCGAATTGCTTAAAACGCTGCCGATTTTGTGCCATATGTAACGGTGTTTAATGCGTAGACTTTGACATCGTCGGCTGGATCATCGCGCCATAGGATGCACTGAAGATAGTCATCTGGATGTTCCACACGCACGCAACGATACATCTTGCAGATGTCACCACATAGTGCCACCTTGAAAAGGCGGAACCGAAGAAGCGTATTGAATAATTTTGGCTGTATAGAAGGGCCTGAAAGCAATAGGTCATTTAGTGCGGCGCCTGATGTTGTTTTAGCAGAGCCATCGAAAACAACACGCAGTTTGGTTGTTGTGCTATCCAATTTTTGTGGCCCAAATCGATATACTCCTGCATAAATGCAGAGTACTGTGCTTTAAGTGTCGAGTTCCTTTTAAGTTTCTCTTCCAAGGCATTAAAACGACGCAAGGCCCGATCGTACGAGTCGCCAAGATTATCAAAATTTGTTTTAGATGGAAGACGAACGGAATACTGCCCTGATTCAAGACGTTTGCAGCTCTTTTGAAACAGTTGCTCTCAAAGCACGTCGTCTTCCGAGCTAGACGATTCGAGACCACAGCAGCTGTCTAATCGAAAATCGATAAAGTATGCATTTTTTCACAATATTAAAGTAAGTGTTGTCGGCGGCGGCCACAAATTTTAAACAGCTTTACTTCAATGGCAGAACCAACATTAAGACCACACAACTTCTAGTGTAATAATAATATATATTTCCTAAAAGATTATATATGTGTGTAGAGCGAAAGTAGCGAGCTTAAAAAACGTTTGTGTTTTTCTTCCCGCTGTTAATGGCCGACTGGCGTGGGTATCGAGCTTCGATTCTTCATATTTGGTATCGATACCTTATGATAAAAAGATAATTTTTAAATACGTCGATGATGTCAAGTTGACAACATATTTTAACAGAAACTATTAATATAATTGATAAAAGACGTTTCAAATTCGAATTATTGATTTTGGCGGTAACATTCCCCTCTTCATAATCCTCGGGTCAGTTACTATCCTCTAAGCCAACATCTATAACCGCCACTTTCGTTGCTGGCCGTTCTATGCCGCCGTGCTGTGTACGAATGGTTACACGCCGCACTTGAGTATCCTTTGTTATGACGGAGTCGATGACGCGCCCTTTTGGCTAGAGATTTCTGGGCAGTGTGTCGTCTACAATGATAGCAATACTGCCAACTTTTATTGGCAGACATTTCTGGAACCATTTAGTGCGTCTAGTCAGCACTGGAGTATATTCCCTCACCCAACGTTGCCACAAAGGATCTCCAAAAAGTTGTACTTGACACCAGCGTCGTCTCAAGTGCTAGACATTGAAAACGGCTTGTAGTCATTTGCCGTGCCCAATAAAAAATGGTTTGGAGTGAGTGCGATGTTGTCGATCGTGTCCAGGCTAACGAAAGTTAGTGGGCGCGAATTCAATATGAACTGTGCACTTCTCAAGGTTTCGTCGTTAAAAGAGAAGTTCGGGTAGATGCTTCTCAGTGCAGTTTTTGTTGTGCGTACAAGCCACTCCCATGCACCACCCATGTGCGGTGTGGCTGGTGGGTTGAATCGCCATTTTGTCGAAGTCGATCTTGCCGAGCTCTCCGCGTACGACCTTCTCTTTCGGCTTGAAATTCGTCCCGTTATCAGATTATATTTCCCTCGGGGTCCCGCGCATGAAGTTGCCGAGGCACATAATACATGAGCTCGTGTCTAATCTGTGTGGAATCTCAAAGTGCACTGCGCGCAATGTTAGACAAGTGAAGACTGCGATCCATATCTTCTCTTTGCATCTGCCAGGCTTCTCGAAACTACCCAATCTGACTGTGGGTATAGAAGCCATTTGCGGCGGCTCTGGAGTGGCTCCGTTCATTTTACATTTTTGGCATTTCTTCCGTACGGATTTATATACAATTCGTAGAAGGGAAATGTAAAAGCTTCCTTTTATAATTTGCGCGCTGTTAGACAAGTAAAGACTGCGATCCATCTTTTCTCTTTACATTTATGACAGTTTCGCGAGCAAGGTGATGATACCTCACGTGGTAATTTTTGACCACCAATAACGTTACCTGACTCTCGCGCGGAATGAAGATAGAATCTTCCGTGAAGTCGCCTGCATTTATTCTTCCTTTTACACGTAAGATATTTGCACTGTCTAGGTATACATTTAGCCCGATCAAACTTTTTTGACTAAGAGTCAGCTCTGAGGCTATCGAATTGGCTTCTTCTGCGAACTCAAGTGCTTGCGCTCGCTTATGCAGTAGAGCGTTTTCCGCTTGTATGTGTATTATTTTTACAGTAGTTGGCATGACTAGTGTTCAGAGGAAGCACTATTTTGTGCTACCTTTGGCCGAAAATTACAATAAGAAATGTTTCACTTATATATTTCGACCGTGCTATGTCGATTTACATGTTTATTCTTCCGTGATCAATTTGGAGAGACTGAGGGCGCTGCCGTAAGGCAGCTGCAGCTTTATGCAGACATATTGAGAGTGAATCTCGCTCAACTAAAGCTCACTCACATGAAATTGACTTTTGTACAATGCAGTGAGTCGTTTACAAATGAGTTAAATTTAACATTTGAGCGCGTGTCTTAATTCAAATACAATACGGTTTAAAAATGACGCTAATTAGTAGTTCTGCTCCGAACATGCTCCCCCCGTTGGAAGAGGCGTGCTTCCAACCGAGGTGGTTTCAATGGGCAGAACTGCGATTTTGCTAACTGCTCTCTTGACCAAGCCAGTGGCTGTACGGATGACTGCAACACGAACAACGCCGTCTTTTCCTGGGATGGTGCTGTCGACCCGGCCCAGGTGCTATCGTAGCGGCGGAAGGTTGTCGTCTTTGAGTAGCACAATTGCACCCACTTGTAGGTTGGGTGTTGAACAACGCCATTTGCCACGCTCCTGAATGATAGATAGGTGGTGCTCCATTTTCGCCAGAACGTCTGCTGCAGCTGGCACACGCGCTGCCATCGCCCTAAACGATCTATGTTTAGGTGAGTCACATCAGGCTCGTCTATTCAAGCATACGCCGATCCAATGAGGAAGTGGCCAGGTGTGAGAACTTCTAAATCGCTTGGATTTTCTGAAATGGGACAGAGAGGTCGTGAATTTAACATGGCAGAGATTTCACAAACAAGGGAGCGAAGCTCATGAAATGTGAGAACAGTGATTCCAACGACGCGATAAAAGTGGTCCTTTGCAGCTTTCACGGCGGCTTCCCACAAGCCACCAAAGTGCGGGGAGCGTGGTGGGATGAAGTGCCAACTGATCCCGATGGACGAGCACGCGATGAAGAGCTCCTTGTTTTGAGGATCGCTGAGAAACCACTGGCGCAGTTCGTCCAATTCGTTCTTTGCTCCGACAAAATTTGTGGCGTTGTCCGACCAGATTTTGTTGGGCTTGCCTCTAATGCTAATGATACGTTTTAGGGCAGCGATGAATGATGGCGTAGACAGGTCCTTGACCACTTCCAAAGTAGCTTTAGTAGCGAAGCAGACGAAGATGGCGATGTAGCATTTCACGGGGGATTATTTCTGGTTTCAGCCTTGTAAAAGAATGGTCCGCAAAAGTCTACTCCTGTTGCCAAGAATGCTGCACGCGATCTGCTGGCAGGCCAGCCATGATGTGCTCGACGATTTTGGGCTTCATCCGAAAGCATCTTATGCACTTGTTGATGACGGCGGCGACAGATTTGCGTCCTCCGATGGGCCAGAATTTTTGCCGTATTGCAGCAAGCAAACTCTGGGGCCCAGCGTGCAGAAATTTGTGATGAAAGAACATGATGATCGCGCAAGTGACTGGGTGCTGCTTTGGTAGCAGCATTGGATGACGGGCCTCAAAGTCCAAGTGTGAGTTTTGGAGGCGGCCGCCAACACGAATTAATCCATGGCAGTCAATAATTGGGTGCAGTGAAAACAGCTTGCTTTTGGACGAGATTTTCTTATGCGAGTGCAACAATTTGTACTCGTCAGCGAAGTGGACCATCTGAATGGCTCTTATCAGCAAATGTGTGCCTTCTTTGATTTCGCTGATTGTGAGGAATCCACTATGACGACGTCGATCCTTGTGCCTGTGCGATATAAAACGATGCACATAGCCGAAGACACGTTGAAGCTTACCAAACGAGTTTTGGTATTTGCAGCCGACCAACATGTCAATTTTTTGAGAGGACACCAGGACTTGACGGCGGCGCTCGGGCAGTTCCAACGTGGCAGGCACGCATGGTGGCCAATTGTCACTAGCAGAACGTATAAAAGCCGGGCTTTTGTGCCAGAGTTTCGATTCCAACAGCTCAAGCGGTGCACAGCCGCGAGAGACGATGTCAGCCGGATTCATCTGCGATGGTACGTGATGCCAAGTCATCTTCCCAGTTAGATCCTGTATTTGTGCGACTCTGTTGGAAACGAAAATGTTAAAATTTGTTGGTGTTTCTCGAATCCAAGATAATGCTATGGTCGAGTCGGACCAGCAATGGAATGTGCATGCAAATGGCAAGCTTTGACTTATGCTTGCTACGAGCTCTGCCAATACGTGCGCTGCCGACAGTTCCAGTTTTGGAACTGTAAGAGATTTTAATGGAGCGACTCTGGACTTTGCACAGAGCAAGTGCGATGCGTAGGTTCCATTTGTTTCCGATCGAGCATAAAAGCAAGCGCTATATGCGGCTATGCTGGCATCACAGAATGCATGTATTTCCCATGTGGCATGAGGCAACAAAACGAAGCGAGGGAACTTGATAGAAGTGACGATCGGAATCTGCGATATAAGCTTTAGCCATTGGGTGTGTGGAGATTGTGGCAAGCCTTCATCCCAGCTAAGCTTCTCCTTCCACAGGGCCTGCAGGAATATCTTCAGCCGTGTAATTATTGGCGAAATCAATCCGAGAGGGTCGTAGAATCTTGCTATGATTGATAAAATTGCGCGCTTGGTTGACGCTCCTTCAGGCAAGATTTTTGCAAAATTAAACAGCAGCTCATCGGAATTTGGGTCCCACGCCAATCCGAGGGTTTTGGCAATATCAGTTCCATCGTGGAATTTGAGCATTTTTTCTCGATCCGAGTCTGGTTCGCCTTCTAGAGCAGCTGGATCGTTTGAACACCATTTTCGAATCGGAATGTGACCACTGCGCAGTAGTTCCTTGACTTGACGACGAATTTGAGCGACTTCTTCGGCATCGTCGCCTCCAGAGATGAGGTCATCGACGTAGAAATCTCTGCGCACAGTTTTGGCTGCAAGGGGCAGAGAGACCTCATCATCAAACGCCAATTGGTGCATGGTTCGAATTGCTAAAAACGCTGCCGATTTTGTGCCATATGTAACGGTGTTTAATGCGTAGACTTTGACATCGTCGGCTGGATCATCGCGCCATAGGATGCACTGAAGATAGTCATCTGGATGTTCCACACGCACGCAACGATACATCTTGCAGATGTCACCACATAGTGCCACCTTGAAAAGGCGGAACCGAAGCAGCGTATTGAATAATTTTGGCTGTATAGAAGGGCCTGAAAGCAATAGGTCATTTAGTGCGGCGCCTGATGTTGTTTTAGCAGAGCCATCGAAAACAACACGCAGTTTGGTTGTTGTGCTATCCAATTTTTGTGGCCCAAATCGATATACTCCTGCATAAATGCAGAGTACTGTGCTTTAAGTGTCGAGTTCCTTTTAAGTTTCTCTTCCAAGGCATTAAAACGACGCAAGGCCCGATCGTACGAGTCGCCAAGATTATCAAAATTTGTTTTTGTTAGATGGAAGAACTGCCCTGATTCAAGACGTTTGCAGCTCTTTTGAAACAGCTGCTCTCAAAGCACGTCGTCTTCCGAGCTAGACGATTCGAGACCACAGCAGCTGTCTAATCGAAAATCGATAAAGTATGCATTTTTTCACAATATTAAAGTAAGTGTTGTCGGCGGCGGCCACAAATTTTAAACAGCTTTACTTCAATGGCAGAACCAACATTAAGACCACACAACTTCTAGTGTAATAATAATATATATTTCCTAAAAGATTATATATGTGTGTAGAGCGAAAGTAGCGAGCTTAAAAAACGTTTGTGTTTTTCTTCCCGCTGTTAATGGCCGACTGGCGTGGGTATCGAGCTTCGATTCTTCATTTTTGGTATCGATACCTTATGATAAAAAGATAATTTTTAAATACGTCGATGATGTCAAGTTGACAACATATTTTAACAGAAACTATTAATATAATTGATAAAAGACGTTTCAAATTCGAATTATTGATTTTGGCGGTAACATTCCCCTCTTCATAATCCTCGGGTCAGTTACTATCCTCTAAGCCAACATCTATAACCGCCACTTTCGTTGCTGGCCGTTCTATGCCGCCGTGCTGTGTACGAATGGTTACACGCCGCACTTGAGTATCCTTTGTTATGACGGAGTCGATGACGCGCCCTTTTGGCTAGAGATTTCTGGGCAGTGTGTCGTCTACAATGATAGCAATACTGCCAACTTTTATTGGCAGACATTTCTGGAACCATTTAGTGCGTCTAGTCAGCACTGGAGTATATTCCCTCACCCAACGTTGCCACAAAGGATCTCCAAAAAGTTGTACTTGACACCAGCGTCGTCTCAAGTGCTAGACATTGAAAACGGCTTGTAGTCATTTGCCGTGCCCAATAAAAAATGGTTTGGAGTGAGTGCGATGTTGTCGATCGTGTCCAGGCTAACGAAAGTTAGTGGGCGCGAATTCATTATGAACTGTGTTTCCATCAGTGCACTTCTCAAGGCCTCGTCGTTAAAAGAGAATTTCGGGTAGATGCTTCTCAGTGCAGTTTTTGTTGTGCGTACAAGCCACTCCCATGCACCACCCATGTGCGGTGTGGCTGGTGGGTTGAATCGCCATTTTGTCGAAGTCGATCTTGCCGAGCTCTCCGCGTACGACCTTCTCTTTCGGCTTGAAATTCGTCCCGTTATCAGATTATATTTCCCTCGGGGTCCCGCGCATGAAGTTGCCGAGGCACATAATACATGAGCTCGTGTCTAATCTGTGTGGAATCTCAAAGTGCACTGCGCGCAATGTTAGACAAGTGAAGACTGCGATCCATATCTTCTCTTTGCATCTGCCAGGCTTCTCGAAACTACCCAATCTGACTGTGGGTATAGAAGCCATTTGCGGCGGCTCTGGAGTGGCTCCGTTCATTTTACATTTTTGGCATTTCTTCCGTACGGATTTATATACAATTCGTAGAAGGGAAATGTAAAAGCTTCCTTTTATAATTTGCGCGCTGTTAGACAAGTAAAGACTGCGATCCATCTTTTCTCTTTACATTTATGACAGTTTCGCGAGCAAGGTGATGATACCTCACGTGGTAATTTTTGACCACCAATAACGTTACCTGACTCTCGCGCGGAATGAAGATAGAATCTTCCGTGAAGTCGCCTGCATTTATTCTTCCTTTTACACGTAAGATATTTGCACTGTCTAGGTATACATTTAGCTCGATCAAACTTTTTTGACTAAGAGTCAGCTCTGAGGCTATCGAATTAGCTTCTTCTGCGAACTCAAGTGCTTGCGCTCGCTTATGCAGTAGAGCGTTTTCCGCTTGTATGTGTATTATTTTTACAGTAGTTGGCATGACTAGTGTTTAGAGGAAGCTTTATTTTGTGCTACCTTTGGCCGAAAATTACAATAAGAAATGTTTCACTTATATATTTCGACCGCGCTATGTCGATTTACATGTTTATTCTTCCGTGATCAATTTGGAGAGACTGAGGGCGCTGCCGTAAGGCAGCTGCAGCTTTATGCAGACATATTGAGTGTGAAGCTCGCTCAACTAAAGCTCACTCACATGAAATTGACTTTTGTACAATGCAGTGAGTCGTTTACAAATGAGTTAAATTTAACATTTGAGCGCGTGTCTTAATTCAAATACAATACGGTTTAAAAATGACGCTAATTAGTAGTTCTGCTCCGAACATGCTCCCCCCGTTGGAAGAGGCGTGCTTCCAACCGAGGTGGTTTCAACGGGTAGAACTGCGATTTTGCTAACTGCTCTCTTGACCAAGCCAGTGGCTGTACGGATGACTGCAACACGAACAACGCCGTCTTTTCCTGGGATGGTGCTGTCGACCCGGCCCAGGTGCTATCGTAGCGGCGGAAGGTTGTCGTCTTTGAGTAGCACAATTGCACCCACTTGTAGGTTGGGTGTTGAACAACGCCATTTGCCACGCTCCTGAATGATAGATAGGTGGTGCTCCATTTTCGCCAGAACGTCTGCTGCAGCTGGCACACGCGCTGCCATCGCCCTAAACGATCTATGTTTAGGTGAGTCACATCAGGCTCGTCTATTGAAGCATACGCCGACCCAATGAGGAAGTGGCCAGGTGTGAGAACTTCTAAATCGCTTGGATTTTCTGAAATGGGACAGAGAGGTCGTGAATTTAACATGGCAGAGATTTCACAAACAAGGGAGCGAAGCTCATGAAATGTGAGAACAGTGATTCCAACGACGCGATAAAAGTGGTCCTTTGCAGCTTTCACGGCGGCTTCCCACAAGCCACCAAAGTGCAGGGAGCGTGGTGGGATGAAGTGCCAACTGATCCCGATGGACGAGCACGCGGTGAAGAGCTCCTTGTTTTGAGGATCGCTGAGAAACCACTGGCGCAGTTCGTCCAATTCGTTCTTTGCTCCGACAAAATTTGTGGCGTTGTCCGACCAGATTTTGTTGGGCTTGCCTCTAATGCTAATGATACGTTTTAGGGCAGCGATGAATGATGGCGTAGACAGGTCCTCGACCACTTCCAAAGTAGCTTTAGTAGCGAAGCAGACGAAGATGGCGATGTGGCATTTCACCGGGGGCTTATTTCTGGTTTCAGCCTTGTAAAAGAATGGTCCGCAAAAGTCTACTCCTGTTGCTAAGAATGCTGCACGCGATCTGCTGGCAGGGCAGCCATGATGTGCTCGACGATTTTGGGCTTCATCCGAAAGCATCTTATTCACTTGTTGATGACGGCGGCGACAGATTTGCGTCCTCCGATTGGCCAGAATTTTTGCCGTATTGCAGCAAGCAAACTCTGGGGCCCAGCGTGCAGAAATTTGTGATGAAAGAACATGATGATCGCGCAAGTGACTGGGTGCTGCTTTGGTAGCAGCATTGGATGACGGGCCTCAAAGTCCAAGTGTGAGTTTTGGAGGCGGCCGCCAACACGAATTAATCCATGGCAGTCAATAATTGGGTGCAGTGAAAACAGCTTGCTTTTGGACGAGATTATCTTATGCGAGTGCAACAATTTGTACTCGTCAGCGAAGTGGACCATCTGAATGGCTCTTATCAGCAAATGTGTGCCTTCTTTGATTTCGCTGATTGTGAGGAATCCACTATGACGAGGTCGATCCTTGTGCCTGTGCGATATAAAACGATGCACATAACCGAAGACACGTTGAAGCTTACCAAACGAGTTTTGGTATTTGCAGCCGACCAACATGTCAATTTTTTGAGAGGACACCAGGACTTGACGGCGGCGCTCGGGCAGTTCCAACGTGGCAGGCACGCATGGTGGCCAATTGTCACTAGCAGTGCGTAGAAAAGCCGGGCCTTTGTGCCAGAGTTTCGATTCCAACAGCTCAAGCGGTGCACAGCCGCGAGAGACGATGTCAGCCGGATTTATCTGCGATGGTACGTGATGCCAAGTCATCTTCCCAGTTAGATCCTGTATTTGTGCGACTCTGTTGGAAACGAAAATGTTAAAATTTGTTGGTGTTTCTCGAATCCAAGATAATGCTATGGTCGAGTCGGACCAGCAATGGAATGTGCATGCAAATGGCAAGCTTTGACTTATACTTGCTACGAGCTCTGCCAATACGTGCGCTGCCGACAGTCCCAGTTTTGGAACTGTAAGAGATTTTAATGGAGCGACTCTGGACTTTGCACAGAGCAAGTGCGATGCGTAGGTTCCATTTGTTTCCGATCGAGCATAAAAGCAAGCGCTATATGCGGTTATGCTGGCATCACAGAATGCATGTATTTCCCATGTGGCATGAGGCAACAAAACGAAGCGAGGGAACTTGATAGAAGTGACGGTCGGAATCTGCGATATAAGCTTTAGCCATTGGATGTATGGAGATTGTGGCAAGCCTTCATCCCAGCTAAGCTTCTCCTTCCACAGGGCCTGCAGGAATATCTTCAGCCGTGTAATTATTAGCGAAATCAATCCGAGAGGGTCGTAGAATCTTGCTATGATTGATAAAATTGCGCGCTTGGTTGATGCTCCTTCAGGCAAGATTTTTGCAAAATTAAACAGCAGCTCATCGGAATTTGGGTCCCACGCCAATCCGAGGGTTTTGGCAATATCAGTTCCATTATGGAATTTGAGCATTTTTTCTCGATCCGAGTCTGGTTCGCTTTCTAGAGCAGCTAGATCGTTTGAGCACCATTTTCGAATCGGAATGTGACCACTGCGCAGTAGTTCCTTGACTTGACGACGAATTTGAGCGACTTCTTCGGCATCGTCGCCTCCAGAGATGAGGTCATCGACGTAGAAATCTCTGCGCACAGTTTTGGCTGCAAGGGGCAGAGAGACCTCATCATCAAACGCCAATTGGTGCATGGTTCGAATTGCTAAAAACGCTGCCGATTTTGTGCCATATGTAACGGTGTTTAATGCGTAGACTTTGACATCGTCGGCTGGATCATCGCGCCATAGGATGCACTGAAGATAGTCATCTGGATGTTCCACACGCACGCAACGATACATTTTGCAGATGTCACCACATAGTGCCACCTTGAAAAGGCGGAACCGAAGCAGCGTATTGAATAATTTTGGCTGTATAGAAGGGCCTGAAAGCAATAGGTCATTTAGTGCGGCGCCTGATGTTGTTTTAGCAGAGCCATCGAAAACAACACGCAGTTTGGTTGTTGTGCTATCCAATTTTTGTGGCCCAAATCGATATACTCCTGCATAAATGCAGAGTACTGTGCTTTAAGTGTCGAGTTCCTTTTAAGTTTCTCTTCCAAGGCATTAAAACGACGCAAGGCCCGATCGTACGAGTCGCCAAGATTATCAAAATTTGTTTTAGATGGAAGACGAACGGAATACTGCCCTGATTCAAGACGTTTGCAGCTCTTTTGAAACAGCTGCTCTCAAAGCACGTCGTCTTCCGAGCTAGACGATTCGAGACCACAGCAGCTGTCTAATCGAAAATCGATAAAGTATGCATTTTTTCACAATATTAAAGTAAGTGTTGTCGGCGGCGGCCACAAATTTTAAACAGCTTTACTTCAATGGCAGAACCAACATTAAGACCACACAACTTCTAGTGTAATAATAATATATATTTCCTAAAAGATTATATATGTGTGTAGAGCGAAAGTAGCGAGCTTAAAAAACGTTTGTGTTTTTCTTCCCGCTGTTAATGGCCGACTGGCGTGGGTATCGAGCTTCGATTCTTCATTTTTGGTTTCGATACCTTATAATAAAAAGATAATTTTTAAATACGTCGATGATGTCAAGTTGACAACATATTTTAACAGAAACTATTAATATAATTGATAAAAGACGTTTCAAATTCGAATTATTGATTTTGGCGGTAACATTCCCCTCTTCATAATCCTCGGGTCAGTTACTATCCTCTAAGCCAACATCTATAACCGCCACTTTCGTTGCTGGCCGTTCTATGCCGCCGTGCTGTGTACGAATGGTTACACGCCGCACTTGAGTATCCTTTGTTATGACGGAGTCGATGACGCGCCCTTTTGGCTAGAGATTTCTGGGCAGTGTGTCGTCTACAATGATAGCAATACTGCCAACTTTTATTGGCAGACATTTCTGGAACCATTTAGTGCGTCTAGTCAGCACTGGAGTATATTCCCTCACCCAACGTTGCCACAAAGGATCTCCAAAAAGTTGTACTTGACACCAGCGTCGTCTCAAGTGCTAGACATTGAAAACGGCTTGTAGTCATTTGCCGTGCCCAATAAAAAATGGTTTGGAGTGAGTGCGATGTTGTCGATCGTGTCCAGGCTAACGAAAGTTAGTGGGCGCGAATTCATTATGAACTGTGTTTCCATCAGTGCACTTCTCAAGGCCTCGTCGTTAAAAGAGAATTTCGGGTAGATGCTTCTCAGTGCAGTTTTTGTTGTGCGTACAAGCCACTCCCATGCACCACCCATGTGCGGTGTGGCTGGTGGGTTGAATCGCCATTTTGTCGAAGTCGATCTTGCCGAGCTCTCCGCGTACGACCTTCTCTTTCGGCTTGAAATTCGTCCCGTTATCAGATTATATTTCCCTCGGGGTCCCGCGCATGAAGTTGCCGAGGCACATAATACATGAGCTCGTGTCTAATCTGTGTGGAATCTCAAAGTGCACTGCGCGCAATGTTAGACAAGTGAAGACTGCGATCCATATCTTCTCTTTGCATCTGCCAGGCTTCTCGAAACTACCCAATCTGACTGTGGGTATAGAAGCCATTTGCGGCGGCTCTAGAGTGGCTCCGTTCATTTTACATTTTTGGCATTTCTTCCGTACGGATTTATATACAATTCGTAGAAGGGAAATGTAAAAGCTTCCTTTTATAATTTGCGCGCTGTTAGACAAGTAAAGACTGCGATCCATCTTTTCTCTTTACATTTATGACAGTTTCGCGAGCAAGGTGATGATACCTCACGTGGTAATTTTTGACCACCAATAACGTTACCTGACTCTCGCGCGGAATGAAGATAGAATCTTCCGTGAAGTCGCCTGCATTTATTCTTCCTTTTACACGTAAGATATTTGCACTGTCTAGGTATACATTTAGCTCGATCAAACTTTTTTGACTAAGAGTCAGCTCTGAGGCTATCGAATTGGCTTCTTCTGCGAACTCAAGTGCTTGCGCTCGCTTATGCAGTAGAGCGTTTTCCGCTTGTATGTGTATTATTTTTACAGTAGTTGGCATGACTAGTGTTTAGAGGAAGCACTATTTTGTGCTACCTTTGGCCGAAAATTACAATAAGAAATGTTTCACTTATATATTTCGACCGCGCTATGTCGATTTACATGTTTATTCTTCCGTGATCAATTTGGAGAGACTGAGGGCGCTGCCGTAAGGCAGCTGCAGCTTTATGCAGACATATTGAGTGTGAAGCTCGCTCAACTAAAGCTCACTCACATGAAATTGACTTTTGTACAATGCAGTGAGTCGTTTACAAATGAGTTAAATTTAACATTTGAGCGCGTGTCTTAATTCAAATACAATACGGTTTAAAAATGACGCTAATTAGTAGTTCTGCTCCGAACATGCTCCCCCCGTTGGAAGAGGCGTGCTTCCAACCGAGGTGGTTTCAACGGGCAGAACTGCGATTTTGCTAACTGCTCTCTTGACCAAGCCAGGTACGGATGACTGCAACACGAACAACGCCGTCTTTTCCTGGGATGGTGCTGTCGACCCGGCCCAGGTGCCATCGTAGCGGCGGAAGGTTGTCGTCTTTGAGTAGCACAATTGCACCCACTTGTAGGTTGGGTGTTGAACAACGCCATTTGCCACGCTCCTGAATGATAGATAGGTGGTGCTCCATTTTCGCCAGAACGTCTGCTGCAGCTGGCACACGCGCTGCCATCGCCCTAAACGATCTATGTTTAGGTGAGTCACATCAGGCTCGTCTATTGAAGCATACGCCGATCCAATGAGGAAGTGGCCAGGTGTGAGAACTTCTAAATCGCTTGGATTTTCTGAAATGGGACAGAGAGGTCGTGAATTCAACATGGCAGAGATTTCACAAACAAGGGAGCGAAGCTCATGAAATGTGGGAACAGTGATTCCAACGACGCGATAAAAGTGGTCCTTTGCAGCTTTCACGGCGGCTTCCCATAAGCCACCAAAGTGCGGGGAGCGTGGTGGGATGAAGTGCCAACTGATCCCGATGGACGAGCACGCGGTGAAGAGCTCCTTGTTTTGAGGATCGCTGAGAAACCACTGGCGCAGTTCGTCCAATTCGTTCTTTGCTCCGACAAAATTTGTGGCGTTGTCCGACCAGATTTTGTTGGGCTTGCCTCTAATGCTAATGATACGTTTTAGGGCAGCGATGAATGATGGCGTAGACAGGTCCTCGACCACTTCCAAAGTAGCTTTAGTAGCGAAGCAGACGAAGATGGCGATGTAGCATTTCACGGGGGGCTTATTTCTGGTTTCAGCCTTGTAAAAGAATGGTCCGCAAAAGTCTACTCCTGTTGCCAAGAATGCTGCACGCGATCTGCTGGCAGGCCAGCCATGATGTGCTCGACGATTTTGGGCTTCATCCGAAAGCATCTTATGCACTTGTTGATGACGGCGGCGACAGATTTGCGTCCTCCGATGGGCCAGAATTTTTGCCGTATTGCAGCAAGCAAACTCTGGGGCCCAGCGTGCAGAAATTTGTGATGAAAGAACATGATGATCGCGCAAGTGACTGGGTGCTGCTTTGGTAGCAGCATTGGATGACGGGCCTCAAAGTCCAAGTGTGAGTTTTGGAGGCGGCCGCCAACACGAATTAATCCATGGCAGTCAATAATTGGGTGCAGTGAAAACAGCTTGCTTTTGGACGAGATTTTCTTATGCGAGTGCAATAATTTGTACTCGTCAGCGAAGTAGACCATCTGAATGGCTCTTATCAGCAAATGTGTGCCTTCTTTGATTTCGCTGATTGTGAGAGATCCACTATGACGAGGTCGATCCTTGTGCCTGTGCGATATAAAACGATGCACATAGCCGAAGACACGTTGAAGCTTACCAAACGAGTTTTGGTATTTGCAGCCGACCAACATGTCAATTTTTTGAGAGGACACCAGGACTTGACGGCGGCGCTCGGGCAGTTCCAACGTGGCAGGCACGCATGGTGGCCAATTGTCACTAGCAGTGCGTAGAAAAGCCGGGCCTTTGTGCCAGAGTTTCGATTCCAACAGCTCAAGCGGTGCACAGCCGCGAGAGACGATGTCAGCCGGATTCATCTGCGATGGTACGTGATGCCAAGTTATCTTCCCAGTTAGATCCTGTATTTGTGCGACTCTGTTGGAAACGAAAATGTTAAAATTTGTTGGTGTTTCTCGAATCCAAGATAATGCTATGGTCGAGTCGGACCAGCAATGGAATGTGCATGCAAATGGCAAGCTTTGACTTATGCTTGCTACGAGCTCTGCCAATACGTGCGCTGCCGACAGTTCCAGTTTTGGAACTGTAAGAGATTTTAATGGAGCGACTCTGGACTTTGCACAGAGCAAGTGCGATGCGTAGGTTCCATTTGTTTCCGATCGAGCATAAAAGCAAGCGCTATATGCGGCTATGCTGGCATCACAGAATGCATGTATTTCCCATGTGGCATGAGGCAACAAAACGAAGCGAGGGAGCTTGATAGAAGTGACGTCGGAATCTGCGATATAAGCTTTAGCCATTGGATGTTGGAGATTGTGGGCTCTTAGGGGGATTGGTAGGAGAGAGAGAGGGGAGGAGGGAGCTGATAGAAGTGACGATCGGAATCTGCGATATAAGCTTTAGCCATTGGGTGTATGGAGATTGTGGCAAGCCTTCATCCCAGCTAAGCTTCTGCTTCCACAGGGCCTGCAGGAATATCTTCAGCCGTGTAATTATTGGCGAAATCAATCCGAGAGGGTCGTAGAATCTTGCTATGATTGATAAAATTGCGCGCTTGGTTGACGCTCCTTCAGGCAAGATTTTTGCAAAATTAAACAGCAGCTCATCGGAATTTGGGTCCCACGCCAATCCGAGGGTTTTGGCAATATCAGTTCCATTGTGGAATTTGAGCATTTTTTCTCGATCCGAGTCTGGTTCGCTTTCTAGAGCAGCTAGATCGTTTGAGCACCATTTTCGAATCGGAATGTGACCACTGCGCAGTAGTTCCTTGACTTGACGACGAATTTGAACGACTTCTTCGGCATCGTCGCCTCCAGAGATGAGGTCATCGACGTAGAAATCTCTGCGCACAGTTTTGGCTGGAAGGGGCAGAGAGACCTCCTCATCAAACGCCAATTGGTGCATGGTTCGAATTGCTAAAAACGCTGCCGATTTTGTGCCATATGTAACGGTGTTTAATGCGTAGACTTTGACATCGTCGGCTGGATCATCGCGCCATAGGATGCCCTGAAGATGGTCATCTGGATGTTCTACACGCACGCAACGATACATTTTGCAGATGTCACCACATAGTGCCACCTTGAAAAGGCGGAACCGAAGCAGCGTATTGAATAATTTTGGCTGTATAGAAGGGCCTGAAAGCAATAGGTCATTTCGTGAGGCGCCTGATGTTGTTTTAGCAGAGCCATCGAAAACAACACGCAGTTTGGTTGTTGTGCTATCCAATTTTTGTACGCAGTGATGTGGCAAGTAGTATTGCGGGAAGCTTTCCTGCCTACATGACACTGTCATGTGGCCCAAATCGATATACTCCTGCATAAATGCAGAGTACTGTGCTTTAAGTGTCGAGTTCCTTTTAAGTTTCTCTTCCAAGGCATTAAAACGACGCAAGGCCCGATCGTACGAGTCGCCAAGATTATCAAAATTTGTTTTAGATGGAAGACGAACGGAATACTGCCCTGATTCACGACGTTTGCAGCTTTTTTGAAACAGCTGCTCTCAAAGCACGTCGTCTTCCGAGCTAGACGATTCGAGACCACAGCAGCTGTCTAATCGAAAATCGATAAGGTATGCATTTTTTCACAATATTAAAGTAAGTGTTGTCGGCGGCGGCCACAAATTTTAAACAGCTTTACTTCAATGGCAGAACCAACATTAAGACCACACAACTTCTAGTGTAATAATAATATATATTTCCTAAAAGATTATATATGTGTGTAGAGCGAAAGTAGCGAGCTTAAAAAACGTTTGTGTTTTTCTTCCCGCTGTTAATGGCCGACTGGCGTGGGTATCGAGCTTCGATTCTTCATTTTTGGTATCGATACCTTATGATAAAAAGATAATTTTTAAATACGTCGATGATGTCAAGTTGACAACATATTTTAACAGAAACTATTAATATAATTGATAAAAGACGTTTCAAATTCGAATTATTGATTTTGGCGGTAACATTCCCCTCTTCATAATCCTCGGGTCAGTTACTATCCTCTAAGCCAACATCTATAACCGCCACTTTCGTTGCTGGTCGTTCTATACCGCCGTGCTGTGTACGAATGGTTACACGCCGCACTTGAGTATCCTTTGCTATGACGGAGTCGATGATCTTACCGAGCTCTCCGCGTACGACCTTCTCTTTCGGCTTGAAATTCGTCCCGTTATCAGATTATATTTCCCTCGGGGTCCCGCGCATGAAGTTGCCGAGGCACATAATACATGAGCTCGTGTCTAATCTGTGTGGAATCTCAAAGTGCACTGCGCGCAATGTTAGACAAGTGAAGACTGCGATCCATATCTTCTCTTTGCATCTGCCAGGCTTCTCGAAACTACCCAATCTGACTGTGGGTATAGAAGCCATTTGCGGCGGCTCTGGAGTGGCTCCGTTCATTTTACATTTTTGGCATTTCTTCCGTACGGATTTATATACAATTCGTAGAAGGGAAATGTAAAAGCTTCCTTTTATAATTTGCGCGCTGTTAGACAAGTAAAGACTGCGATCCATCTTTTCTCTTTACATTTATGACAGTTTCGCGAGCAAGGTGATGATACCTCGCGTGGTAATTTTAGACCACCAATAACGTTACCTGACTCTCGCGCGGAATGAAGATAGAATCTTCCGTGAAGTCGCCTGCATTTATTCTTCCTTTTACACGTAAGATATTTGCACTGTCTAGGTATACATTTAGCACGATCAAACTTTTTTGACTAAGAGTCAGCTCTGAGGCTATCGAATTGGCTTCTTCTGCGAACTCAAGTGCTTGCGCTCGCTTATGCAATAGAGCGTTTTCCGCTTGTATGTGTATTATTTTTACAGTAATTGGCATGACTAGTGTTTAGAGGAAGCACTATTTTGTGCTACCTTTGGCCGAAAATTATAATAAGAAATGTTTCACTTATATATTTCGACCGTGCTATGTCGATTTACATGTTTATTCTTCCGTGATCAATTTGGAGAGACTGAGGGCGCTGCCGTAAGGCAGCTGCAGCTTTATGCAGACATATTGAGTGTGAAGCTCGCTCAACTAAAGCTCACTCACATGAAATTGACTTTTGTACAATGCAGTGAGTCGTTTACAAATGAGTTAAATTTAACATTTGAGCGCGTGTCTTAATTCAAATACAATACGGTTTAAAAATGACGCTAATTAGTAGTTCTGCTCCGAACATGCTCCCCCCGTTGGAAGAGGCGTGCTTCCAACCGAGGTGGTTTCAACGGGCAGAACTGCGATTTTGCTAACTGCTCTCTTGACCAAGCCAGTGGCTGTACGGATGACTGCAACACGAACAACGCCGTCTTTTCCTGGGATGGTGCTGTCGACCCGGCCCAGGTGCCATCGTAGCGGCGGAAGGTTGTCGTCTTTGAGTAGCATAATTGCACCCACTTGTAGGTTGGGTGTTGAACAACGCCATTTGCCACGCTCCTGAATGATAGATAGGTGGTGCTCCATTTTCGCCAGAACGTCTGCTGCAGCTGGCACACGCGCTGCCACCGCCCTAAACGATCTATGTTTAGGTGAGTCACATCAGGCTCGTCTATTCAAGCATACGCCGATCCAATGAGGAAGTGGCCAGGTGTGAGAACTTCTAAATCGCTTGGATTTTCTGAAATGGGACAGAGAGGTCGTGAATTTAACATGGCAGAGATTTCACAAACAAGGGAGCGAAGCTCATGAAATGTGAGAACAGTGATTCCAACGACGCGATAAAAGTGGTCCTTTGCAGCTTTCACGGCGGCTTCCCACAAGCCACCAAAGTGCGGGGAGCGTGGTGGGATGAAGTGCCAACTGATCCCGATGGACGAGCACGCGGTGAAGAGCTCCTTGTTTTGAGGATCGCTGAGAAACCACTGGCGCAGTTCGTCCAATTCGTTCTTTGCTCCGACAAAATTTGTGGCGTTGTCCGACCAGATTTTGTTGGGCTTGCCTCTAATGCTAATGATACGTTTTAGGGCAGCGATGAATGATGGCGTAGACAGGTCCTCGACCACTTCCAAAGTAGCTTTAGTAGCGAAGCAGACGAAGATGGCGATGTAGCATTTCACGGGGGGCTTATTTCTGGTTTCAGCCTTGTAAAAGAATGGTCCGCAAAAGTCTACTCCTGTTGCCAAGAATGCTGCACGCGATCTGCTGGCAGGCCAGCCATGATGTGCTCGACGATTTTGGGCTTCATCCGAAAGCATCTTATGCACTTGTTGATGACGGCGGCGACAGATTTGCGTCCTCCGATGGGCCAGAATTTTTGCCGTATTGCAGCAAGCAAACTCTGGGGCCCAGCGTGCAGAAATTTGTGATGAAAGAACATGATAATCGCGCAAGTGCTTTGGTAGCAGCATTGGATGACGGGCCTCAAAGTCCAAGTGTGAGTTTTGGAGGCGGCCGCCAACACGAATTAATCCATGGCAGTCAATAATTGGGTGCAGTGAAAACAGCTTGCTTTTGGACGAGATTATCTTATGCGAGTGCAACAATTTGTACTCGTCAGCGAAGTGGACCATCTGAATGGCTCTTATCAGCAAATGTGTGCCTTCTTTGATTTCGCTGATTGTGAGAGATCCACTATGACGAGGTCGATCCTTGTGCCTGTGCGATATAAAACGATGCACATAACCGAAGACACGTTGAAGCTTACCAAACGAGTTTTGGTATTTGCAGCCGACCAACATGTCAATTTTTTGAGAGGACACCAGGACTTGACGGCGGCGCTCGGGCAGTTCCAACGTGGCAGTCACGCATGGTGGCCAATTGTCACTAGCAGTGCGTAGAAAAGCCGGGCCTTTGTGCCAGAGTTTCGATTCCAACAGCTCAAGCGGTGCACAGCCGCGAGAGACGATGTCAGCCGGATTCATCTGCGATGGTACGTGATGCCAAGTTATCTTCCCAGTTAGATCCTGTATTTGTGCGACTCTGTTGGAAACGAAAATGTTAAAATTTGTTGGTGTTTCTCGAATCCAAGATAATGCTATGGTCGAGTCGGACCAGCAATGGAATGTGCATGCAAATGGCAAGCTTTGACTTATGCTTGCTACGAGCTCTGCCAATACGTGCGCTGCCGACAGTTCCAGTTTTGGAACTGTAAGAGATTTTAATGGAGCGACTCTGGACTTTGCACAGAGCAAGTGCGATGCGTAGGTTCCATTTGTTTCCGATCGAGCATAAAAGCAAGCGCTATATGCGGCTATGCTGGCATCACAGAATGCATGTATTTCCCATGTGGCATGAGGCAACAAAACGAAGCGAGGGAACTTGATAGAAGTGACGATCGGAATCTGCGATATAAGCTTTAGCCATTGGGTGTGTGGAGATTGTGGCAAGCCTTCATCCCAGCTAAGCTTCTCCTTCCACAGGGCCTGCAGGAATATCTTCAGCCGTGTAATTATTGGCGAAATCAATCCGAGAGGGTCGTAGAATCTTGCTATGATTGATAAAATTGCGCGCTTGGTCCCACGCCAATCCGAGGGTTTTGGCAATATCAGTTCCATCGTGAAATTTGAGCATTTTTTCTCGATCCGAGTCTGGTTCGCCTTCTAGAGCAGCTGAATCGTTTGAGCACCATTTTCGAATCGGAATGTGACCACTGCGCAGTAGTTCCTTGACTTGACGACGAATTTGAGCGACTTCTTCGGCATCGTCGCCTCCAGAGATGAGGTCATCGACGTAGAAATCTCTGCGCACAGTTTTGGCTGGAAGGGGCAGAGAGACCTCCTCATCAAACGCCAATTGGTGCATGGTTCGAATTGCTAAAAACGCTGCCGATTTTGTGCCATATGTAACGGTGTTTAATGCGTAGACTTTGACATCGTCGGCTGGATCATCGCGCCATAGGATGCACTGAAGATAGTCATCTGGATGTTCCACACGCACGCAACGATACATCTTGCAGATGTCACCACATAGTGCCACCTTGAAAAGGCGGAACCGAAGCAGCGTATTGAATAATTTTGGCTGTATAGAAGGCGCCTGATGTTGTTTTACCAGAGCCATAGAAAACAACACGCAGTTTGGTTGTTGTGCTATTCAATTTTTGTACGCAATGATGCGGCTAGTAGTATTGCGGGAAGCTTTCCTGTCTACATGACACTGTCATGTGGCCCAAATCGATATACTCCTGCATAAATGCAGAGTACTGTGCTTAAGTGTCGAGTTCCTTTTAAGTTTTTCTTCCAAGGCATTAAAACAACGCAAGGCCCGATCGTACGAGTCGCCAAGATTTTCAAAATTTGTTTAGCTGGAAGACGAACGGAATTCTGCCCTGATTCAAGACGTTTGCAGCTCTTTTGAAACAGCTGCTCACAAAGCACGTCGTCTTCCGAGCTAGACGATTCGAGACCACAGCAGCTGTCTATTTCCCAAAAGCGTTTGACGATTTCAGCTAAACTGTTTGCATCCGCTTGCGAAATGGGCTGTTTGCAAAGTGCAGTCAATGCAGAATGGCTTTCCTTTGCAGCTGAGAGGACTCCAGATACAACCCAACCGAGTCTGGTTTTCTGAAGTGCTGGTAGATGATTTGCTACTCGAAATTGCCCAATGCAAAGGAGATCAAAGAAAAGCGCCAAGGAGTAAGTCGATGCGTTGGGACTTGAAGAATAGCGGGTCAGCGAGAGCAATGTTGTTTGGTATGTTCCAATCGGTCGCATTGAAATCAGCATGGGGCTGTTACAACCGCGGTAAATGCAGCCCTATAGCTGCTATTTTGGGATTGGGCGAAGATATCGACCGACTTGTCAGATGCGAGTGATGATTCCCCTATGCCCGATATAGCAATGCTTGTGCGATAAGGTTTGAGCTGAAGCTGATTAGCGAGACGAGATGTGATGAAATTTAGCTGCGATGCCGAGTCCAACAACGCTCGACATGGTTCGAAGGTGTCCGCGCGACTGCGGACGTAAGTGATGGCAGTAGCAAGCAACACGTAGTCGGACTGATTGGGTCTCAGAGGCTTAGGCGGAGGCTTGGACGATGAGGTCGAGATGAGGGTAGACGAGGTTTGCGGTTGAATCGAGGATGTGGAAGCGGGCTGCGCGCCAATATGAAGCGAGTTCCCATCAGCATGAAGTAGCGTGTGGTGCTTGGCTTGGCAACGTTTACAATGCCCTGATCTGCAATGCTGCAGCGTGTGCCCTTTGCGCAGCCAATTTAGGCAAAGATGCATTCTTTTTGCTTCCTTGTACCGCAAATTCGGATTCAGATTTAGAAATCTTGTTCATTTGGACAAAAAATGGTCCTTTGACTCGCAGAGTAGGCATATAGGGAGCGAATTGTGAGATGACGCAACCAGGGTACTACGAGATGATTTACTTGTGCATTTGCTTGCCTGTTGGCTAGGTGCCTTTTGTACCATGGCGCTTTCCAAATTCTCCATCATGCGGCATCTTTTTTCCAGAAACGTTGACATTTCGGCCCATTTGGGCAGCTTGCCCGTTGGCAACGCTTCTTCCCACCGCTCATGCGTGCTTTGATCCAACTTGTCTGCAATGAGGTGGATGAGCAGGCCATCCGCAATATCCTGGGTACTAGCCATTGTATTTAGCGCACGCAGATGTGAATTAACTTTATCCGCCAAACCACGCAAGCTGCTTGCAGAATCTGCCTCGACGCCTGTTAGTCCAAAGATAGACCGTACGTGTGCCTGAAAGTGAAAAAGCTTATTATCAAATCGACTAGTTAGCAACTCTATCGCTTTATCGTAATTCACTTCCGTGGGCTCGAGCGAACGTATGGTGTCCAAGGCGCTACCATCCAAGCAAGCACGTAGATGCTGGAATTTTTCCACTTTGGTCAGCTCGTGATTGCTACCAACGATGATATTGTACATGGCGTAAAAATCCGGCCAGTCAATGTAGGTGCCGCCAAAACGCGGAATTTCCCATGTGGCATGAGGCAACAAAACGAAGCGAGGGAACTTGATAGAAGTGACGATCGGAATCTGCGATATAAGCTTTAGCCATTGGGTGTGTGGAGATTGTGGCAAGCCTTCATCCCAGCTAAGCTTCTCCTTCCACAGGGCCTGCAGGAATATCTTCAGCCGTGTAATTATTGGCGAAATCAATCCGAGAGGGTCGTAGAATCTTGCTATGATTGATAAAATTGCGCGCTTGGTTGACGCTCCTTCAGGCAAGATTTTTGCAAAATTAAACAGCAGCTCATCGGAATTTGGGTCCCACGCCAATCCGAGGGTTTTGGCAATATCAGTTCCATCGTGGAATTTTAGCATTTTTTCTCGATCCGAGTCTGGTTCGCCTTCTAGAGCAGCTGGATCGTTTGAGCACCATTTTCGAATCGGAATGTGACCACTGCGCAGTAGTTCCTTGACTTGACGACGAATTTGTGCGACTTCTTCGGCATCGTCGCCTCCAGAGATGAGGTCATCGACGTAGAAATCTCTGCGCACAGTTTTGGCTGCAAGGGGCAGAGAGACCTCCTCATCAAACGCCAATTGGTGCATGGTTCGAATTGCTAAAAACGCTGCCGATTTTGTGCCATATGTAACGGTGTAGTACCAGAAACGTTGACATTTCGGCCCATTTGGGCAGCTTGCCCGTTGGCAACGCTTCTTCCCACCGCTCATGCGTGCTTTGATCCAACTTGTCTGCAATGAGGTGGATGAGCAGGCCATCCGCAATATCCTGGGTACTGGCCATTGTATTTAGCGCACGCAGATGTGAATTAACTTTGTCCGCCAAACCACGCAAGCTGCTTGCAGAATCTGCCTCGACGCCTGTTAGTCCAAAGATAGACCGTACGTGTGCCTGAAAGTGAAAAAGCTTATTATCAAATCGACTAGTTAGCAACTCTATCGCTTTATCGTAATTCACTTCCGTGGGCTCGAGCGAACGTATGGTGTCCAAGGCGCTACCATCCAAGCAAGCACGTAGATGCTGGAATTTTTCCACTTTGGTCAGCTCGTGATTGCTACCAACGATGATGTTGTACATGGCGTAAAAATCCGGCCAGTCAATGTAGGTGCCGCCAAAACGCGGAATTTCCCATGTGGCATGAGGCAACAAAACGAAGCGAGGGAACTTGATAGAAGTGACGATCGGAATCTGCGATATAAGCTTTAGCCATTGGGTGTGTGGAGATTGTGGCAAGCCTTTATCCCAGCTAAGCTTCTCCTTCCACAGGGCCTGCAGGAATATCTTCAGCCGTGTAATTATTGGCGAAATCAATCCGAGAGGGTCGTAGAATCTTGCTATGATTGATAAAATTGCGCGCTTGGTTGACGCTCCTTCAGGCAAGATTTTTGCAAAATTAAACAGCAGCTCATCGGAATTTGGGTCCCACGCCAATCCGAGGGTTTTGGCAATATCAGTTCCATCGTGGAATTTTAGCATTTTTTCTCGATCCGAATCTGGTTCGCCTTCTAGAGCAGCTGGATCGTTTGAGCACCATTTTCGAATCGGAATGTGACCACTGCGCAGTTGTTCCTTGACTTGACGACGAATTTGAGCGACTTCTTCGGCATCGTCGCCTCCAGAGATGAGGTCATCGACGTAGAAATCTCTGCGCACAGTTTTGGCTGCAAGGGGCAGAGAGACCTCCTCATCAAACGCCAATTGGTGCATGGTTCGAATTGCTAAAAACGCTGCCGATTTTGTGCCATATGTAACGGTGTAGTACCAGAAACGTTGACATTTCGGCCCATTTGGGCAGCTTGCCCGTTGGCAACGCTTATTCCCACCGCTCATGCGTGCTTTGATCCAACTTGTCTGCAATGAGGTGGATGAGCAGGCCATCCGCAATATCCTGGGTACTGGCCATTGTATTTAGCGCACGCAGATGTGAATTAACTTTGTCCGCCAAACCACGCAAGCTGCTTGCAGAATCTGCCTCGACGCCTGTTAGTCCAAAGATAGACCGTACGTGTGCCTGAAAGTGAAAAAGCTTATTATCAAATCGACTAGTTAGCAACTCTATCGCTTTATCGTAATTCACTTCCGTGGGCTCGAACGAACGTATGGTGTCCAAGGCGCTACCATCCAAGCAAGCACGTAGATGCTGGAATTTTTCCACTTTGGTCTGCTCGTGATTGCTACCAACGATGATATTGTACATGGCGTAAAAATCCGGCCAGTCAATGTAGGTGCCGCCAAAACGCGGAAGCTGCAACTCGGGCAGCCGAGATTTGCGAGCTGCGAAAGTGAATGCTGCACTTTGATCACTAATACTGTGCAGAACTGATGTAGAGTTGGCAACTGTGGACCTTCGGTGGCCGTCAAGCTGGCGTGACAGCTTTGATTTTATCTCGTAGTACATTTCCGCGATGCTCTGTCGGGAGTCGCTGTTGAGCTCTTGTAGATCAAGCTTCTCGAGACTGGACTGCGCGCGATCAAAATCGTCATTCAGGCGCTCAACGCCTTCTAGGCGTACCTGCAGGTCCACTGCATCAAATTGTTTCAGCTCGTCAGCGGCTAAAAACTCGTTCATTGAAACCAATTGCCGTAGCACTGATGCGACCTTTGTCTTTTAAAAATTAATTTCCCTTGCTTCAACAGAAGGCGGAATGATAGCTGGTTGCTCCTCAGTCATTGAAATTAATTTTCACGGCACACTATTGGCACAAAGTTGCAATTTAAACACAAACCGACGCGCCGAATAATATTCTTCCTTTGTGGTTTGTTGCTAGGTTATGCGTTAGCGCCTTGTCTGGGCCTACGTGGAAGTGCTACTAGTTCGCAGCAAGAAGGTTAGATCAAAGTCAAATATATGCACTGACACTGCCTTGCACATGCCGACTTTACTTGTGTATGCCTCTATTCTATTCTTATGCGTGCTGTACAGCCAAACTTGAGAACACGTGTGCAAGGCGTAGACGAAGAAAACGTTCGATGTGTACGTATACGAAAGAACCGCAAGCGCGTATGAATGTATGCGCGCGCGATCGCGTGAAGGTGTTTGTGTGCTTGGCACCGATTGTGCGCAAAGCGTTTTTAAACGAATTGTTTTAATTGTACCGAAATGTAACAATTATGCGTTCATTTATTATGGGTTCACCATTGTTTAGAGGAAGCACAATTTTGTGCTACCTTTGGCCGAAAATTACAATAAGAAATGTTTCACTTATATATTTCGACCGCGCTATGTCGATTTACATGCTTATTCTTCCGTGATCAATTTGGAGAGACTGAGGGCGCTGCCGCAACGCAGCTGCAGCTTTATGCAGACATATTGAGTGTAAAGCTCGCTCAACTAAAGCTCACTCACATAAAATGGAGTTTTGTACAATGCAGTAAGTCGTTTACAAATGAGTTAATTTTAACATTTGAGCGCGTGTCTTAATTTAAATACAATACGGTTTAAAAATGACGCTAATTAGTAGTTCTGCTCCGAACAACTAGTTTGGCACATTTTTTTTATAATTTGCGCGCTGTTAGACAAGTAAAGACTGCGATCCATCTTTTCTCTTTACATTTATGACAGTTTCGCGAGCAAGGTGATGATACCTCACGTGGTAATTTTTGACCACCAATAACGTTACCTGACTCTCGCGCGGAATGAAGATAGAATCTTCCGTGAAGTCGCCTGCATTTATTCTTCCTTTTACACGTAAGATATTTGCACTGTCTAGGTATACATTTAGCCCGATCAAACTTTTTTGACTAAGAGTCAGCTCTGAGGCTATCGAATTGGCTTCTTCTGCGAACTCAAGTGCTTGCGCTCGCTTATGCAGTAGAGCGTTTTCCGCTTGTATGTGTATTATTTTTACAGTAGTTGGCATGACTAGTTTGGCACATTTTTTTTGTAGTCGCTTAACGTACAGCATGAATTTTACTGTAGCCCGATACTAACGATGCCAATCATAAAAATACTCTAAGTTGAGCCTAATTTCAGTGGTTTTGTAGAGTACAGGAACGTGCTTACGAAGTTCCATTTTGTCGATTGCCTCAGGTCGTTCGGGTGCATGTGGCCAATCTTTGCTCGGAGTCCTTAGGAAGTCAGGTCCACCCAGCCATTGCCTTAGCTGCGGATTGCTGCTCATTTTTCTAGCCTCGTCAGCGACGTTCATTTTTGTTGAAACCCATCGCCATTATTTATCACCGGAGAGCTCCAAGATCTCTCTGACTCTGTCCATCAGGAACTGTTGAAGGTTACGTGGATTTTTAGCCACTGGAGTACTGTTTTTGAGTCCGACCAGTACTTAACGCTGTCGGTACGGAGTTTCTTTACGCTGATGATTTTTTGGGCTAAGCGTGCGGTCATTACAGCTGCCTGCAGTTCCAGGCGTGGAATTGATAAGGGCAAGGGTGCAACCTTGCTCTCTGCGGCCACCAACACAACATCGACAGCATCATCCTGCGACACTCATAGGTAGCAAACAGCCGATTATGCGTATTCGCTTCCGTCGACAAAGGTGTGTATCTCGACCCGACTTGCTCTGGACAGCCACTGTGAGTAGCATCTTTGAATGTGGATAGCGGCTACCTATAGCAGTAGCTGTTTCCATTGACGCCAGTCTCCCAATAGTGAGTCTGGCAGCTTTTCGGCCCAGTCTATATTTGCGCGCGGTAAAAACTGAGCAGTGTCCTGGAAGAATTCTACTGTCGACTACGGCAAGACCAGTGTTTCCGTTGTTTTTGAGGCGACGGTGTATAACCAGTTGGTACCCTTAGTTTTATCCAGCATCTCCTGAAAAAGTTTCCTAAAGATGAAACTGTCGGTGATTTCTTTTTGTATTGATGTAGCTGTAGGTTAACCGATGAGTTACGTAAGTTTCATTTTGGGTGGCATAATTTATGTTTAGCTTTGGACGACTTGTAGACAAAGCGTTTAGCTTTGAGAGAAGTTGAGATACTTTTTTATAGAAGCTGGTTACGCGATGTGCAGAATTCGACCAAGAGTTTGGCGGTTACTTCGTATGTTATATGTTTTAATGCTGGAAAGCTAGTCTCCGCATGGATGCATTTAATGGGGGATGTAAGGAGTGCGTTGATGCTGCGACGTACTGCTGTGTGGTGTGGCGTTTTTTTTAGGATAAAATCCGAACTCCAGGTATTGACTATACACTGATGTTTTTTACAAATCTGTAGAAACTTGCATGTGTTTGTAGAGAGCGTGACACCTGAAAGGTTCCCCCCTTAAGATATGTCGATTAATATTTTTACGAAGGTATTGTTTACATTATTAATATCTTTGATCGTAGTATAAATATTGTATAATTTTATGCCTTAAGATTATCTTATTCAATTTTTCAAAAGCTATAGTAAATAACACGACCGATTGCGAGGAACCTCGGGGGATGCCATTGTGAAGTGAGTTACGGTAGGACTCGAAAAGAGCGCCATGTCATGAAGGCCTTTACAGCGATAAAGGACTTTGGACCGACCCCCCAAAGCATAAGCTGATCGCGAACAACATATACTCCTACGCGATCAAACGCTCTTTCGAAATCCGCCCTCAACACGGACACGTGATTTTTTCTGAAAGAGCGTCTGACACAAATTGATAAATTTGCAAAAGTGCGTCCATCGTGCTTTATTTAAGGCATTAAAGGCAACCTGATTGTGAAAAATACGGTTATTTCGGTTCATAAACCACATAAGTTGACGGCCTAATCTTTATTCAAATAGTTTACTATAGCTAGAAAATAATGAAATTGGCTTAAGTCTAGCAATGTCGTAAGCCGGTTTATTGGGTTTAGGAACAGGAATATTGGTTGCAGTTGACCAAGTGTGATTGTGATTGTACATATTGAGAACTCCATGCTTGACTCTCGGGGGTAAGTTTTTTATGATGGGGTATGAAATCCTGTCGACGCCATTGGTTTGCTCAAGTGCAGCTTGAAATTCAATGAATGTAATTTGGGTTTCCAGGTGTACAGCTGAAGCTGTTATGTTAAAAGGAGCGTAATTTTTAGAAAGTGTGTTTACTGCTGATATATTTTTGTGAGAAGTTTTGATCGTTTAAAAATCGACCCACTATGAGGCGAGTACTTCCGCAATGTCTTTAGAAAATGTAAGTAATATTTGGTTGGTAGGCAACATTTTTAGAGCGTTTTTTTTTTTAAAAACCTTGCCTTTTTTATAAGCTATATAATTGGGGACAGTTCGGTTATTTTTGTGCGCGAAGATTTGTGAGGTTTGGCCTTACGTGGCAACGGTCTTGTTTGTTTTGTTGAGCATTTGACTACCCTTCTTATTACTTTTGTGATTATTGCTACATTCTGGTAAAAGTTTTTGTGAATGTGATTTATAGCATAGGAGGTCAGCTGATAGCGGAATTTATGTCAGTAAGCTGCATCCGTCTTGTATTTCGGAGAGGAAATATTTTTTTCATGCAGGAAGTTGGTGCTTACTGTGAGTTTTCTACGATCCATTGGCAACTATATGCAATTTGAGGGGAAAGTACTTTCAGGTGTGTGCGAGCAATGGGATGAACAATGCGTGGGGATCCGTCATTAAGTATGACTAGATTGCAGTTTGCGATAGTCTTTTAAATTGTTTTTCGCCGAGCGTTTGGGGTTGGTTGGTTTTGAGTTGGTTTTGTACAATATCCGTCATGCTGTCCGTCCGTCTGTCCATATGAACGCAATATTTTTCTCCGCTATTGAAGATAGAGACTTGAAACTTCGAATATATACTTGTAGTTATCTGCTTCAGACAAAGTGTTAAGATTTTTGAGCCACGCCCACTGGGAGGCTGGCAAATCGATAACCTGTCCATACACCTCAAATCGCAAATCGATTAAAGTTGAATATTTCCCACAATATTAAAGTTAGAGTGATCAAATTTGGTATGTAGATTGCTGTTGAACTCCTCCAAAAATTGATTTCCCGGCCACGCCCACTAGAACGCGGGAAATGGAAATGTCACCATTTGGTGAATATATATTACTGGTAAGGTCCCCCAAGCATCGCAGAACAAATTTTCCATCCGCCTCCGTAATCGCTATAATATAATAATAATATAATAATTTGGAAGCTCAAAACGGTAGCACGTGTATAATTTACACAATTTTAAAGCTAGAGACACCAAACTTGGTATGTAGATTGCTGGTGACCTCCTTAAACAAATTGAGACCTAGATATCCCGGCCACGCCGACTGAACCAGCGACCCCGCCTTAAAAAATCTTCCAAAGTTTTTTATATATTGGACGTAGATGTACTAACGAGCAGTGCATTTAAGTGGCCCAACGATAGCAACCACGGGCTTATCAACGCGCGGACCCAGACAAAATGCCATCTACCTCCCGTCCAAACGACCGAGGGGCACGCCGCATATCGTGCGGTGGCGAAGATCGCAAACAAATGGACAGATGACAAAGGACTAAAGTTTTAAGGATAGGAATAGAAGTAGCATAACTTATTATACGGAAAAGATTATTATAATTGGAGCATAAGATACGAAATGGATTATGAATAGAATAGTTACTATGGCACATTTCAAGAGAAAGCGGTAAGAAATTTCTCGTATTTCTTCTCGGAACCGCAAAACTAATTTGGCTGATTAATTCGGAAGAACCAATTGCCCATTAATCAGTTTGTGTAAGAAGATTACACCAAGCATGGTTCTACGATTAGAAAGCGAGGGAAGATTTATTAGTAAAAGTCCACTATGGTAGGAAGGCATGCGATAATTAGTATTCCAGTTAAGACCCCGAAGGGCAAAAAGCAAATTGTTTTTGTACAGATTCAATTCTATCCAGATGAATCTTGTATTGGGAGCTAGAGTCACCAAATTTGAAAGGTAGATTAGTGGTCAGTTCCTTTAAATAAGGTTACACAAACTGAACGCCCACTCCCGCCCACGCAAATAGCGAAAAGCTATATCTCCCACAATTTTGGAGCTAAAGTCACAACATTTTAAACGTAGATGGCTGGTCACCCCTTTTAAAGTACGGTAAAATAATTTCCCGGCCACGCCAACTTCCGCTCACTTCCTTCCACTCCCGCCCCCGCAAATCACGAAAAGCTATATCTCCCACAATTTTGAAGCTAGAGTCACAAAATTTGGCAGACAGTGTTTGGGTCACCTTCTCTTCAGATCGAGCGGAAAAATATTGGCTACACTCACCCCCGCCCTTACGAAATATAAAAATTCCATATTTCTCCAAAATAACAATAATAGCTTCCGTGTACTGTGAACGAGTATTACGCAGTCGGTTACGTCCGACTGCAACGTTCTTACTTGTTTTAAGTTGTCTTCAGTGATATTTTTCGTTTCTTTAGTATTGTTGGTTTTTTTGTTATCCAGAGATAACGATTTTGAGTAGAATGGTTCTGTAGGGAGAGGGTATGGTTTTGAAAAGGAGGTAGGTAGATAAGCTGAGGTGTTTGTCCTTCCATGTCTGTCACACAATATCTGTCGTTGTCCAGAATTTTTGCTATCTTATATGTGCCTTTAAGTCTTGGTATCAATTTTCTTGATATTCCTACTGTTGAGTCAAAATTCTTTACTATCACAAAGTCATTCTCTCTATATATATTCGGTTTCTGTCGACGCATATCTACATATGTTTTATTATTGTCTTGTGTTTGGTTCTGTACTTATTCGGCTTTCATTCGTATTTCCTCTACATTTCTTTCCTTACTTTTCTGTTCTCCATCTATGACATTCACTTTTAAATTATCCACTATCTTATCCCAAATAGTATCACACTTGGATGTTAATTAATGCTCCTATGAATCGTATTATTTATTGCATACTCTACTTTACCTAAAATCTTTTGCCATTGTACATTTTTCTCTACATTAATTAATTTACTTATCATGGGGCCCAATTTTCTATTTATCCTTTCTACTTGGCCGTTTGCCTGTGGCGAGCCTGTTGCCACCTTCACGTGATTTATATTATTTTCCTGTAAAAAGGTCTCAAACATTTCCGACGTAAAACACGATCTTCTATCTGATATAATTACTACTGCTATATGCTCTAAAATAATCAGTTAGTGCATTTGTTTGGCTACGCAGCCCAAACAGCTGGAGTAATTTTTGAATTGTTCACTCAGAACATCACACTACTTTTCGTTGCTCTGCGATGCAACTGCTTAAGCCACTCTTAAGCCTTTTTTATTTAAGCTGCGCTTTCTTATCGTTGTCATAACGTTTTGCCTTGACATTCGGCCTAAGCTTCATAGTCGCTGCTGCGCAGCGAGCTAGTTAGTTTAAATCGTTCGTTTTAGGCATTTGGTTCGCATTGGCCACCTGCATTTCGCTTACGTTGTAAAATATAAATTCGTCGTTTGAAGCTGGCACGTACCAATTCGCGTCCGCCTGCTTTAATCAAAACTAAAACTTTATAAACTTTAAATAAACTTATCTTATAATTTGTTAAAAGAAAACCTAAATTGTGTTATAATTTAAAAAAAATTCCTAGAGTTATTGAAAAAGCTGAATAGCTCAACATTTTGGTGACCCCGACGTGATTCTTTTTTTATACACTTTTAAAACTATTGATAAAAGCAAGTGTAACAGAGTAGCAGCTTGACATATACCGTGCGTTTTTTATATACATACGTTTGCTCTTTGCACTTCTTAGCTTGCTTGTGCTGACTTCTATTCTATGTTTACAACAGTCATAGAAAATCATCCTGATTTAGCAGATATTGAGAATCTGCAACATCTTCGTTCGTGCCTCAGGGATTCGGCGTTGGACGCAATTCGATCGCTAGAAATCTCAAACGAGAACTATAGTATCGCTCTCGATTTATTGGAAAAACGCTTTAATAACAGACGTTTAGTTTTTCAGGCACACATAGTTGAGATACTGGGGCTCAAGAGGGTAGCTGGTGGATCGAGCGTGGCTCTGAGGGAGCTGTCCGATCAATTAAATGCTCACATACGCGCTTTGAAAAGTTTGGGCAACACAGAGCAGATCGCTGGAGGTATAATTGTGCAGATTATTCTACAAAAGCTGGACCCAACTTCACAAGTCAAGTGGGAAGAGAAGCTAGAGGATTCGTCATTCGTCAACCTGATACCATCGGGGGAACATATGGCAACGTTTTTGGAGCAGAGATGCCGGACCATGGAAACCGTAAATTTTGCTATGGCTAACTACGCCCCAAATACTCAGGTGGGAAAAAACAGAACAACTAACACAAGTAGATCGACATTTATCGCCACTAACAATGATGCCCCAGTCTGCGTTTTGTGTGATACATCTGGCCATATCATATACAATTGTTCTCGATTTGGAAGCTTGGCCCCTGCTCTACGACTCAGGGAAGCTAAGCGCCTTGCATTATGTTTGAATTGCTTAAAGAAACCGTAAATTTTGCTATGGCTAACTACGCCCCAAATACTCAGGTCATCCATTGCGATCATGCAACTCTGGATGTTGTAGGACATGTGGAGACAAACATCATTCGTTGCTCCACATAAACAATTCTTCCTCGTCTTTCGGACAGCCTATTTCAGCTGTCAATACCCATTCGTCTTTTTCTAATTCGTCGCCATCTGCATCCATCTCTCTTGTTGCCCAGTACCTCAGCAGTGATGTTGTCCTGTTAGCCACTGCTATGGTTCTTGTCAAAAATCGATCCGGCACATTATACCGTGTCGTGCCCTTTTGGACTCTGGCTCTTAGCTTCATCTGATAACTTCTCGTCTTGCTCAGCTGCTTCAATTACGAAAGAATAAATCATCAGCCATTGTCTCTGGTGTTGGAGATTCTCGTTTTGCCACAGAAGGCACCACGGTCACTGTCGCTCTTCAATCCCAAGTCTCAGAGTATTTGACATGACTCACCGCTGTGGTAGCACCTATCATAACTGATAGCCAACCAAGTTTCGCAATTAATACCGCAAATTGGAACATTCCCGCTAACATAAGACTCGCAGATCCATTGTTCTATGCGCCCCAACGCGTGGACTTACTGCTAGGAGCTAGCCTATTTTATGAACATCTCTGTGTTGGTCAGATAAAGCTTCTTCTAGGGCTGCCATGCATTTAGAAGACTAGACTTGGTTGGGAGTGTCAGGAGGTGGACCTCGGTTAGGTGGCCCCACGTTGATCGCAAAGCAGACTACCGCCGATATGAAGTCAATTTGTGAAAATCGCATAGAGGACATAGTGCGACGATTTTGGGAGATAGAAGGTTGCTTGGACACTATACCTACTAACTCGAAGGAAGAAAATGACTGTGAAGAACATTTCGTTAGCACATTCTCCAGATTACCTAATGGTCAATACTCGGTGCGTTTACCCGTTAAGCGAAGTTTGGAACTATTAGGGAACTCGAATCAACAAGCTTTTCGTCGTTTTCTGGCTCTTGGAAGAAAACTAAAAAATCGTCCTGATCTCAAGGTTCAATATTCACAATTTTTAAAAGAATATTTAGATCTTGGTCATATGTCGCCCGTCGCTCCAGAGTCCCTGGGACTCTGCAAATATTTTCTGCCGCACCATTGTGTGTTTAAAGAGGACAGTTCTACGACAAAGTTAAGAGTCGTGTTTGACGGTTCCGCAGCCACCTCATCAGGATATTCATTAAATGAACTGTTAATGGCTGGACCTGTCATTCCTAGCTAAGGATATGAAATATCCTTCTTCGTTTTCGTACATTTCCTGTTGCCTTAACAGGGGATATAGGATAAATGTATCGCGTACGCGTTACAACACCGGATGATTTACTCCAATGTATTTTGTGGCGAGACTCGCTTAACGATGATATAAAGATTTTTAAATTGGATACAGTTAAATATGGCACAAAACCAGCATCGTTTCTATCTATTCGTTCCATGCATCAACTGTCCATAGATGAAGAAAATACGTTTCCCATTGGATCACGGATCTTAAAGCGCGATTTCTATGTGGACGATCTCATTTATGGTGGGGATTCGATTCAAGAGGCAATCGAAATTCTTAAACAGACGTCTGGCATTTTGGCGAAAGGCGGTTTTAAGCTGCGGAAATGGTGCTCTAGCCATTCTTCTGTACTGCATGGTATAGCAAAGGAAGATAGGGAATCTTTTCTTAAGTTTGATGATGGGAGCGACATAACTAAAACTCTCGGACTTGCTTGGGATTCAGCCTCGGATCAACTGTTGTTCTCCTTCTCTTTCATTCAGCCAAGATCAAAGCCATCTAAGAGATCGATTCTCTCAACTATAGCCCGTTTATACGACCCACTTGGACTTATAGGACCGGTAATATCGAAGGCTAAGATCTTCTTGCAGCAGATTTGGAGAGAAAGGCTCAATTGGGACGTAAGCGTGCCATCAGCATTAGCTTTGGCTTGGCATGAGCTCTGTAGCAGTTTTAAGAAGGCGCCGTTGTTTAAATTCCCTCGCCTTGTCTTAACACCTTTTGCAGAGGTAGAAGTGCAGGGCAAAGCTCGAATTAAGTAAAAACAGGCTTCTTGTTGCATCTCGCTTAGTCGACATATCTGTCACTTGTAAATACGCCAACTCTTTTAATACAATGCAGCGTATATTCGCATGTGTCTATAAATTCATACATAGAGTCGGACACCCTGGATTAACAGTGCTTGACATGCAGCATGGTAGTCGTCTCTTATTACGTTTCGTCCAAAGCGCACATTTAGCAGAAGACATTAAAACGCTAAAAGCAAATAGAGCTGTCAAGCCATCCAGCTGCAGCGCGTCTCTGAACACATTCTTTGATGATCTTGGCCTTCTCAGAGTTGATGGTCGTTTAAAAAACTCCGCGTTGGACTTCGAAGCACGTCATCCAATAATTCTTCCAAGGCAGCATCCAATTACTAATTCGCTCATTTTAAACTTTCATAAACGGAACTTACACGTCTGCAGTATTGGCCGATTGGCGGAAGGAAGACTGTATCCAGAGTGGTTGGAAAATGTGTCAGATGCTTTCAGGCCAAGCCTCGTTTAGTAGAGCACATCATGGCTGATATTCCCAAAGAACGCTTGAATGGCTGCCAAGCTTTCGAAGTCACAGGTGTTAATTAATGCTATATGAGCGTCTTCGTTTGTTTCGCAACAAAGGCAGTACATCTGGAGTTGGTAAAGGATTTATCTACGACTTCGTTCTTGAACGCGTTAAAGAGATTCATCTCCACTCGCGGCAACTCCACTCCAGATATGGTCGGACAGCGCAACGAATTTTGTTGGTGCTAAGAACGAGCTACTAGAGTTAAAGCGACTATTTCTCAGCCGCAATCATATGGACGCAGTGTCAAATTTTTGCTTGGCCGATACCATCGATTGGAAATTCATTCCCCCTCGATCACCACATTTTGGAGGCCTCTGGGAAGCCGCAGTCAAGACAGCGAAACATCATTTTTATCGCGCTGTTGGTTCCTGTGCTCTGAGTTTCGTCTGCAGCATATCTTCGATTATTAATAGCACACCATTGCTTCCACTTGCAGAAGATCCTGCTGACCTAGATGTACTCACTCCAGCTCACTTCCTAACTGGTGGGCCCAACTCATCGTTCATTGAGCCTGACTTAACGCGTCTTCAGTTCAATCGTCTGGATGGCTGGCAGCCCGTAACATACTTGCAACAGGTGTTCTGGACTCGTTGGCGAGAGGAGTATCTGACTCTTCTGCAGCAGCGCTCCAAATGGCGTACTTCCAAGCCGGGTCTATGCGTCCACGATGTCGTTCTCGTCAAGGACGAAAACCTGCCACCCCTCAGGTGGCCACTTGCCAGAGTTACGGAGATCATCTTGGGAAAGGATGGAGTCGCTCGCGTAGCTATTTTGCACTCCTCAACAGGAGCGATGAAGAGAGCCGTAAACAAGCTGTGCATGCTCCCTATCAAGGACTCGGTTGAAAGCCCATGTCTTCCAACGGGGGGAAATGTTTGGCTATGCAGCCCAAACAGCTGGAGTAATTTTTGAATTGTTCACTCAGAACATCACACTACTTTTCGTTGCTCTGCGATGCAACTGCTTAAGCCACTCTTAAGCCTTTTTTATTTAAGCTGCGCTTTCTTATCTTTGTCATAACGTTTTGCCTTGACATTCGGTCTAAGCTTCGTAGTCGCTGCTGCGCAGCGAGCTAGTTAGTTTAAATCGTTCGTTTTAGGCATTTGGTTCGCATTGGCCACCTGCATTTCGCTTACGTTGTAAAATATAAATTCGTCGTTTGAAGCTGGCACGTACCAATTCGCGTCCGCCTGCCATAATCAAAACTAAATCTTTATAAACTTTAAATAAACTTATCTTATAATTTGTTAAAAGAAAACCTAAATTGTGTTATATATTTAACAAATTCCTAGAGTTATTGAAAAAGCTCAATAGCTCAACAGCATTCTTTTGACTTCGTTGTTTTAGTAGGATACAATCTTATAAATTTTGTACAAGCATCCACTATTACCAACACATGTTTCTTTATCGAGTCTTTGTTATTTATTGGTCCGTAATGATCTATATGTACTACCTGGAATGGGGTATTTCTTTTTGGTATCGTGTAAAGAAAACCCTCCTGTTTCCCATTTTTCGCTGAAAATGCAATGTACTTTAGACAATTTTTGTCACCGAAATACAGTCATGCAGTCAGGAAATACGAAGGAAACCCGAAAAAGTACAGAAACAAACACAAGACAATAATAAAACATGTGTAGATATGCGTCGACAGAAACCGAATATATATAGAGGGAATAACTTTGTGATGGTAAAGAATTTTGACCGGAGATTTTTGAGAATCTTTAAACGGGATGACCAGCCATCTACGTTTGAAATTTGATGAATTTAGCTGCGAAATTGTGGGACATATAGCTTTTCGCGATTTGCGGGGGCGGGAGTAAGAGGGAGTGGGCGGGAGTTGGCGTGGCCGGGAAATTTTCATACCGAACTTTAAAAGGGGTGACCAGCCATCTACGTTTAAAATGTTGTGACTTTAGCTCCAAAATTGCGGGAGATGTAGCTTTTCGCGATTTACGGGGGTGGGAGTAAGCGTGGCCGGGAAATTTTTTACGAATCCTTAAACGGGATGACCAGCCATCTACGTTTAAAATTTGGTGACTTTAGCTCGAAAATTGTTGGAGATATAGCTTTTCGCGATTTGCCGGGGCGGGAGTGGGCGGGGTTGGGTGTGGGCGTTCAATTTGTGTACCCTTATTTAAAGGATCTGACCACTAATCTACCTTTCAAATTTGGTGACTCTAGCTCTAAAGTTTGAACGATATATTTCCGATTTTTAAGGCGGGGACGCTGGGGGGCGTTCTTGTTGGCGTGCCCGGGATATCCATGTCTCAGTTTGTTTAAGGAGGTCACCAGCAATCTACATACCAAGTTTGGTGTTTCGAGCCTTAAAATTGTATAAATTATACACGTGTTACCGTTACCGATTGTAGCGATTACGGAGGCGGATGGAAAATTTTTTCTATGATGTTTGGGGGACCTTACCAGTAATGTATATTCGCCAAATGGTGACTCTAGCTCTAAAACTGTGGGAGATATAGCCTTTTCCATTTCCGACGTTTTAGTGGGCGTGGCCGGGAAATCAATTTTTTGGAGATCACCAGCAATCTACATACCAAATTTGGTCACTCTAACTTTAATATTGTGGGAAATATTCACCTTTTTTGCGATTTGAGGTGTATCGATATGTTATCGATTTGCCAGCCTCCCCTCACACTTTGTCTGAAGCTGATAACTACAAGTATATATTCCAAGTTTCAAGTCTCTATCTTCAATAGCGCCGAAAAATATTGCGTTCATACGGACAGACGGCCAGACGGATGGACAGCATGACGGACATTGTACAAAACCAATATACTAGTTTCACTTCGTGAACGGGAATACAAAACTCTCTTTTCAATCACCTCTCTTAACCTCCTAATCTCTTACAAAATAGCACTTCCAGCTCAAGCGACTCAGACGAGGTACTGCAACTTATTATTGGACGTAGATGTACTAACGAGCAGTACATTCAAGTGGCCCAACGATACCAAGCACGGGCTTGTTAACGCGCGGACCCAGGCAAAATGCCACCCACCTCCCGCCCAACCATAACATGATGAACCTTGTATTGGGGACACCATATACAAGACCCATATTCAAGAATTGGACGAACAAGTGAAGTTTATAGAGTTTTAGTGACATAGGGATCGTCAAATTCTTTCGACCAGCGCTTTATGAATCCCAGGACTCCAAAAGCTCGATTAGAAGCATTAGAAATATGCTTGTCAAACTTAAGCTCGGGATCCAGAAGAATACCAAAATAATTAACTAACTCAATACGCTCAAGTGATTGACCATTAAGTGAATAATTATTCAAAAAGAGCATTCGTCTATAAAAAGACATTCATTTACACTTACTGTAATTAGGATTCAATAAATTTACTTGACACCAGGTTTAAAAACTGTCAAGATCGGATTGCAACCATTCGCCAAACAGAAAATTAATAGACGATAGCCAAAGTTTTACGTCATCGGCGTACATCAGCACCCGAGTGTATATTATCACAGAGAGAAGGTCATTTACAACGAAGGTGAATAACAACGGACCAAGGTGACTTCTCTGTGGTACTCCGGAAGTAACTTTCACTGGCTTAGACACAAGGCCTTTAAAATAATCTTTTCGGATTCTTAAAGATAAATAGTTAAATATCCAAACAATTAAGTTGTTTGGACATCCCAGAAGATGAAGCTTTCACAGTCAAAGTGAATGATTAACAGAGTTAAACGCTTTACTGAAATCAGTGTAAATGACATCTGTTTGCATTTTTGTTTTGGATTCCTTTAATAACAATAGACATGAATTTTATGACCTTGATGACCTTAAGAGCACTGAGTAGTGAACTTTCTGTTGGGAAAGGCCCAAAAATGCAGTTAGAAATATTTACATGATAAGGATATGGCAAACCAAGAACATAATTATGAGAACTGTAAGTGGTTTGAAAAAATGTTGCGAATAAATCGGCAATAGCTTGATCTGAGTCAGCAGATGTTTCTTCAAAAAATAGAGTTGATGATAGTGTTGATGATTTACGCTTCGCATTAACGAAGTTATAGAACCGTTTAGGATCGCGCTGGAGCTGTATCCTACAACTTTGCAAGTAAACCTTATAACATTGGTTATTGAGGACAGAGAAATTAGATCGAGCAATCAGATATCGAGTGTAAGTCAAGAAAGAGTGAGTTTCCTTGTTGATAGATAATCAGTTTCTTCTGTTTCCTGCTCCTGTATAAATATAATGTATTTATCTCTTATTTTCCAATGTCCACCAAAATAATTCAATGATATATGAACGGATTTATAAATATAAATATAAACAACCTGAACCCGGTAGTATATTCCCTGAATCTTGGCAACACAACACACGTTTTTATCTTACTTAATCAATTCCTCAAACACTCGGGGAAAAACTAATTAAAAGACTATCGCAAACTGCAATCTAGTCATACTTAATGACGGATCCCCAGGCATTTTTCATCCCATTGCTCGCACACACCTTAAAATAGTTTTACCTGCCAACCAAATATTACTTACCTCTTCTAAAGACATTCGATTCTTCAAACGATCAACACTTTTCACAAAATGTATCAGCAGTAAAAACACTTTCTAAAAATTACGCTCCTTTTAACCAAACAGCTTCAGCGTCGCAAACCAATGGCGTCCACAGGATTTCATACCCCATCGTAAAAAACTTACCCCCGAGAGTCAAGCATGGAGTTCTCAATATGTACAATTCGATCATAGATTATGGCATATACCCCACACTTGGTCAACTGCAACCATTATTCCTGTTCCTAAACCCAATAAGCCGGCTTACGACATTGCTAGACTTAAGCCAATTTCATTATTTTCTAGCCATAGTAAACTATTTGAATAAAGATTAGCCCGTCAACTTATGTGATTTATGAACCGAAATAGCCGTATTTTTCAAAATCAGGTTGCCTTTAATGCCTTAAACAAAGCACGATGGACGCACTTTTGCAAATTTATCAATTCGTGTCAGTCCCTCTTTCAGAAATAAATCACGTGTCCGTGTTGAGGGCGGATTTCGAAAGAGCGTTTGATCGCGTAGGAGTATATGTTGTTCGCGATCAGCTTATGCTTTGGGGGGTCGGTCCAAAGTCCTTTATCGCTGTAATGGCCTTCATGACACGGCGCTCTTTTCGAGTCCTACCGAAACTCACTTCACAATGGCATCCCCCGAGGTTCCTCGCAATCGGTCGACTTATTTACTATAGCTTTTGAAAAACTGAATAAGATAATCTTAAGACATACAAATATTCAATATACATACTACGATCAAAGATATTAATAATGTAAACAATACCTTCGTAAAAATATTAAACGACATATCCGACGACGGGAACCTTTCAGGTGCCACGCTCTCTACAAACAAATGCAAGTGTCTACAGATTTCTAGAAAACATCAGTGTATAGTCAATACCTGGAGTTCGGATTCTATCCTAAAAAAAATTTAAGCGCCATACCACACAGCAGTACGCCGCAGCATCAACGCATTCCTTACATCCCCCATTAAATGCATCCATGCGGAGACTAGCTTTCCAGCATTAAAACATATAACATACGAAGTAATCGTCAAACTCTTGGTCAAATTCTGCACATCGCGTAACCAGCTTCTACAAAAATGTATCTCAACATCTCTCAAAGCTAAACGCAAAGTCAGGGTTTTGTCTACAAGTCGCGGTGCTTCGACATGGAAGTTGCACTGCTCCCTCCCGTCCAAATTCGTTTCGAGCTACGCACCTTTGTCGACGCAAGCGAGCATCATAATCGGCTGTTTGCTACCTATGAGAGTCGCAGGACGATGCTGTCGATGTTGTGTTGGTGACCGCAGAGAGCAAGGTTGCACCCTTGAAGCCTTTATCAATTCCACGCCTGGAACTGCAGGCAGCTGTAATAAGCTCACGCTTAGCCCAAAAAATCATCAGCGTAAAGAAACTCCGTATCGACAGCGCTAAGTACTGGTCGGATTCAAAAACAGTCCTCCAGTGGCTAAACATCCACGTAATTTTCAACAGTTCGTGATGCACAGAGTCGGAGAGATCTTGGACCTCTCCGGTGATAAATAATGGCGATGGGTTTCAACAAAAATGAACGTCGCTGACGAGGCTAGAAAAATGAGCAGCAATCCGCAGCTAACGCAATGGCTGGGTGGACCTGATTTCCTAAGGACTCCGAGCAAAGATTGGCCACATGCACCCGAACGACCTAAGGCAATCGACCAAACGGAACTTCGTTAGCACGTTCTTGTACTCTACAAAACCACTGAAATTACTCTGAACTAGTATTTTTATGATTGGCATCATTTGTATCGGGCTACAGTAAAATGCATGCCGAACGTTGAGCGACTACGAAAAAAATGTGCCAAACTAGTCATGCCAACTACTGTAAAAATAATACACATACAAGCGAAAAAAGCTCTATTGCTCTCTATAAGCGAGCGCAAGCACTTGAGTTCGCAGAAGAAGCCAATTCGATAGCCTCAGAGCTGACTCTTAGTCAAAAAAGTTTGATCGGGCTAAATGTATACCTAGACAGTGCAAATATCTTACGTGTAAAAGGAAGAATAAATGCAGGCGACTTCACGGAAGATTCTATCTTCATTCCGCGCGAGAGTCAGGTAACGTTATTGGTGGTCAAAAATTACCACGTGAGGTATCATCACCTTGCTCGCGAAACTGTCATAAATGTAAAGAGAAAAGATGGATCGCAGTCTTTACTTGTCTAACAGCGCGCAAATTATAAAAGGAAGCTTTTACATTTCCCTTCTACGAATTGTATATAAATCCGTACGGAAGAAATGCCAAAAATGTATAATGAACGGAGCCGCTCCAGAGCCGCCGCAAATGGCTTCTATACCCACAGTCAGATTGGGTAGTTTCAAAAAGCATGGCAGATGCAAAGAGAAGATATGGATCGCAGCCTTTACTTGTCTAACATTGCCCGCAGTGCACTTTGAGATTCCACACAGACTAGACACGAGCTCATGTATTATGTGCCTCGGCAACTTCATCCGCGGGACCCCGAGGGAAATATAATCTGATAACGGAACGAATATCAAGCCGCGGAGAGCTCGGCAAGATCGACTTCGACGAAATGGAGATTCAACCCACCAGCCACACCGCACATGGGTGGTGCATGGGAATGGCTTGTACGCACAACAAAAACTGCACTGAGAAGCATCTACCCGAACTTCTCTTTCAACGACGAAACATTGAGAAGTGCACTGATGGAAACACAGTTCATAATAAATTCACGCCCACTAACTTTCGTTAGCCTGGACACGATCGACAACATCGCACTCACTCCAAACCATTTTTTATTGGGCACGGCAAACGACTACAAACCGTTTTCAATGTCTAGCACAGACTTGAGACGACGCTGGTATCAAGTACAACTTTTTGGAGATCCTTTGTGGCAACGTTGGGTGAGGGAATATACGCCAGTGCTGACTAGACGCACTAAATGGTTCCAGAAATGTCCGCCAATAAAAGTTGGCAGTATTGCTATCATCGTAGACGACACTCTGCCCAGAAATCTCTAGCCATGACTCCGTCATAGCAAAGGATACACAAATTCGGCGAGTAACCATTCGTACACAGCACGGCGGCATGGAACGGCCAGCAACGAGAGTGGCGGTTCTAGATGTTGGCTTAGAGGATGGTAACTGACCCGAGGATTATGAAGAGGGTTATGTTACCGCCAAAATCAATAAATCGAATTTGAAACGTCTTTTATCAATTATGTTAACATGTCAACTTGACATCATCGATGTATTTAAAAATTATCTTTTTTATCATAAGTTATCGATACCAAAAATGAAGAATCGATGCTCGATACCCACGCCAGTCGGCCATCAACAGCGGGAAGAAAAACACAAACGTTTTTTAAGCAGGCTACTTTCGCTTTACACACATATATAATCTATTAGGAAATACATATTATTATTACACTAGAAGTTGTGTGGTCTTAATGTTGGTTTTGCCATTGAAGTAAAGTTGTACAAAATTTGTGCCTGCCGCCGACAACACTTATTTTAATATTGTGAAAAAATTCATCTTTTATCGATTTGCGATTCGAAGTGTGTCGACATGGTAAGGTACTAGAGTCAATCATTGGTGTTCGCCTCAAAAGAGTCTTAATTTCGGCTGGTGGTTTATCACCAATGCAGTACGGCCTCCAGAAAGCAAGGTCCACACTGGATGCTAGCAATAAAGTTACAGACATAGCCGCAAGTGCAAACACTGGAACCAGATGGAAGGGTGGCTCCAAAGAATACTATCTGATAGCCACAATGCACATCAAAAACGCGTTTAATAAGGCGATGTGGAGTTGCATCATGGAGGCCCTACAAGACTTCCTTGTCCTCCTACATACCTACTGCGGATTATACACAACTACTTTCAGAACAGGATCCTAAAATACGATACCAGCGAGTACCTCAAGGCTCAGTTCTCGTCCCCATATTGAGGACCGCTATGTATGACGGCCTCTACTGACTGGTCAAAACCAGTCAGTAGAGTGTCAAAGTAGTGGCTTTTGCGGACAACGTGGCAGTTGTGGTTGTCGCTCCATTGCGCAGAGCTAAGGTGCAATCAAGCCATTACGAAGATCGAGCAGTGGCTCTCTTCCGTTGAACTTGAGCGAGCTCCCCAAAAAACCGAAGCTGTACTGATGATCACACGGAAGTCTGTTGAGACAGCTACCGTCGCAGTGGCTAAAACCAGGATCCTCTCCAAGAGGGCCATAAAATACATGGGAGTTATGTTGGACACCAGACTCAGCTTCTGGGAACACCTGGTGGATGCCAGAGCTAGGGCGTGGCCCTATCACTGAGCTGGTCGCAGAGAATCCACCCATATTCCAAGCGACGCATAGCCGAGCCTGCCCAACCACCCTCAAAAAGGCGCACCGTGGCCAAGCGATGCACTGCGGAGATGTGACAGATGCTTTCACCAAAGGGCGATGGACACATCGCCTCACCCCAAATTTTGATGCGTGGATTAGCACTACTATTGGTCACTACTTGCACATGCTGCGACGAAGGCTTCGTTGAGGATGCTGAGCAAACCTATAGAAAACCATTCGCAGCGAAATTACGGTGGAAAACTTCGTATCACTTATGTTTGAGAACAACACCAACTGGCAGGCTTTGTGGTAGTCGTCATGATTGAACTACGCATTGTGGAATGCGAGCGGACAGATGGAGCAGGATCGACGATGTAGTGAGGAAGTTTCTCCCCTACAACAATTTTGAGTTATTTTAATTTTTTTTTTTTTTAAACAAGGGTTAGCTGGACATCTCCAACGAGAAACAAACGCTCGGAAGCTCCGTAGTAGCAACGGTGCAGCGACACAGCAAACAAATAAAGCGAATGGAAGCAGGCTTAAAAATACTCACGATCATCACTGATAAGCGGACACCTGCACACATTAGCCGAGTGAAACTGACCGACAGACAAACGCTCAATTCCGGTCTTGAGATTTTTCTGCCAGGGAGCATGCAACTTTCACGCAAAGCATTTATAGAAGGGAGTCTGGGAGTAGTTTTTGAGAGAAAACAAGAACAGTTGTGTTTAAGCGATGAAAAGAAAGTGAAGTGCACTTTTAACAAAACAAGAGACACTTTTTTCGCACGAACAACACGTGCTAAGGAGAAAAGAACAAAAATTAAAATTACGATTAATGAACAGTGTATTTTCACGAGACAAGTGATTTTAGTTTCCTTTTTTTTCGGCTAAAGAAAAACAACACGTGCCACAACATAAGGAGAATATTTCTACGGCAACACAGGAGGAAAAAGTGAACTATAAGGAGACTAATATAGTCGCGGCCAGGAAATTCACGAGAAAAAAAAAACAAGCTTTGCGGAGACCGACTGTGACGTCAGCAGTACCACTGATCTCTAGCGAGTAGCGAAAGCTATTTTGTGCGATTAGGGAAAACTAGTCTCTCTCCTCTTTGAAGAAATATGTGTTTTATAATACATTTTGATTTTTGGATTCAATAATTCGGTCCAGTCTGTTAAACAGCATGTAGTTTTCTTTTACGTGGTCATGTGTTATCGTGTATGTCCTGCGTGTCCGCCGATGTCGTAGTGACTTGTGGAGAGATTTGACAAGTGTTCCGAGCGCCACTGCACTCCCGACGCCCTCTCTAGTCGCTTCGTTCATCAGGATGGACCCCGTAGGGTGCTCCGAGTGTTCGCAGAATCTTTTATGGCCTCCCCTGGTTCATCATCACGCCTCTCCTCCGATGTCGCAGTGACTTAGGGACAATTCCGGCGAGTATTTCAAGCGCTTCTGCACTCCCGGCGCCCATTCTGAAAGAGACCGTGGACGTGATTCAGCTGTATCTCAGATCTTAAAAACTTCCTTACAATGGCTTCCGCGAAGCATTACCTCATGGTAGTACCGCGGAAATCCAGTCCTGTATACACCATTCAAATCCCATATATATATATATATATATATATATTTATATATATATATGAACTACAAAGTACATGTAGTAGCGCTTCTATATATATATTTATATATATACCTTGTAGTTCAGTGTACATGCGTTGGTCAGAGCGCTAATATTTTGTAGGCAAGTGTATGTGGCAGAGCGTCATTACAAGAAGGCGCCGCACAGGCTGCATAGATTACGGTACTTTGACTTGGAATGCGCAATTACGATGAAATAAGTATAGTAACAGAAAAGAGGGAAACTGTTACTGAGTAAGGTCTGATCGTATTCCGCGAACTGATAGAAAGAGCGAGACAGAAATCCGTTAGGCCAAACAATGAACCCCTATATAAACTGGGCGCTGCACTCTCTAAGATCAGTTCAGAAAGTGGCATAGCAGCAGCAAGCAAGAAAAAAGTCAAGAATGAATCCTCCTCCGAACGACTTTCCGACATATATATATATATATATAGTTGTTACCGCCAAAATCTATAATTCTAATTTGAAACGTATTTTATAAATTATGTTAAAAATTTCTGCTACTTTGAAATATGTTGTCAACTTGACATCATTGATGTATTTAAAAATTATCTTTTTATAAGTTATCGATACCAAAAATGAAAAAGGATCGATGCTCGATACCCACGTCAGTCGGTTTTTTAACAGCGGGAAAAAAGCAGAAATGTTTTTTAAGCTTCTCACACTCTGACTTTGTACTTTCGCACTACTAACATACACACATATATAATCTTTTAGGAAATAAACTTTATTATTAAACTATTAGTTGTGTGGTCTTAATGTTGGTTTTGCCGTTGGAGTAAAGCTGTACGAAATTTGTGTCCGCCGCCGACAACATTCTTAAAAAACTTTTTTCTAAACGAACTCGTAAGCCGTACGAATTCGTGGAAACTTCGTTGCTGACATTCGTGTGCATACACATACACTCAAAAGGCTTTTCTTGGAACTGTACTTCATTCGCGGCGTCGCCAACTTCCTATTGCAAAATATGGTGATATTCTGGGATTGCATTCACTGAGAAATATACATTGAATACAAGACGCGCAAGAAGACAGCCTCATACTTGCTAATACGCAGTATAAGAATACGAAGATAAAGCAAATTGCAGTACACAAATTATACGTACATAAGTGAACCGTCGAACGTCTAAATATAAAAAATCACGAGACAGCCCAAAAATCCAAGGGTTTTCTCTGGCATACTCGCATACGCAACGTATGTATGCAATCGCACATATACTTGATTGATTAGCCAAAACATCAACGCTTAATATGGTTAGCGACGCGTGTAAAATTTGCAGAAAGAAACAAACGGATGATGATCCAGACGATTGGGTTCAGTGTGACGTCTGTGACAATTGGTATCACTTCCAGTGCGCCGGCGTTGACGAAAGCGTGAATAACACACGTTGGGCTTGCGCATTATGTATCACAAGTAGCATCAGTACAGGAATACAATAACCTGTAACAACTGGAATGCAACGATCACCAATGGGTACTGCGCGGCAGCTCATTACCAGAACGCGTAAGAGAGGCAACAGCCGCGCCACCAAAAGATTCGTCGAGCAGCCAAGCTCTTATAGATATGACGAATTTGAAGCTATCCGAATCCCTGAAGACTCCCGTAACTACGTCTACAACTAACGTTAGCCACAGTCAACTGATGTTAAACATGCTAGAAGAAAAGAGAGTCGCAGAGCAGAGATTCATCGAGGAGAAATACAAAATCCTAACGCGAATGAACTTGACAGGTATATGCAACATCAGTGATTTACCTAGTCCATTGCTTGCGCAATCAAGCGTTCCAACTAGCGTACAAATCGCAGCCAGGCAAGCAATTCCAAAGGATCTACCCTCGTTCAGCGGTGATCCAGACGATTGGCCAATGTTTGTGAGCACCTTTGAGCACAGCACTTCAGTGGCCGGATTTTCAAATGTAGAAAATATGATACGGCTGCAAAAATGCCTGAAGCGCAAGTGTCGTGGTCAAGGACAAACTGCTTTTGCCAGGTATGGTTTCCGATATTATTAGCACTCTAAAAATGTTCTTTAGAAGCACATCTCAATAATCCGATGTTGGTAAAAGAGCTAGTGGATAAACCGTTAAATCAACATAAGCTCAGCTGGGCCATGCATCCTCTCGACGATTCAGTGCCTCAAATCAAAGCATTCCGCGACTGGTTATATCCCATGGCATAAGCGGCATCGACAATAGTGACGCCGTCATCATATAAAGTTAGTTCACTCAACACACACAGCAGCTGTGAGCCAGAACAGCGATGTGCTAAGCGACAAAATGTGAATAAGAGCGGAGTTTGGAATATATTTAATCCAGTCCAGCGAACCGTACCAAAATGTATAGCATGTGGTACAGGTGGGCACTGACCAACACAATGTGACAAGTTCCAGTCCAGCGACGTGGACCAAAGATGACAGATTGTTAAAACAGGCAAGGCTTATTTTAGATGTTTAAAAGATCATCATAACGGCTGTCATTCTAAAAAGGATTCTGGCATAGGCGGTTGTACTAAAAAGCATCATCCATTGCTTCATCAAAAGAGTGCAATCAGTGTACCGAATAGCGCCGAAAGCTTCGTGAGCGCGCACCAAAGCAAGAACATGGGTAGCGAATTCCGAGTCATACCCGTAAAGTTGCACAGCCAGGGCAAGTCAATGGAAATATATGCGTTCCTAGACGAAGGATCGTCAGTGACACTGATGAACACCACGATATTCAATAAGCTCGGAATTGAAGGCACGCCAGCACCGATGTGTTTACAATGGACCAGCGAAACGACGCGACAAGAGAGTGCGTCGAGTGCGAGTTTCAATACAAATCTCAGGCAATAACGAAAAGAAGCTTTACTGGCTCAACAACGTGCAGTCTATCCAAAACATAGCATTGCCAACGCAAACGGTCAACGTCGAGGAGTTGCGTGGTAAGTTTAACCATCTCAAGAATTAACCGCTGCACTCATATTACAACCAACAGCCTATGCTACTGATTGGAACCAACAATTGGAAAGTCGCTGTCCCTCAGAAGGTCCGTGAGGGTAAGTGGAACGAACACATGGCGTCTAAGTGTCTGTTGGGCTGGAGCATCCAAGGCTCAGCAACAACAGAGCGTCCGATATTTATGCGATTGTAACTGGCAAGAGCTTCATGACAATATGAAGGAGAATTTCAACCTCGAAGCCATCACGCCCCAAAGCTTATGTTCGAGCGACGATAAACGACCAATCGAAATTCTAGATTGGACTTGCCAAAAGCAGGACGGACAGTTCCGTGGCGACGAACTGGAGCCATTACCAGAAAGCTACGCCAACGCAGTCAGGCGACTCAATTTCTTGAAGAGAAAAATCGAAAAGAAACCAGAACTGTATACGAAAATTGATGAACAAGTTCAAAATCTTTTAGCAAAGGCTATGCGATTCCACTAGCGGATGTACAAAAAAATCAAGAAAAATATACATGGTACCTGCCAATATTTATAGCGCTAAGTCCAAACAAGCCGAGCAAAATAAGGCTAGTATAGGATGCGGCAGCCAAGTCACACGGAACATCATTAAACGACCATCTATTAAGAGGCCCAGACTATTCGATGTTCTATTAGCCTTTAGAGTCGGTAAAGTGGGAGTCTGTGGTGATATTGCGGAAATGTTCCACAGAATTAACATCCGCAGCCAGGATATGCATGCGCAACGCTTCCTCTGGTACGACAAAAAGAACGACAAAACAAACGCATACGTCATGCGTGCAATGACGTTCGGGATCAGCTGTGCGCCGTTCATAGCGCATTACTTGCGCAACAAGAATGCTGAAATTAATCGCCTTGATTGTCCACGAGCGTACGAAGCCATAGTCAACGCGCACTACGTGGACGACTTCATCGACAGCATGGACGACGACCAAGAAGCCATCGATGTATCCAACCAGGTTCGAGAAGTTCATGCAAAAGGCGGATTTACTATACGTAACTGGGCAACGAACTCGGCAACCGTGCTTACGCACCTTAAAAGCGGTGCAACCAAACAAAAACCTGTTCAGTTTGGCTCAACTGAAAAGGTGCTAGGTATGTATTGGGAGCCATCCAATGATATGTTTAGATTTATATGCAGATTTCCGAGACTTCGCCGTGACGTACTGAATGAACACACGGTCCCAACCAAAAGGTAGGTACTTCAAGTTGGCTTAAAGATCATGCTGCAGCGCGTATGGCGCGCAAATATTGACTGAGAGACTGGCGCCAACGCATACGCGGCTGCTTGCTATCTACGAGTGTCGCAGGATGATGCCGTCGATGTTGTGTTAGTGGCCGCAAAGAGCAAGGTTGCACCACTGAAGCCTTTATCAATTCCACGCCTGGAACTGCAGGCAACTGTAATGGGCGCACGCTTAGCGCAAAAAAAAATGAACGTACAAAAACTCCGTACCGACAGCGGTACGGACTGGTCGGATTCAAAAACCGTCCTCCAGTGGCTAAACATCCACGTAGCTTTCAACAGTTCGTGATGCACAGAGTCGGAGAAATATTAGAGTTCTCCGGTGCCGAACAATGGCGATGGGTTCCAACAATAATGAGTGACGCTGACAAGGCTACAAAAATGAGTAGCAATCCACAGTTAACGCAATGGCTAAGTGGACCTGACTTCCTAAGAACTCCGAGCAATAATTGGCCACAAGCACCCCAACGAACTGAAGCAATCGACAAAATGGAACTTCGTAAACACGTTTTCGTACTCCACCAAACCCCTGAAATTAGGCTCAACTTAGAGTATTTTTCTGATTGGCGCCGTACGTCGAGCGACTACAAAGAAAATGTGCCAAACGAGTCATGCCAACTACTGTAAACATAGCACACATACAAGCGGCAAAAACTTTTCTGTATAAGCAAGTGCAAGCCCTTGTGTTTGCAGAAGAAATCAGTACGATAGCCTCAGAGCTGCCGCTTAACCTAAAAAGCTGACTTATCGGGTTAAACGTATACCTAGACAATGCAAATATCTTGCGGGTAAAAGGAAGAATAGATGCAGGTGACTTCATGGAAGATGCTATCGTCCTTCCGCGCGAGAGTCACGTAACGTTATTGGTGGTCAAAAATTACCACGAGAAATATCATCACCTCGCTCACGAAACTTTCATAAATGACATAAAAGGAAGCTATATTCCACGTCTACGAATTATATAAATCCGTACGGAAGACATGCCAAAAATATAAAGTAAACGGAGCCACTCCAGAGCCGCCGCAAATGGCTCCTATATCCAGAGCCAGATTGGGCAGTTTCGAGAAGCCTTTTACGTACACGGGAGTAGACTACTTCGGCCCTATACTCGTCAACTTTGGCAGACGCAAAGAGAAGAGATGGATCGCACTCTTCACTTGTCTAACATTGCGTGCAGTCCATTTTGAGATTGCACACAGCCTAGATACGAGCTCATGTATTATATGCCTCGGCAACTTCATGGCACTGCGCGGGACCCCGAGGGAAATATACTCCGATAACGGGACGAATTTCAAAGCGACAGAGAAGGTCGTACGCGAAGAGCTCATCAAGATCGACTTCAACAAAATAATCGTCAAGTACGATAGTATCAAATGGCGATTCAACCCATTAGCCGCACCGTACATGGGTCTAGCATGGGAGCGGCTTGTACGCATAACAAAAACTGTATTGAGAAGCATCTGCCCGAACTTCTCTTTCAACGACGAAACATTGAGAAGTGCACTGATGGAAACACAGTTCATAATAAATTCACGCCCACTAACTTTCGTTAGCCTGGACACGATCTACGACATCGCACTCACTCCAAACCATTTTTTATTGGGCACGGCAAATGACTACAAGCCGTTTTCAATGTCTAGCACTTGAGACGACGCTGGTATCAAGTACAACTTTTTGGAGATCCTTTGTGGCAACGTTGGGTGAGGGAATATACGCCAGTGCTGACTAGACGCACTAAATGGTTCCAGAAATGTCCGCCAATAAAAGTTGGCAGCATTGTTATCATCGTGGACGACTCTCTGCCCAGAAATTTCTGGCCGAAAGGGCACGTCATCGACACCGACATAGCAAAGGATGGACAAGTTCGCCGTGTGACCATTCGTACACAGCACGGCGGCATGGAACGGCTAGCAACGAAGGTGGCGGTTCTAGATGTTGGCTTAGAAGATGGCAACTGACCCTGAGGATCAATTACTAAGGGGGGAATGTTAACGCCAAAATCTATAATTTGAATTTGAAACGTATTTTATAAATTATGCTAATAATTTCTGCTACGTTGAAATATGTTGTCAACTTGACATCATTGATGTATTTAAAAATTATCTTTTTATATGTTATCGATACCACAAATGAAAAAAAAGGATCGATGCTCGATACCCACGTCAGTCGGTTTTTTAACAGCGGGAAAAAAAGCACAAATGTTTTTTAAGCTTGTCACACTCTGACCTCTTACTTTTGCACTACTAACATACACACATATATAATCTTTAGGAAATATATATAAATAAATTTTATTATTAAACTATAAGTTGTGTGGTCTTAATGTTGGTTTTGCCGTTGGAGTAAATCTGTACGAAATTGTGCCCGCCGCCGACAACAATAGTATAGAGCCAATGCATTAAAATTACGTTATTCTCAGCCGTTCCGCAATGTAAAAATTCGTGAATATCTTCTGTTTGGCTACGCAGCCCAAACAGCTAGAGTAATTTTTTAATTGTTCACTCAGAACATCGCACTACTTTTCGTTGCTCTGCGAAGCAACTGCTCAAGCCACCCTTAAGCCTATTTTATTTAAACTGCGCTCTCTTATCTCTGTCATAACATTTGGCCTTGACATTCGGTCTAGGCTTCGTAATCGCTGCTGGCCAGCGAGCTAGTTAGTTCGAATCGTTCGTTTCATGCATTTGGTTCGCATTGGCCACCTGCATTTCGCTTACGTTGTAAAATATAAATTCGTCGTTTGAAGCTGGCACGTACCAATTCGCGTCCGCCTGCCTTAATCAAAACTAAAACTTTATAAAATTTAAATAAACTTATCTTATAATTTGTTAAAAAAAAACCCAAATTGTGTTATATATTTAAAAAATTCCTAAAGTTATTGAAAAAGCTCAATAGGTTAACATTTTGGTGACCCCGACGTGATTCTTTTTTTATATACTTTTAAAACTTTTAACTTTTAAAAAGCAAGTGTAACAGAGTAGCAGCTTGACATATACCGTGCGTTATTTACATACATACATATATACAAGCAGTTGCCGTTTGCTCTTTGCACTTCTTAGCTTGCGTGTGCCGAATTTTGCCGCTATCTATTTCGTTCGGTATTTGTGTACAAGCGATCGCCGCTGCTTTGCATAACTGTTCTAGCACATAATCTTTGGCTGTTGTCAACGCTCGCTTCCAATGTCGCTTAACGCTTCAAGTCCAGTGCCCTCTGCAAACAGGGTGACTTCTTTGAAGCGCAAGGCAATTTCAACTTATGAAATGTTGAAGACGCTGCAAAATATGTTTGGCAACGTTTCTCTTGGCTCGTTTGATGAGTGCGGTCTAAGCGTTAGATTGAAGCAAATCGATTTCAGTCTAACTTTGATATTACTCATACAAGCCTAGAAGAGCTGGATTTAGATGAACTTGGTAGCCAATTGTGGGAAGATTTTGATGAATTAGTAGTATGCCTTGAAACGGAGATTAAAGGCGAATTAGCAAAACGCAATACTCATATGTTGCCTTGTTTACTTTTCGTGAACCCACCGATATGCCGGCACAAGCAGTCAAATCAAAGGCAACGCCGGCGTTGCCTCCTTTGAAGTTGTCTACGTTTAGTGGTGGATATACTAACTGGGCTGACTTCTATTCTATGTTTACAACAGTCATAGAAAATAATCCTGATTTAGCAGATATTGAGAAGTTGCAACATCTTCGTTCGTGCCTCAGGGATTCGGCGTTGGACGCAATTCGATCGCTAGAAATCTCAAACGAGAACTATAGTATCGCTCTCGATTTATTGGAAAAACGCTTTAATAACAGACGTTTAGTTTTTCAGGCACACATAGTTGAGATACTGGGGCTCAAGAGGGTAGCTGGTGGATCGAGCGTGGCTCTGAGGGAGCTGTCCAATCAATTAAATACATACGCGCTTTGAAAAGTTTGGGCAATACAGAGCAAATCGCTGGAGGTATAATTGTGCAGATTATTCTACAAAAGCTGGACCCAACTTCACAAGTCAAGTGGGAAGAGAAGCTAGAGGATTCGTCATTCGTCAACCTGATACCATCGGGGGAACATATGGCAACGTTTTTGGAGCAGAGATGCCGGACCATGGAAACCGTAAATTTTGCTATGGCTAACTACGCCCCAAATACTCAGGTGGGAAAATACAGAACAACTAACACAAGTAGATCGACATTTGTCGCCACTAACAATGATGCCCCAGTCTGCGTTTTGTGTGATACATCTGGCCATATCATATATAATTGTTCTCGATTTGGAAGCTTGGCCCCTGCTCTACGACTCAGGGAAGCTAAGCGCCTTGCATTATGGTTGAATTGCTTAAAGAAAGTTCATCCATTGCGATCATGCAACTCTGGATGTTGTAGGACATGTTGAGCCATCATTCGTTGATCCACATAAACAATTCTTCCTCGTCTTTCGGACAGCCTATTTCAGCTGTCAATACCCATTCGTCTTTTTCTAATTCGTCGCCATCTGAATCCACCTCTCTTGTTTCCCAGTACCTCAGCAGTAATATTGTCCTGTTAGCCACTGCTATGGTTTTTGTCAAAAATCGATCCGGCACATTAATACCGTGTCGTACCGTTTTGGACTCTGGCTCTTAGCTTCATCTGATAACTTCTCGTCTTGCTCAGCAGCTTCAATTTCATTGTCTTCATTATCTCTGGTCTCGTTTTGCCACAGAAGGCACCACGGTCACTGTCGCTCTTCAATCCCAAGTCTCAGAGTATTTGACATGACTCACCGCTGTGGTAGCACCTATCATAACTGATAGCCAACTAAGTTTCGCAATTAATACCGCAAATTGGAACATTCCCGCTAACATAAGACTCGCAGATCCATTGTTCTTTGCGCCCCAACGCGTGGACTTACTGGTAGGAGCTAGCCTATTTTATGAACTTCTCTGTGTTGGTCAGATAAAGCTTCTTCCAGGGCTACCATGGATTCAGAAGTCTAGACTTGGTTGGGTAGTGTCAAAAGGTGGACCTCGGTTAGGTGGCCCCACGTTGATCGCAAAGCAGACTACCGCCGATTTGAAGTCAATTTGTGAAAATCGCATAGAGGACATAGTGCGACGATTTTGGGAGATAGAAGGTTGCTTGGACACTATACCTACTAACTCGAAGGAAGAAAATGACTGTGAAGAACATTTCGTTAGCACATTCTCCAGATTACCTAATGGTCAATACTCGGTGCGTTTACCCGTTAAGCGAAGTTTGGAACTATTAGGGAACTCGAATCAACAAGCTTTTCGTCGTTTTCTGGCTCTTGGAAGAAAACTAAAAAATCGTCCTGATCTCAAGGTTCAATATTCACAATTTTTAAAAGAATATTTAGATCTTGGTCATATGTCGCCCGTCGCTCCAGAGTCCCTGGGACTCTGCAAATATTTTCTGCCGCACCATTGTGTGTTTAAAGAGGACAGTTCTACGACAAAGTTAAGAGTCGTGTTTGACGGTTCCGCAGCCACCTCATCAGGATATTCATTAAATGAACTGTTAATGGCTGGACCTGTCATTCCTAGCTAAGGATATGAAATATCCTTCTTCGTTTTCGTACATTTCCTGTTGCCTTAACAGGGGATATAGGATAAATGTATCGCTGCGTACGCGTTACAACACCGGATGATTTACTCCAATGTATTTTGTGGCGAGACTCGCTTAACGATGATATAAAGATTTTTAAATTGGATACAGTTAAATATGGCACTAAACCAGCATCGTTTCTATCTATTCGTTCCATGCATCAACTGTCCATAGATGAAGAAAATACGTTTCCCATTGGATCACGGATCTTAAAGCGCGATTTCTATGTGGACGATCTCATTTATGGTGGGGATTCGATTCAAGAGGCAATCGAAATTCTTAAACAGACGTCTGGCATTTTGGCGAAAGGCGGTTTTAAGCTGCGGAAATGGTGCTCTAGCCATTCTTCTGTACTGCATGGTATAGCAAAGGAAGATAGGGAATCTTTTCTTAAGTTTGATGATGGGAGCGACATAACTAAAACTCTCGGACTTGCTTGGGATTCAGCCTCGGATCAACTGTTGTTCTCCTTCTCTTTCATTCAGCCAAGATCAAAGCCATCTAAGAGATCGATTCTCTCAACTATAGCCCGTTTATACGACCCACTTGGACTTATAGGACCGGTAATATCGAAGGCTAAGATCTTCTTGCAGCAGATTTGGAGAGAAAGGCTCAATTGGGACGTAAGCGTGCCATCAGCATTAGCTTTGGCTTGGCATGAGCTCTGTAGCAGTTTTAAGAAGGCGCCGTTGTTTAAATTCCCTCGCCTTGTCTTAACACCTTTTGCAGAGGTAGAAGTGCAGGGCAAAGCTCGAATTAAGTAAAAACAGGCTTCTTGTTGCATCTCGCTTAGTCGACATATCTGTCACTTGTAAATACGCCAACTCTTTTAATACAATGCAGCGTATATTCGCATGTGTCTATAAATTCATACATAGAGTCGGACACCCTGGATTAACAGTGCTTGACATGCAGCATGGTAGTCGTCTCTTATTACGTTTCGTCCAAAGCGCACATTTAGCAGAAGACATTAAAACGCTAAAAGCAAATAGAGCTGTCAAGCCATCCAGCTGCAGCGCGTCTCTGAACACATTCTTTGATGATCTTGGCCTTCTCAGAGTTGATGGTCGTTTAAAAAACTCCGCGTTGGACTTCGAAGCACGTCATCCAATAATTCTTCCAAGGCAGCATCCAATTACTAATTCGCTCATTTTAAACTTTCATAAACGGAACTTACACGTCTGCAGTATTGGCCGATTGGCGGAAGGAAGACTGTATCCAGAGTGGTTGGAAAATGTGTCAGATGCTTTCAGGCCAAGCCTCGTTTAGTAGAGCACATCATGGCTGATATTCCCAAAGAACGCTTGAATGGCTGCCAAGCTTTCGAAGTCACAGGTGTTAATTAATGCTATATGAGCGTCTTCGTTTGTTTCGCAACAAAGGCAGTACATCTGGAGTTGGTAAAGGATTTATCTACGACTTCGTTCTTGAACGCGTTAAAGAGATTCATCTCCACTCGCGGCAACTCCACTCCAGATATGGTCGGACAGCGCTACTAGAGTTAAAGCCACTATTTCTCAGCCGCAATCATATGGACGCAGTGTCAAATTTTTGCTTGGCCGATACCATCGATTGGAAATTCATTCCCCCTCGATCACCACATTTTGGAGGCCTCTGGGAAGCCGCAGTCAAGACAGCGAAACATCATTTTTATCGCGCTGTTGGTTCCTGTGCTCTGAGTTTCGAAGAACTACGCACCCTTGTCTGCAGCATTTCTTCGATTATTAATAGCAGACCATTGCTTCCACTTGCAGAAGATCCTGCTGACCTAGATGTACTCACTCCAGCTCACTTCCTAACTGGTGGGCCCAACTCATCGTTCATTGAGCCTGACTTAACGCGTCTTCAGTTCAATCGTCTGGATGGCTGGCAGCCCGTAACATACTTGCAACAGGTGTTCTGGACTCGTTGGCGAGAGGAGTATCTGACTCTTCTGCAGCAGCGCTCCAAATGGCGTACTTCCAAGCCGGGTCTATGCGTCCACGATGTCGTTCTCGTCAAGGACGAAAACCTGCCACCCCTCAGGTGGCCACTTGCCAGAGTTACGGAGATCATCTTGGGAAAGGATGGAGTCGCTCGCGTAGCTATTTTGCACACCTCAACAGGAGCGATGAAGAGAGCCGTAAACAAGCTGTGCATGCTCCCTATCAAGGACTCGGTTGAAAGCCCATGTCTTCCAACGGGGGGAAATGTTTGGCTACGCAGCCCAAACAGCTGGAGTAATTTTTTAATTGTTCACTCAGAACATCGCACTACTTTTCGTTGCTCTGCGAAGCAACTGCTCAAGCCACCCTTAAGCCTATTTTATTTAAACTGCGCTCTCTTATCTCTGTCATAACGTTTTGCCTTGACATTCGGTCTAGGCTTCGTAATCGCTGCTGCGCAGCGAGCTAGTTAGTTCAAATCGTTCGTTTCATGCATTGGGTCGCATTGGCCACATGCATTTTGCTTACGTTGTAAAATATAAATTCGTCGTTTGAAGCTGGCACGTACCAATTCGGGTCCGCCTGCCTTAATCAAAACTAAAACTTTAAAACTTTGGAATCCTGTGTTTGATAAAGTGCTGGTTCAAGCAAATTTGACGATCCCTTCGTTACTAAACTTTATAAATTTCATATGTTCGTCCAATTCTTGAATATGGATCTTGTATATGTTCATCAGGATAGAATTGATTCTGTGCAAAAGCAATAACTGCTTTTTGGACTCCGGGATCTTAATTTCAATTCTAATTCTCTCATGCCTTCTTACCTTAATAGACTATTACTAATAAATCTTCACCGCTTTCTCTTAAAATGTGTTATGTAAACTATGCTATCCATATCCCTTTTTGGATATTCTAGTTATAGCAACCTTTTCAATTTAATTAGTAATGCTCTTTCCCGTCATATTCTTACAACCTTACACCTTTATCATCTGTCCAGTTGTTTGCGATCTGCGTCACCGCACATTATTTGGCTCGCCCCTCGGTTAGTTGGGCGGGAGGTGGAGGCATTTGTGAAATTTGTGTACCATTATCTAAAGGAGCTGTCCAATAATAAACCTTTAAAATTTTGAGACTTAGCTAAGAAGCTTTGGAAGATATATCCATTTCCAACTTTTTAAGGCGCGGACGCTGGGGGGCGTTCTAGTGGGCGTGGCCGGGAAATCAACGTCGGAGTTTCTGGGAGAGTTCACTAGCAATATACATAGCAAAATTTGGTGACTCTAACTTTAATAATGTAGGAAATATTCAATATTTGCCAGCCTCCCAGTGAGCGTGGCACAAAACTCTTTACACTGTCTGAAGTAGATATTTTTAAGTATATATCTGAAATTCCAAATCTCTATCTAGAATTGCGCCGAAAAATATTGCGTTTATCCGGACAGACGGACGGACGGACAGATAGCATGACGGACATTGCACAAAACAAATATACTAGTTCCACTTCGTGTACGAGTATACAAATTTGGAGAATCTATAGTCGTTTAGTTTGATTCTCTAGCTTTTGTAGTTTCTGAGATCGCTGTATTCATGCACACTGGCAGTCAGACGGACGAAGAATGTTTATATATTATTTGTGGGGTCTGAGATGCTTCCTTCTCCCTGTTACATACATTTTCACAATCAAGTAAGCTAGATCTGCGCGAGCCATGGACGATATTCGAAAAGGGGAAGAGTGGAGCCCTTGTAGTTTCCGAGATCGCCAAGGACGGACGGAACGACAGACAGGCATGGCTAACTCAGCTTTGGATCCTGATGCAAAATATATATATACTTTATTTGGTGGGAGATGCCTCCTTCTACCTGTTACAAACATTTGCACAAAACCATTGCACCCTTTTTACTCATTTTTAATGGGTTATGGGTATGAAAATTATTGTATAAGCTGTGGCGTTTATTGTAGTTTATAAATATAACCATTATTATGCGCACACAAGTATACTACGATTGTGTTTTTTCTAAATTTACATAAAGATCTATTGATTATCGAATTGCCATACCCCCAGTGGCCATTGCCGAAATCTGTTATTAGTTTATCTGACGCAAGTTTACGCAAATATATATTCTAAGTTTCAAGTCTCTATCTGCAATGGCAGCGGTAAAATTGCGGTTATACGGGCAGACGGCCATTGCACAGATAGAAGAACGTGTTTTACGTCGGAAATGTTTGAGACCTTTTTACAGGAAAATAATATAAATCACGTGAAGGTGGCAGCAGGCTCGCCACAGTCAAACGGCCACGTAGAAAGGATAAATAGAGAATTGGTCCCCATGATAAGTAAATTAATAAACGTAGAGAAAAATGTACAATGGCAAAAGATTTTAGGTAAAGTAGAGTATGCAATAAATAATACGATTCATAGGAGCATTAATTAACATCCAAGTGTGATGCTATTTGGGATAAGACAGAAAGGTAAGATGGTAGATAATTTAAAAGAAAATGTCATAGATGGAGAACAGAAAAGTAAGGAAAGAAATCTAGAGGAAATACGAATGAAAGTCGAAGAAGTACAGAACCAAACACAAGACAATAATAAAACATATGTAGATATGCGTCGACAGAAACCGAATATATATAGAGAGAATGACTTTGTGATAGTAAAGAATTTTGACTCAACAGTAGGAATATCAAGCAAACTGATACCAAGACTTAAAGGCATATATAAGATAGCAAAAATTCTGGACAACGACAGATATTGTGTGACAGACATAGAAGGACAAACACCTCAGCTTATCTACCTACCTCCTTCTCAAAACCATACCCTCTCCCTACAGAACCATTGTACTCAAAAAACACCAACGATACTAAATAAGAGAAAAATACCACTGATGACAACTTAAAACAAGTAAGAACGTTGCAGTCGGACGTAACCGACTGCGTAATACTCGTTCACAGTACACGGAAGTTATTATTGTTATTTTGGAAAAATATAGAATTTGTATATATCGTAGGGGCGGGGATGAGTGTGGCCAATATTTTTCCGCTCGATCTTAAAAGAAGGTGACCGAAACACTGTCTGCCAAATTGTGTGACTCTAGCTCCAAAATTGTGGGAGATATAGCTTTTCGCGATTTTCGAGGGCGGGAGTAGGAGGGAGTGGGCGGGAGTTTACGTGGCCGGGAAATTTTACCTTACCTTACCTTACCGAGCATTAAAAGGGTGGACCAGCAATCTATGTTTAATATTTGGTGACTATAGCTCTGTGTGGGAGATGTAGCTTTTCGTGATTTACGGGGATTTCTTACGAATAGTTAAAGGGAGTGACCAGCCATCAACGTTTAACATTTTTTGACTCTAGATTTAAAAATGTGGGAGATATGGCTTTCGGTAAATTTGTGTACCCTTATTTAAAGGAGCTGACTCTAGCTCTAAAACTTTGAAAGATAGCCATTTCCGAATTTTTAAGGCGGGGGCGCTGGGGGGCGTTCTAGTTGGCGTGGCCAGGATATCAAGATCTCAATCTTTTTAGGAGATAACTGGCAATCTACAAACCAAATTTGGTCACTCAAACTTTAATATTGTGGGAAATATTCAACTTTAATCGATTTTCGATTAAAAGACTATTGCACACTGCAATCTAGTCAGACCTTCAAATAGTTTCCCGTCAAATTGCACATAGTTGCCAAGGGATCGTATCAAACTCACAGTACGGCTGTGGTTATTTTCCGATTCGTATTATCTTAAGCACCAACTTCCTGCATGAAGAAATTATTTCCTCACCGAAATACAAGACGGATGCAGCTTGCTGGGATAAATTCCGCAATCAGCTGACCTCCTATGCTATAAATCACATTCACAAAAACTTTTACCAGGATGTAGCAATAATCACCAAAGTAATAAGTAATAAAAACGTTACCTGCCAACCAACTTACCTGTTCGAATGACATTGCGGAAGCACTCGCCTCATAGTGGTCCGATTCTTCAAACGATCAAAACATTTCACAAAAATATATCAGCAGTAAAAACACTTTCTACAAATTACGCTCCTTTTAACCTAACAGCTTCAGCTGTACACCTGGAAACCGAAATTACATTCATTGAATTTCAGGCTACACTTGCGCAAACCAATGGCGTCGACAGGATTTCATACCCCATCATAAATACTTACCCCCGAGAATCAAGCATGGAGTTCTCAATATGTACAATTCGATCCTACACTATGGCATACACCCCACACTTGGTCAACTGCAACCATTATTCCTGTTCCTAAACCCAATAAGCCGGCTTACGACATTGCTAGACTTAAGCCAATTTCATTATTTTCTAGCCATAGTAAACTATTTGAATAAAGATTAGGCCGTCAACTTATGTGGTTTATGAACCGAAATAACCGCATTTTTCAAAATCAGGTTGCCTTTAATGCCTTAAACAAAGCACGATGGACGCACTTTTGCAAATTTATCAATTCGTGTCAGACCCTCTTTCAGAAATAAATCACGTGTCCGTGTTGAGGACGGATTTCGAAAGAGCGTTTGATCGCGTAGGAGTATATGTTGTTCGCGATCAGCTTATGCTTTGGGGGGTCGGTCCAAAGTCCTTTATCGCTGTAATGGCCTTCATGACACGGCGCTCTTTTCGAGTCCTACCGAAACTCACTTCACAATGGCATCCCCCGAGGTTCCTCGCAATCGGTCGGCTTATTTACTATAGCTTTTGAAAAACTGAATAAGATAATCTTAAGACATACAAATATTCAATATACATACTACGATCAAAGATATTAATAATGTAAACAATACCTTCGTAAAAATATTAAACGACATATCCGACGACGGGAACCTTTCAGGTGCCACGCTCTCTACAAACAAATGCAAGTGTCTACAGATTTCTAGAAAACATCAGTGTATAGTCAATACCTGGAGTTCGGATTCTATCCTAAAAAAAATTTAAGCGCCATACCGCACAGCGGTACGTCGCAGCATCAACGCATTCCTTACATCCACCATTAAATGCATCCTTGCGGAGACTGGCTTTCCATCATTAAAATATATAACATACGAAGTAACCGTCAAACTCTTGGTCAATTTCTGCACATCGCGTAACCAGCTTCTACAAAAATGTATCTCAACATCTCTCAAAGCTAAACGCAAAGTCAGGGTTTTGTCTACAAGTCGCGGTGCTTCGACATGGAAGTTGCACTGCTCCCTCCCGTCCAAATTCGTTTCGAGCTACGCACCTTTGTCGACGCAAGCGAGCATCATAATCGGCTGTTTGCTACCTATGAGAGTCGCAGGACGATGCTGTCGATGTTGTGTTGGTGACCGCAGAGAGCAAGGTTGCACCCTTGCCCTTATCAATTCCACGCCTGGAACTGCAGGCAGCTGTAATAAGCTCACGCTTAGCCCAAAAAATCATCAGCGTAAAGAAACTCCGTACCGACAGCGTTAAGTACTGGTCGGACTCAAAAACAGTACTCCAGTGGCTAAAAATCCACGTAACCTTCAACAGTTCCTGATGGACAGAGTCAGAGAGATCTTGGAGCTCTCCGGTGATAAATAATGGCGATGGGTTCCAACAAAAATGAACGTCGCTGACGAGGCTAGAAAAATGAGCAGCAATCCGCAGCTAAGGCAATGGCTGGGTGGACCTGACTTCCTAAGGACTCCGAGCAAAGATTGGCCACATGCACCCGAACGACCTGAGGCAATCGACAAAATGGAACTTCGTAAGCACGTTCCTGTACTCTACAAAACCACTGAAATTAGGCTCAACTTAGAGTATTTTTATGATTGGCATCGTTAGTATCGGGCTACAGTAAAATTCATGCTGTACGTTGAGCGACTACAAAAAAAATGTGCCAAACTAGTCATGCCAACTACTGTAAAAATAATACACATACAAGCGAAAAAAGCTCTATTGCTCTCTATAAGCGAGCGCAAGCACTTGAGTTCGCAGAAGAAGCCAATTCGATAGCCTCAGAGCTGACTCTTAGTCAAAAAAGTTTGATCGGGCAAAATGTATACCTAGACAGTGCAAATATCTTGCGTGTAAAGGGAAAATAAATGCAAGTCAACTTTGAGATTCCACACAGACTAGACACGAGCTCATGTATTATGTGCCTCGGCAACTTCGTGCGCGGGACCCCGGGGGAAATATAATCTGATAATGGGACGAATTTCAAACCGACAGAGAAGGTCGTACGCGAAGAGCTCGGCAAGATCGACTTCGACAAAATGGAGATTCAACCCACCAGCCACACCGCACATGGGTGGTGCATGGGGGTGGGTTGTACGCACAACAAAAACTGCACTGAGAAGCATCTACCCGAACTTTTTTTTTAGCGACGAAACCTTGAGAAGTGCACTGATGGAAACACAGTTCATAATGAATTCGCGCCCACTAACTTTCGTTAGCCTGGACACGATCGACAAATCGCACTCACTCCAAACCATTTTTTATTGGGCACGGCAAACGACTACAAGCCGTTTTTAATGTCTAGCACTTGAGACGACGCTGGTATCAAGTACAACTTTTTGGAGATCCTTTGTGGCAACGTTGGGTGAGGTAATATACTCCAGTGCTGGACAGAAATGTCTGCCAATAAAAGTTGGCAGTATTGCTATCATCGTAGACGACACTCTGCCCAGAAATCTCTAGCCATGACTCCGTCATAGCAAAGGATACACAAATTCGGCGAGTAACCATTCGTACACAGCACGGCGGCATGGAACGGCCAGCAACGAAAGTGGCGGTTCTAGATGTTGGCTTAGAGGATGGTAACTGACCCGAGGATTATGAAGAGGGGAATGTTACCGCCAAAATCAATAATTCGAATTTGAAACGTCTTTTATCAATTATATTAATAGTTTCTGTTAAAATATGTTTTCAACTTGACATCATCGATGTATTTAAAAATTATGTTTTTTATCATAAGTTATCGATACCAAAAATTAAGAATCGATGCTCGATACCCACGCCAGTCGGCCATTAACAGCGGGAAGAAAAACACAAACGGTTTTTAAGCTCGCTACTTTCGCTTTACACACATATATAATCTATTAGGAAATACATATTATTATTACACTAGAAGTTGTGTGGTCTTAATGTTGGTTTTGCCATTGAAGTAAAGTTGTACAAAATTTGTGCCTGCCGCCGACAACACTTACTTTAATATTGTGAAAAAATTCATCTTTTATCGATTTGCGATTCGAAGTGTGTCGACATGGTAAGGTACTAGAGTCAATCATTGGTGTTCGCCTCAAAAGAGCCTTAATTTCGGCTGGTGGTTTATCACCAATGCAGTACGGCCTCCAGAAAGCAAGATCCACACTGGATGCTAGCAATAAAGTTACAGACATAGCCGCAAGTGCAAACACTGGAACCAGATGGAAGGGTGGCTCCAAAGAATACTATCTGATAGCCACAATACACATCAAAAACGCGTTTAACAAGGCGATGTGGAGTTGCATCATGGAGGCCCTACAAGACTTCCTTGTCCTCCTACATATCTACTGCGGATTATACACAACTACTTTCAGAACAGGATCCTAAACTACGATACCAGCGAGTTAACTGAAGAGCACCACGTGACAGGAGGTGTACCTCAAGGCTCAGTTCTCGTCCCCATATTGTGGACCGCTATGTATGACGGCCTCTACTGACTGGTTTTGACCAGTCAGTAGAGTGTCAAAGTAGTGGCTTTTGCGGACAACGTGGCAGTTGTGGTTGTCGCTCCATTGCGCAGAGCTAAGGTGCAATCAAGCCATTACGAAGATCGAGCAGTGGCTCTCTTCCGTTGAACTTGAGCGAGCTCCCCAAAAAACCGAAGCTGTACTGATGAGCACCCGGAAGTCTGTTGAGGCAGCCACCATCACAGTGGCCAAGACCAGGATCCTCTCCAAGAGGGCCATAAAATACATGGGAGTTATGTTGGACACCAGACTCAGCTTCTGGGAACACCTGGTGGATGTCAGAGCTAGGGCGTGGCCCTATCACTGAGCTGGTCGCAGAGAGGCCACCCATATTCCAAGTGACACATAGCCGAGCCTGCCCAACCACCCTCAAAAAGGCGCACCGCGGCCAAGCGATGCACTGCGGAGATGTGACAGAAGCGCTGGGATGCTTTCAATAAGGGGCGATGGACACATCGCCTCACCCATGGCCGCATGGCCATTTAAACTTTTATCTCACCCAGATGCTAAGCGGACAAGGCTGTTTTCGCAGCAATCTACACAACTTTGGTGATGGTCACTACTTGCACATGCTGCGACGAAGGCTTCGTTGAGGATGCTGAGCAAACAACTTTCTTCTGTGTGCGTTTCACAATCCAACGCCTATAGAAAACCATTCGCAGCAAAATTACGGTGGAAAACTTCGTGTCACTTTTGTTTGAAAACAACACCAACTGGCAGGCTTTGTGGTAGTCGTCATGATTGAGCTACGCATTGTGGAACGCGAGCGGACAGATGGAGCAGGATCGACGATGGAGTGAGGAACTATCTCCCCTACAACAATTTTGAGTTATTTTAATTTTTGTTTTTTTTAAACAAGGGTTAGCTGGACATCTTCACAGCTGTGGTGACTTATATCAGCTCTGAGAAACATGCACTTAAAAGCTGTACAGCTGCAGCAAAAAAACAAAGCATGCGCTCAAAAGCTGAGCAGCTGCAGCAATGAAACGATACATGCGCTCAAAAAACCGCTCCGCTGCAGCGACACATAGCAGCTATAAGAATCTCGCGCTCAAAGCTTTGCCAGCAAACAAATAAAGCGAATCAAGCAGGCTCAAAAATACTCACGATCATCACTGATAAGCGGACACCTGCACACATTAGCCGAGTGAAACTGACCCACAGACAAACGCTCAATTCCGATCTTGAGATTTTTCTGGCAGGGAGCATCTGACTTTCGGGCAAAGTATTTATAGAAGGGAGTCTGGGAGTAGTTTTTGAGAGAAAACGAAAGCAGTTGTGCTTAAGCGATGAAAAGAAAGTGAAGTGCACTTTTAACAAAACAAGAGACACTTTTTTCGTACGAACAACACGTGTTAAGGAGAAAATTACAAAAATTAAAATTACGATTAATGAACAGTGTATTTTCACGAGACAAGGGATTTTAGTTTCTTTTTTTTCGGCTAAAGAAAAACAACACGTGCCACAACATAAGGAGAATATTTCTACGACAACACAGGAGGAAAAAATGAACTATTAGGAGACTAATATAGTCGCGGCCACGAAATTCACGGGAAAAAAGTCAGCCTTGCGGAGACCGACTGTGACGTCAGCAGTACCACTGATCTCTAGCGAGTAGCGAAAGCAATTTTGTGCGATTAGGGAAAATTAGTCCCTCTCCTCTTTGTAGAAATATGTGCTTTATAATACATTATGACTTTTGGATTAAATAATCCAGTCCTAAGCCGGAAAATGGTAAAACTTCGACCTTTCACTCTGTTAAACAGTCTGTAGTTTTCTTTTACATGGTCATATGTTGTCGTGTATGATCGTGTCCGCCTATGTCGTAGTGACTTGTGGAGAGATTTGACAAGTGTTCCGAGCGCCTCTGCACTCCCGACGCCCTCTCTAGTCCCTTCGTTCATCAGGATGGACCCCGCAGGGTGCTCCGAGTGTTCGCAGAATCCTTTATGGCCTTCCCTGGTTCATCATCACGCCTCTCCTCCGATGTCGCAGTGACTTAGGGACAATTCCGGCGAGTATTTCAAGCGCTTCTGCACAACCGGTGCCCATTCTGAAAGAGACCGTGGATTCAGCTGAATCTCAGCTATAAGAACTTCCTTACAATGGAAATCCAGTCCTGTATACACCATTCAAATCCCATATATATATATATATATATATATATATATATATATATATATATATATATATATATATATTTAATAATAATATTTTGTAGACAAGTGTATGTGGTAGAGCGTCAAGCGTACAAGAAGGCGCCGCACAGGCTGCATAGATTACGGTACTTTGACTTGGAATGCGCAATTACGAGGAAATAGTATAGTAACAGAAAAGAGGGAAACTGTTACTGAGACAGATATCCGTTAGGCCAAACAATGAACCCCTATATAAACTGGGCGCTGCACTCTCTAAGATCAGTTCAGAAAGCGGCATAGCAGCAAGCAGAGCTTGCTGTGCTTTAGAAAATTAACAAAATGTCAAGAATGAATCCTCCTCTGAACGACTTTCCGACATATATATATATAGTATAGAGCCAATGCATTAAAATGACGCAAGCTGTTCGTTATTCTCAGCCGATCCGCTATGAAAAAATTCGTGAATACCTTCTAAACTAAACTTCTTAACTTGCTAATAAAACTTTTGAAATCCTGGGTTTGATAAAGTGCTGGTTCAAACAAATTTTATGATCCCTTCGTTACTAAAACTTTATAAACTTCACATGTTCGTCCAATTCTTGAATATGGATCTTGTATATGGTGTCCCCAATACAAGGTTCATCAGGATAGAATTGGTTCTGTGTAGCAATTTCCGATATTTTAAGGCGCGGACGCTGGGGGCGTTCTAGTGGGCGTGGCCGGGAAATCAAGGTCGGAGTTTCTGGGAGAGGTCACTAGCAATATACATACCAAAATTTGGTGACTAACTTTAATAATGTGGGAAATATTCAATATTTGCTAGCCTCCCAGTGAGCGTGGCACATAAATTTTAACACTATCTGAAGCAGATATTTTTAAGTATATATCTAAAATTCCAAGTCTCTATCTTGAATTGCGCCGAAAAATTATGCGTTTATCCGGATAGACGGACAGACAGACGGACGGACGGACATTGCACAAAACAAATATACTAGTTTCACTTGGTGATCAAGTATAAAAATTTGGAGAATCTATAGTCGTTTACTTTGATTCTCTAGCTTTAGTAGTTTGCGAGATCGCTGTATTCATACAGACTGGCCCTTATAGTTTCCGAGATCGCCAAGGACGGACGGAACAGACAGGCATGGCTAACTCGGCTTTGGATCCTGATGCAAAATATATATACTTTATTTGGTGGGAGATGCCGCCTTCTACCTGTTACAAACATTTGCACAGAACCATTGCACCCTTTTTACTCATTTTTAATGGGTTATGGGTATGAAAATTATTGTATAAGCTGTGGCGTTTATTGTAGTTTATAAATATAACCATTATTATGCGCACACAAGTATACTACGATTGAGTTATTTCTAAATTTACATAAAGATCTATTAATTATCGAATTGCCATACCCCCAGTGGCCATTGCCGAAATCTGTTATTAGTTTATCTGACGCAAGTTTATGCAAATATATATTCTATGTTTCAAGTCTCTATCTGCAATGGCGGCGGTAAAATTGCGGTTATACGGGCAGACGGACATTGCACACACCCAATATGCTATTTTTATTTCGTGAAAGAGGGTAATAAATACAAGGGCGGCTACTATAACAAAGGGGAGAATCGATAATCATATCATGAAGAATAGCAGACGCTATGCAAAAGTTCTCGTAACTATCATTTAGAGTGCGATCGATGTTGACATCATCGTACAAACCAGGAATTATCGGCAACAACACCAGCACACGTGCGGTGACAAATGTGCATTGCATTTTCAGCGAAAAATGGGAAACAGGAGGGGTTTCTTCACACGATACCAAAAGGAAATATCCCATTTCTAGTAGTACATATAGATCATTACGGACGAATAAATAACAAAGACTCGATAAAGAAACATGTGTTGGTAATAGTGGATGCTTGTACAAAATTTATAAGATTGTATCCTACTAAAACAACGAAGTCAAAAGAGGCAATAGATGCACTAACTGATTATTTTAGAGCATATAGCAGAAGTAATTGTATCAGATAGAAGATCGTGTTTTACGTTGGAAATGTTTGAGACCTTTTTAAAGGAAAATAATATAAATCACGTGAAGGTGGCAACAGGCTCGCCACAAGCAAACGGCCAAGTAGAAAGGATAAATAGAGAATTGGGCCCCATGATAACTAAATTAATTAATGTAGAGAAAAATGTACAATGGCAAAAGATTTTAGGTAAAACAGAGTATGCTATAAATAATACGATTCATAGAAGCATTAATTAACATCCAAGTGTGATGCTATTTGGGATAAGATAGTGGATAATTTAAAAGTGAATGTCATATGCATGGCCATTTAAACTTTTATCTCACCCAGATGCTAAGCGGACAAGGCTCTTTTCGCAGCAATCTACACCACTTTGGTGATGATCACTACTTGCACATGCTGCGACGAAGGCTTCGTTGAGGATGCTGAGCAAACAACTTTCTTCTGTGTGCGTTTCACAATCCAAAGCCTATAGAAAACGATTCGCAGCAAAATTACGGTGGAAAACTTCGTGTCACTTATGTTTGAAAACAACACCAACTGGCAGGCTTTGTGCTAGTCGTCATGATTGAGGTACGCATTGTGGAACGCGAGCGGACAGATGGAGCAGGATCGACGATGGAGTGAGGAACTATCTCCCCTACAACAATTTTGAGTTATTTTAATTTTTGTTTTTTTTAAACAAGGGTTAGCTGGACAACGAGAGACAGACGCTCGGAAGCACCGTAACAGCAACGGTAACGAGGAAACAAAAGCGCAAAAGCTTCACAGCTGTGGTGACTTATATCAGCGCTGAGAAACATGCACTTCAAAGCTGTACAGCTGCAGCAATAAAACAAAGCATGCGCTCAAAAGCTGAGCAGCTGCAGCAATGAAACGATACATGCGCTCAAAAAACCGCTCCGCTGCAGCGACACATAGCAGCGATAAGAAACCCGCGCTCAAAGCTCAGCCAGCAAACAAATAAAGCGAATCAAGCAGGCTCAAAAATACTCATGATCATCACTGATAAGCGGACACCTGCACACATTAGCCGAGTGAAACTGACCCATAGACAAACGCTCAATTCCGATCTTGAGATTTTTCTGGCAGGGAGCATCTGACTTTCGGGCAAAGCATTTATAGAAGGGAGTCTGGGAGTAGTTTTTGAGAGAAAACAAGAGCAGCTGTGTTTAAGCGATGAAAAGAAAGTGATGTGCACTTTTAACAAAACAAGAGACACTTTTTTCGAACGAACAACACGTGCTAAGGAGAAAATTACAAAAATTAAAATTACGATTAATGAACAGTGTATTTTCACGAGACAAGGGATTTTAGTTTCTTTTTTTTCGGCTAAAGAAAAACAACATGTGCCACAACATAAGGAAAATATTTCTACGACAACACAGGAGGAAAAAATGAACTATTAGGAGACTAATATAGTGCGCTCAAAAAACCGCTCCGCTGCAGCGACACATAGCAGCGATAAGAAACCCGCGCTCAAAGCTCAGCCAGCAAACAAATAAAGCGGATCAAGCAGGCTCAAAAATACTCATGATCATCACTGATAAGCGGACACCTGCACACATTAGCCGAGTGAAACTGACCCATAGACAAACGCTCAATTTCGATCTTGAGATTTTTCTGGCAGGGAGCATCTGACTTTCGGGCAAAGCATTTATAGAAGGGAGTCTGGGAGTAGTTTTTGAGAGAAAACAAGAGCAGTTGTTTTTAAGCGATGAAAAGAAAGTGATGTGCACTTTTAACAAAACAAGAGACACATTTTTCGAACGAATAACACGTGCTAAGGAGAAAATTACAAAAATTAAAATTACGATTAATGAACAGTGTATTTTCACGAGACAAGGGATTTTAGTTTCTTTTTTTTTGGCTAAAGAAAAACAACATGTGCCACAACATAAGGAGAATATTTCTACGACAACACAGGAGGAAAAAGTGAACTATTAGGAGACTAATATAGTCGCGGCCAGGAAATTCACGGGAAAAAAAGTCAGCCTTGCGGAGACCGACTGTGACGTCAGCAGTACCACTGATCTCTAGCGAGTAGCGAAAGCAATTTTGTGCGATTAGGGAAAATTAGTCTCTCTCCGCTTTGTAGAAATATGTGCTTTATAATATATTTTGATTTTTGGATTAAATAATCCAGTCCTAAGCCGGAAAATGGTAAAAATTCGACCTTTCAGTCTGTTAAACAGTTTGTAGTTTTCTTTTACGTGGTCATATGTTGTCGTGTATGACCTCCGTATCCGCCGATGTCGTATTGACTTGTGGAGAGATTTGACAAGTGTTCCGAGCGCCTCTGCACTCCCGACGCCCTCTCTAGTCGCTTCGTTCATCAGGATGGACTCCGCAGGGTGCTCCGAGTGTTCGCCGAATCTTTTATGGCCTTCCCCTGGTTCATCATCACGCCTCTCCTCCGATGTCGCAGTGACTTAGGGACAATTCCGGCGAGTATTTCAAGCGCTTCTGCACTACCGGTGCCCATTCTGAAAGAGACCGTGGATTCAGCTGAATCTCAGCTATAAGAACTTCCTTACAATGGAAATCCAGTCCTGTATACACCATTGAAATCCCATATATATATATATATATATATATATATATATATATATTTAATAATAATATTTTGTAGACAAGTGTATGTGGTAGAGCGTCATTACAAGAAGGCGCCGCACAGGCTGCATAGATTACGGTACTTTGACTTGGAATGCGCAATTACGAGGAAATAGTATAGTAACAGAAAAGAGGGAAACTGTTACTGAGACAGATATCCGTTAGGCCAAACAATGAACCCCTATATAAACTGGGCGCTGCACTCTCTAAGATCAGTTCAGAAAGCGGCATAGCAGCAAGCAGAGCTTGCTGTGCATTAGAAAATTAACAAAATGTCAAGAATGAATCCTCCTCCGAACGACTTTCCGACATATATATATATAGTATAGAGCCAATGTATTAAAATGACGCAAGCTGTTCGTTGTTCTCAGCCGTTCCGCTATGAAAAAATTCGTGAATACCTTCTAAACTAAACTTCTTAACTTGCTAATAAAACTTTTGAAATCCTGGGTTTGATAAAGTGCTGGTTCAAACAAATTTTACGATCCCTTCGTTACTAAAACTTTATAAACTTCACATGTTCGTCCAATTCTTGAATATGGATCTTGTATATGGTGTCCCCAATACAAGGTTCATCAGGATAGAATTGGTTCTGTGTAGCAATTTCCGATATTTTAAGGCGCGGACGCTGGGGGCGTTCTAGTGGGCGTGGCCGGGAAATCAAGGTCGGAGTTTCTGGGAGAGGTCACTAGCAATATACATACCAAAATTTGGTGACTAACTTTAATAATGTCGGAAATATTCAATATTTGCCAGCCTCCCAGTGAGCGTGGCACAAAAATCTTAACACTATCTGAAGCAAATATTTTTAAGTATATATCTAAAATTCCAAGTCTCTATCTTGAATTGCGCCGAAAAATTATGCGTTTATCCGGATAGACGGACAGACAGACGGACGGACGGACATTGCACAAAACAAATATACTAGTTTCACTTGGTGATCGAGTATAAAAATTTGGAGAATCTATAGTCGTTTAGTTTGATTCTCTAGCTTTAGTAGTTTCTGAGATCGCTGTATTCATACAGACTGGCCCTTATAGTTTCCGAGATCGCCGAGGATGGATGGAACGACAGACAGGCATGGCTAACTCGGCTTTAGATCCTGATGCAAAATATATATACTTTATTTGGTGGGAGATGCCTCCTTCTACCTGTTACAAACATTTGCACAAAACCATTGCACCCTTTTCACTCATTTTTAATGGGTTATGGGTATGAAAATTATTGTATAAGCTGTGGCGTTTATTGTAGTTTATATATATAACCATTATTATGCGCACACAAGTATACTACGATTGAGTTTTTTCTAAATTTACATAAAGATCTATTGATTATCGAATTGCCATACCCCCAGTGGCCATTGCCGAAATCTGTTATTAGTTTATCTGACGCAAGTTTATGCAAATATATATTCTAAGTTTCAAGTCTATATCTGCAATGGCGGCGGTAAAATTGCGGTTATACGGGCAGACGAACATTGCACACACCCAATATGCTATTTTTATTTCGTGAAAGAGGGTAATAAATACAAGGGCGGCTAGTATAACAAAGGGGAGAATCGATAATCATATCATGAAGAATAGCAGACGCTATACAAAAGTTCTCGTAACTATCATTTAGAGTGCGATCGATGCTGACATCATCGTACAAACCAGGAATTATCGGCAACAACACCAGCACACGAGCGGTGACAAATGTGCATTGCATTTTCAGCGAAAAATGGGAAACAGGAGGGTTTTCTTCACACGATACCAAAAGGAAATATCCCATTCCTAGTAGTACATATAGATCATTACGGACGAATAAATAAGAAAGACTCGATAAAGAAACATGTGTTGGTAATAGTGGATGCTTGTAAAAAATTTATAAGATTGTATCCTACTAAAACAACGAAGTCAAAAGAGGCAATATATGCTCTAACTGATTATTTAGAGCATATAATTGTATCAGAAAGAAGATCGTGTTTTACGTCGGAAATGTTTGAGACCTTTTTACAGGAAAATAATATAAATCACGTGAAGGTGGCAACAGGCTCGCCACAGGCAAACGGCCAAGTAGAAAGGATAAATAGAGAATTGGGCCCCATGATAAGTAAATTAATAAATGTAGAGAAAAATGTACAATGGCAAAAGATTTTAGGTAAAACGGAGTATGCAATAAATAATACGATTCATAGAAGCATTAATTAACATCCAAGTGTATTGCTATTTGGGATAAGATAGTGGATAATTTAAAAGTGAATGTCATATGCATGGCCATTTAAACTTTTATCTCACCCAGATGCTAAGCGGACAAGGCTGTTTTCGCAGCAATCTACACCGCTTTGGTGATGATCACTACTTGCACATGCTGCGACGAAGGCTTCGTTGAGGATGCTGAGCAAACAACTTTCTTCTGTGTGCGTTTTACAATCCAAAGCCTATAGAAAACCAATCGCAGCAAAATTACGGTGGAAAACTTCGTGTCACTTATGTTTGAGAACAACACCAACTGGCAGGATTTGTGGTAGTCGTCATGATTGAGCTACGCATTGTGGAACGCGAGCGGACAGATGGAGCAGGATCGACGATGGAGTGAGGAACTATCTCCCCTACAACAATTTTGAGGTATTTTAATTTTTGTTTTTTTTAAACAAGGGTTAGCTGGACATCTCCAACGAGAGACAAACGCTCGGAAGCTCCGTAGCAGCAACGGCAACGAGAAAACAAACGCTCAAAAGCTTCGCAGCTGTGGTGACTTATATCAGCTCTGAGAAACATGCACTTAAAAGCTGTACAGCTGCAGCAATAAAACAAAGCATGCGCTCAAAAGCTGAGCAGCTGCAGCAATAAAACGATTTATGCGCTCAAAAAACCGCTCCGCTGCAGCGACACATAGCAGCGATAAGAAACCCGCGCTCAAAGCTCAGCCAGCAAAAAAATAAAGCGAATCAAGCAGGCTCAAAAATACTCACGATCATCACTGATAAGCGGACACCTGCACACATTAGCCGAGTGAAACTGACCCACAGACAAACGCTCAATTCCGATCTTGAGATTTTTCTGGCAGGGAGCATCTGACTTTCGGGCAAAGCATTTATAGAAGGGAGTCTGGGAGTAGTTTTTGAGAGAAAACAAGAGCAGTTGTGCTTAAGCGATGAAAAGAAAGTGAAGTGCACTTTTAACAAAACAAGAGACACTTTTTTCGTACGAACAACACGTGCTAAGGAGAAAATTACAAAAATTAAAATTACGATTAATGAACAGTGTATTTTCACGAGACAAGGGATTTTAGTTTCTTTTTTTTCGGCTAAAGAAAAACAACACGTGCCACAACATAAGGAGAATATTTCTACGACAACACAGGAGGAAAAAATGAACTATTAGGAGACTAATATAGTCGCGGCCAGGAAATTCACGGGAAAAAAAGTCAGCCTTGCGGAGACCGACTGTGACGTCAGCAGTACCACTGATCTCTAGCGAGTAGCGAAAGCAATTTTGTGCGATTAGAGAAAATTAGTCTCTCTCCTCTTTGTAGAAATATGTGCTTTATAATATATTTTGATTTTTGGATTAAATAATCAAGTCCTGAGTCGGAAAATGGTAAAAATTCGACCTTTCAGTCTGTTAAACAGTTTGTAGTTTTCTTTTACGTGGTCATATGTTGTCGTGTATGACCTCCGTGCCAGCCAATGTCGTAGTGACTTGTGGAGAGATTTGACAAGTGTTCCGAGCGCCTCTGCACTCCCGACGGCCTCTCTAGTCGCTTCGTTCATCAGGATGGACCCCGCAGGGTGCTCCGAGTGAATCCTTTATGGCCTCCCCTGGTTCATCATCACGCCTCTCCTCCGATGTCGCAGTGACTTAGGGACAATTCCGGCGAGTATTTCAAGCGCTTCTGCACTACCGGTGCCCATTCTGAAAGAGACCGTGGATTCAGCTGTATCTCAGCTATGAAAACTTCCTTACAATGGCTTCCGCGAAGTATTATATATATATATATATTTATACATATATATATATATATATAGGTATATATATATCGAAGCGCTACTACATGTACTTTGTAGTTCAGTGTACATGCATAGGTCAGAGCGCCAATACCTTCTAAACTAAACTTCTTAACTTGCTAATAAAACTTTTGAAATCCTGGGTTTGATAAAGTGCTGGTTCAAACAAATTTTATGATCCCTTCGTTACTAAAACTTTATAAACTTCACATGTTCGTCCAATTCTTGAATATGGATCTTGTATATGGTGTCCCCAATACAAGGTTCATCAGGATAGAATTGGTTCTGTGTAGCAATTTCCGATATTTTAAGGCGCGGACGCTGGGGGCGTTCTAGTGGGCGTGGCCGGGAAATCAAGGTCGGAGTTTCTGGGAGAGGTCACTAGCAATATACATACCAAAATTTGGTGACTAACTTTAATAATGTGGGAAATATTCAATATTTGCCAGCCTCCCAGTAAGCGTGGCACAAAAATCTTAACACTATCTGAAGCAAATATTTTTAAGTATATATCTAAAATTCCAAGTCTCTATCTTGAATTGCGCCGAAAAATTATGCGTTTATCCGGATAGACGGACAGACAGACGGACGGACGGACATTGCACAAAACAAATATACTAGTTTCACTTGGTGATCGAGTATAAAAATTTGGAGAATCTATAGTCGTTTAGTTTGATTCTCTAGCTTTAGTAGTTTCTGATATCGCTGTATTCATACAGACTGGCCCTTATAGTTTCCGAGATCGCCGAGGACGGATGGAACGACAGACAGGCATGGCTAACTCGGCTTTAGATCCTGATGCAAAATATATATACTTTATTTGGTGGGAGATGCCTCCTTCTACCTGTTACAAACATTTGCACAAAACCATTGCACCCTTTTCACTCATTTTTAATGGGTTATGGGTATGAAAATTATTGTATAAGCTGTGGCGTTTATTGTAGTTTATAAATATAACCATTATTATGCGCACACAAGTATACTACGATTGAGTTTTTTCTAAATTTACATAAAGATCTATTGATTATCGAATTGCCATACCCCCAGTGGCCATTGCCGAAATCTGTTATTAGTTTATCTGACGCAAGTTTACGCAAATATATATTCTAAGTTTCAAGTCTCTATCTGCAATGGCGGCGGTAAAATTGCGGTTATACGGGCAGACGAACATTGCACACACCCAATATGCTATTTTTATTTCGTGAAAGAGGGTAATAAATACAAGGGCGGCTAGTATAACAAAGGGGAGAATCGATAATCATATCATGAAGAATAGCAGACGCTATACAAAAGTTCTCGTAACTATCATTTAGAGTGCGAGCGATGCTGACATCATCGTACAATCCAGGAATTATCGGCAACAACACCAGCACACGAGCGGTGACAAATGTGCATTGCATTTTCAGCGAAAAATGGGAAACAGGAGGGTTTTCTTCACACGATACCAAAAGGAAATATCCCATTCCTAGTAGTACATATAGATCATTACGGACGAATAAATAAGAAAGACTCGATAAAGAAACATGTGTTGGTAATAGTGAATGCTTGTAAAAAATGTATAAGATTGTATCCTACTAAAACAACGAAGTCAAAAGAGGCAATAGATGCTCTAACTGATTATTTAGAGCATATAATTGTATCAGAAAGAAGATCGTGTTTTACGTCGGAAATGTTTGAGACCTTTTTACAGGAAAATAATATAAATCACGTGAAGGTGGCAACAGGCTCGCCACAGGCAAACGGCCAAGTAGAAAGGATAAATAGAGAATTGGGCCCCATGATAAGTAAATTAATAAATGTAGAGAAAAATGTACAATGGCAAAAGATTTTAGGTAAAACAGAGTTTGCAATAAATAATACGATTCATAGAAGCATTAATTAACATCCAAGTGTATTGCTATTTGGGATAAGATAGTGGATAATTTAAAAGTGAATGTCATATGCATGGCCATTTAAACTTTTATCTCACCCAGATGCTAAGCGGACAAGGCTGTTTTCGCAGCAATCTACACCGCTTTGGTGATGATCACTACTTGCACATGCTGCGACGAAGGCTTCGTTGAGGATGCTGAGCAAACAACTTTCTTCTGTGTGCGTTTTACAATCCAAAGCCTATAGAAAACCATTCGCAGCAAAATTACGGTGGAAAACTTCGTGTCACTTATGTTTGAGAACAACACCAACTGGCAGGCTTTGTGGTAGTCGTCATGATTGAGCTACGCATTGTGGAACGCGAGCGGACAGATGGAGCAGGATCGACGATGGAGTGAGGAACTATCTCCCCTACAACAATTTTGAGTTATTTTAATTTTTGTTTTTTTTAAACAAGGGTTAGCTGGACATCTCCAACGAGAGACAAACGCTCGGAAGCTCCGTAGCAGTAACGGCAACGAGAAAACAAACGCTCAAAAGCTTCGCAGCTGTGGTGACTTATATCAGCTCTGAGAAACATGCACTTAAAAGCTGTACAGCTGCAGCAATAAAACAAAGCATGCGCTCAAAAGCTGAGCAGCTGCAGCAATAAAACGATACATGCGCTCAAAAAACCGCTCCGCTGCAGCGACACATAGCAGCGATAAGAAACCCGCGCTCAGAGCTCAGCCAGCAAACAAATAAAGCGAATCCAGCAGGCTCAAAAATACTCACGATCATCACTGATAGCGGACACCTGCACACATTAGCCGAGTGAAACTGACCCACAGACAAACGCTCAATTCCGATTTTGAGATTTTTCTGGCAGGGAGCATCTGACTTTCGGGCAAAGCATTTATAGAAGGGAGTCTGGGAGTAGTTTTTGAGAGAAAACAAGAGCAGTTGTGTTTAAGCGATGAAACGAAAGTGAAGTGCACTTTTAACAAAACAAGAGACACTTTTTTCGTACGAACAACACGTGCTAAGGAGAAAATTACAAATATTAAAATTACGATTAATGAACAGTGTATTTTTACGAGACAAGGGATTTTAGTTTCTTTTTTTCCGGCTAGGAGTCTGCCTTGCGGAGACCGACTGTGACTTCAGCAGTACCACTGATCTCTAGCGAGTAGCGAAATCAATTTTGTGCGATTAGGGAAAATTAGTCTCTCTCCTCTTTGTAGAAATATGTGCTTTATAATACATTATGATTTTTGGATTAAATAATCCAGTCCTAAGCCGGAAAATGGTAAAAATTCGACCTTTCAGTCTGTGAAACAGTCTGTAGTTTTCTTTTACATGGTCATATGTTGTCGTGTATGATCGTGTCCGCCGATGTCGTAGTGACTTGTGGAGAGATTTGACAAGTGTTCCGAGCGCCTCTGCACTCCCGACGCCCTCTCTAGTCGCTTCGTTCATCAGGATGGACCCCGCAGGGTGCTCCGAGTATTCGCAGAATCCTCTATGGCCTCCCCTGGTTCATCATCACGCCTCTCCTCCGATGTCGCAGTGACTTAGGGAATATTCCGGCGAGTATTTCAAGCGTTTCTGCACTACCGGTGCCCATTCTGAAAGAGACCGTAGATTCAGCTGTATCTCAGCTATAAAAACTTCCTTACAATGGCTTCCGCGAAGCATTACGTCACGGTAGTACCCCATAGTAGTATCCCATATACATATATATAAATATATATATATATGCTATGCTATTTTTATTTCGTGAAAGAGGGTAATAAATACAAGGGCGACTAGTATAACAAAGGGGAGAATCGATAATCATATCATGAAGAATAGCAGACGCTATACAAAAGTTCTCGTAACTATCATTTAGAGTGCGAGCGATGCTGACATCATCGTACAATCCAGGAATTATCGGCAACAACACCAGCACACGAGCGGTGACAAATGTGCATTGCATTTTCAGCGAAAAATGGGAAACAGGAGGGTTTTCTTCACACGATACCAAAAGGAAATATCTCATTCCTAGTAGTACATATAGATCATTACGGACCAATAAATAACAAAGACTCGATAAAGAAACATGTGTTGGTAATAGTGGATTCTTGTACAAAATTTATAAGATTGTATCCTACTAAAACAACGAAGTCAAAAGAGGCAATAGATGCTCTAACTGATTATTTAGAGCATATAATTGTATCAGAAAGAAGATCGTGTTTTACGTCGGAAATGTTTGAGACCTTTTTACAGGAAAATAATATAAATCACGTGAAGGTGGCAACAGGCTCGCCACAGGCAAACGGCCAAGTAGAAAGGATAAATAGAAAATTGGGACCCATGATAAGTAAATTAATTAATGTAGAGAAAAATGTACAATGGCAAAAGATTTTAGGTAAAGTAGAGTATGCAATAAATAATACGATTCATAGGAGCATTAATTAACATCCAAGTGTGATACTATTTGGGATAAGATAGTGGATAATTTAAAAGTGAATGTCATAAATGGAGAACAGAAAAGTAAGGAAAGAAATGTAGAGGAAATACGAATGAAAGCCGAAGAAGTACAGAACCAAACACAAGACAATAATAAAACATATGTAGATATGCGTCGACAGAAACCGAATATATATAGAGAGAATGACTTCGTGATAGTAAAGAATTTTGACTCAACAGTAGGAATATCAAGAAAACTGATACCAAGACTTAAAGGCACATATAAGATAGCAAAAATTCTGACAACGACAGATATTGTGTGACAGACATGGAAGGACAAACACCTCAGCTTATCTACCTACCTCCTTTTCAAAACCATACCCTCTCCCTACAGAACCATTCTACTCAAAATCGTTATCTCTGGATAACAAAAACACCAACGATACTAAAGAAACGAAAAATATCACTGAAGACAACTTAAAACAAGTAAGAACGTTGCAGTCGGACGTAACCGACTGCGTAATACTCGTTCACTGTACACGGAAGTTATTATTGTTAGTTTGGAAAAATATACAATTTTTATATTTCGTAGGAGCGGGGGTGAGTGTGGCCAATATTTTTCCGCTCGATCTTAAAAGAAGGTGACCGAAACACTGTCTGCCAAATTTTGTGACTCTAGCTCCAAAATTGTAGCTTTTCGCGATTTCCGGGGGCGGGAGTAGGAGGGAGTGGGCGGGAGTTTACGTGGCCGGGAAATTTTACCTTACCTTACCTTACCGAGCATTAAAAGGGTGGACCAGCAATCTACGTTTAATATTTGGTGACTTTAGCTCCAAAATTGTGGGAGATGTAGCTTTTCGTGATTTACGGGGATTTCTTACGAATCGTTAAAGGGAGTGACCAGCCATTTACGTTTAAAATCTTTTGACTCTAGATTTAAAAATGTGGGAGATATTGCTTTCGGTAAATTGGTGTACCCTTATTTAAAGTAGCTGACTTTAGCTCTAAAACGTTGAAAGATAGCCATTTCCGAATTTTTAAGGCGGGGCGCTGGGGGGCGTTCTAGTTGGCGTGGTCAGGATATCAAGATCTCAATCTTTTTAGGAGATAACTAGCAATCTACAAACCAAATTTGGTTACTCAAACTTTAATATTGTGGGAAATATTCAACTTTAATCGATTTTCGATTAAAAGACTATCGCAAACTGCAATCTAGTCAGACCTTCAAATAGTTTCCCGTCAAATTGCACATAGGTGCCAATGGATCGTAGCAAACTCACAGTACGGTAGTGATTATTTTCCGATTCGTATTATCTTAAGCACCAACTTCCTGCATGAAAAAATTATTTCCTCACCGAAATACAAGACGGATGCAGCTTGCTGGGATAAATTCCGCAATCAGCTGACCTCCTATGCTACAAATCACATTCACAAAAACTTTTACCAAGATGTAACAATAATCACCAAAGTAATAAGAAGGGCAGCCAAATGCTCAATACCACAAACAAGACCGGTGCCACGTAAGGCCAACACACCTCCGTGGGTTACAAACCTCACAAATCTTCGTGCACAAAAGCAACCAAACTATCCCCAATTTAATCGCTTATAAAAAAACCAAGGTTTTAAAAAAAAAAAAACACTCTAAAAACGTTACCTGCCAACCAACTTACCTGTTCCAATGACATTGCCGAAGCACTCGCCTCATAGTGGTCCGATTCTTCAAGCGATCAAAACTTCTCACAAAAATATATCAGCAGTAAAAACACTTTCTACAAATTACGCTCCTTTTAACCTAACAGCTTCAGCTGTACACTGGAAACCGAAATTACATTCATTGAATTTCAAGCCACACTCGAGCAAACCAATGGCGTCGACAGGATTTCATACCCCACCATAAAAAACTTACCCCCGAGAGATAAGCATGGAGTTCTCAATATGTTCAATTCGATCCGAGATTATGGCATATACCCCACACTTGGTCAACTGCCATAGTAAACTATTTGAATAAAGATTAGCCCGTCAACTTATGTGGTTTATGAACCGAAATAACCGTATTTCTCACAATCAGGGTGCCTTTAATGCCTTAAACAAAGCTCGATGGACGCACTTTTGCAAATTTATCAATTCGTGTCAGACGCACTTTCAGAAATAAATCACGTGTTCGGGTTGAGGGCGGATTTCGAAAGAGCGTTTGATCGCGTAGGAGTATATGTTGTTCGCGATCAGCTTATGCTTTGGGGGGTCGGTCCAAAGTCTTTTATCGCTGTAATGGCCCTCATGACACGGCGCTCTTTTCGAGTTGACGTTAACAATATCTACTCCTACCGTAACTCACTTCACAATGGCATCCCCCAAGGTTCCTCGCAATCGGTCGTGTTATTTATTATAGCTTTTGAAAAACTGAATAAGATAATCTTCAGCATCTCCTGAAAAAAGTTTCCTAAAGATGAAACTGTCGGTGATTTCTTTTTGTATTGATGTAGCTGTAGGTTAACCGATGAGTTACGGAGGTTTAATTGTGGGTGGCATAGTTTATGTTTAGCTTTGGACGGGAGGGAGCTGGGCAACTTCCATGTCGAAGCACCGCGACGACTTGTAGACAAAACCCTGAATTTGCGTTTAGCTTTGAGAGATGTTGAGATACATTTTTGTAGAAGCTGGTTACGCGATGTGCAGAATTTGACCAAGAGTTTCACGATTACTTCGTATGTTATATGTTTTAATGATGGAAAGCCAGTCTCCGCAAGGATGCATTTAATGGGGGATGTAAGGAATGCGTTTATGCCTTAAGATTATCTTATTCAGTTTTTCAAAAGCTATAATAAATAACACGAGCGATTGCGAGGAACCTTGGGGGATGCCATTGTAAAGTGAAATATGAAATATGTTATATCTATACAGGAGGAGGAAACAGAAGAAACTGATTATGTATCAGCTAGTTGCATTACCTCGTCTGAGTCGCTTGAGCTGGAAGTGCTATTTTGTAAGAGACTAGAAGGTTAAGAGAGGTGATTGAAAAGAGAGTTTTTTATACTCGTTCACGAAGTGGCACTAATATATTGGTTTTGTACAATGTCCGTCCCACACTTTTAGATGTAAATTTTAAACGTAGATGGCTGATCACTCCCTCTAATGATTCGTAAAAAATATCCGGCCACGCCCACTCCCGCTCCCGCAAATCGCGAAAAGCTACACCTCCAACAATTTTTGAGCTAAAGTCACCAAATTTTAAACGTAGATGACGCCAACTATCGTCAACTCCCTCCCACTCCCACTCCCGTCCCCGCAAATCGCGAAATATTATATCTCCCACAATTTTGGAGCTAGAATCACAAAATTTGGCAGACAGTGTTTGGGTGACCTTCTCTTAAGCTGGAGCCGAAAAATGTTAGCAACATTCACATTCATTTATAAAAATTCTATATTTTTCTAAAAAACCAATAATAACTTCCATGTACTGTGAACGAGTATTACGCAGTTGGTTACGTCCGACTGCAACGTTCGTAATGGGTTTAAGTTGTCTTCAGTGATATTTCTCTTTTATTTAGTGTCGTTGGTGTTTTTGTTATCCGGAAGGAGAAGGAGGTAGGTAGATAAGCTGAGGTGTTAAAAAAAATATAACGTTAAATTACGGCATTAAGGTCGTTATGTTTCGGCTCTGTTTTATTAGTGGGTGTTTGTGTGATGATGTTTGCGGTAGCCGCGGAATAACTAAGAGCACCATTAACTGAAGCTAATTGAGATTGTTGTTTTTGTAGTGTGCGGGTTTCACGCATGCTGCATTTGTTTGTGATTTTGATCGTTATTCTTTTTGCTCTTGACAGGCTTTGCAGCGCATTAGGTTGGGTATGTATTCCGTAACTCTTACGGTGTTTCACATTATATTTATTTTCCTAGGGAGAGTGTACAATTGGAAAGTCAACAGGATTACCGGAGATGATTTGCTGACGCCGTCGATAATTTCATTGAATTTGAAAATAAAAGTGATATGTTGTGCCTTTAGTTCCTCAATAATTTCTTCATCGGGTACATTGTTTAGATATGGGGCATATATTGTGCATTTAACGTTGTTGAGCTTGTCGTGGAGGTTGCAGGTGATTTCACATATGCTTGGTAGCTTTGCTTTAATTTTAAAAATTTTTCTGCTATATCGTTGCTTTTACCAAGCCTACTGATTACCATCACGGAGTGTTGAAATTGATACAATTTCTTTGCTAATGAGGTTGATTGTTCTATAAACAGCATAGCAGGAGAATTCAGGTTTTGGTCTTGCTCGTGTTCGCGTGTGCCATACGCAGATCAATTTTATTTGAAATCATCAATATCTCATCTCGTTTTGCTTGCTCCTTAGTACTTACGATATTCTAAGCTATCACGTTCTTCCTCTGCTCTTCGCTTTCTTTTTATCCGATGCGCTGCACTAATTTTTTCCCTGCTCGTACCGTTGTGTCTACGCACACTGACATTCGGTATCGCGAACCCGTCTACGCTGTGCACGGTTACAACTTCCGTATAGCAGCCACTCTTCTTTAGACTTTCTGCGCGCACGTCTCTTTATCGCGACGTCTCGATCGTGAGTCTCGGGCCTCGCTTTTTCTTCTACCCTTCAAAGCTCGCGAGCCTTCTTCACCTCGCAGATTTTCGCTCCTGTGGTGAAAGCTCACTCATCTGTTCATTTGCATATCGTTACGGTGGTTTATGCGCTCCTTGCGACTTATTTAATTAATTCAAATTCTTGTAACTTAAAAATATAACTTCATATTATGACTTCAACTTAAAAGTAGAACTTTTTATTAGGACTTCAACTTAAAAGTATAAATATAAGGGAAGAATGAAGATGTTTCAAACTGTTTATTGTGGCGCGGCCAATTCCGCGTCACATAATTATAATTAATTATAATTATAATTATCGATTTTCGACTCGGTTTCAGAGCATATCTTATAAACTAAAAGAGATAGAGCTAGATGTCTCCCCCATTCGGCCCATATATATGAAATTGAGAAAAAATCACAATTCAAATACTACGGATTTGGAGTTTGGTTTCTACATAGATTTCAATGCTCAAGCCCTGACAATTGCTTTATAATCATGCCCTTAGATAACAAGTTTTTCACGAATTTATTTTCCATAGTGGAAGCCAACAGCAGCAGCTGTTCACAGCGTACAGCCTGTGTTTACATATATGTGTGTGTCTATGTATGTTTCTGTGTATGTGCGCATGAATGCAAGGGGACCGAAATGTATGAAAACACTGTGTTCAAAATTAGGTTTGTTTGTGTTAAATATTATTAGGCCTCTTTTATTAAAAGAGTTTGTATGGCGGTTTAGTGTAGACATTGTGATAGGAACACTAACTTTTGGCAAAAGTTGTTTTATGACTGTGAGATATTTTTTCAGAACAATTACCTTTGCCTCGTTAGGCAGGGGTTGGTTTTTTTATGAGCATTTGTTTTTAACCAAATGTCCTCATATGATGCCAAATCCATATTTTTTTTTATGGATGTACGTTCAAGTGGCAAAATGATGCTAAGCAATTTCATCATAACCTTGGGGGTTTTCCAGATAGATTAGAGAGCATTGGTGTAATTATAACTCTCATTGCATGTTACAGAGGGTTGGTTATGGATTTCATTACTTGACACAAAAGCTTAAGAATAGAATTGATCAGCAGTGATTTCCTCGTCATATGTATCATTTCATATATTGCTATAGTTTTGATCTACTTTTATTTCTTGTTTTATATCATCTTTGTTTTCTTCTTTCTTCATTATAATAGGCTGATTATATAGTACATATATTTCTAATAATCAGTTTTTGAAGGGGTTGTATAATTGGTTTAAGTGTCTCTTCTAATTAATGCTCATTTTCTGCTCTCCCTAATTTAATGCTTTGCAATTTTCGCTTTTCCTTTAGAAGATTTTCCTTAATTTTCTTATAAATGAAACCAAGGGTTGCTTGGCTTAGCAATGTGGGTATCACACTGTTTTCCTATTCAGAGTGATAAAAGATAAAACATTTCAATAGTATAAATGCATATAATGCAATTAATTCCCAAAGCTATCAAAATATCGACATTCTTTCGCCAATTTATAATAAGCTACCCAGTCTTCCCCCTCCCCTTGAAGAATCCAAATTGATGATGCCACACTTCCTTTTACGAAGACGTTTTGGAAGTAAGTTTCTCATATATACACCTCTGAAATTAGTAATGTGCTTGCGTGCCAAATTCATAATAATTCATAAATTCAATGCTTGAAAGTGGTTTATTGAGAAGCTCGGCTGAAAGTTTTTTTTAACGCTTGATACACCGTATCCATTTTTGTATTGCTTCTATTTCTTTGTTAAGTCGATTATTCTCTTCTTTTTTGTTCACTTGAATCCAGATGCTATGCGCAGCATCCCACCTCCCGCCCAGCCGACTGAGGGGCGCCATCGGCACATTTCAAGAAAAGCGTTAAGAAATTTCTCGTATTTCTTCTCGGAACCGCAAAACTAATTTGGCAGATTAATTCGGAAGAATCAATTTCCCCATTAATTAGTTTGTGTAAGAAGATTACACCAAGCATGGCTTTACGATTAGAAAGAGGCGAAAGATTTATTAGTAAAAATCTACTATGGTAAGTAGGCATGCGGGAAATAGGATTCCAGTTAAGACCCCGGAGGGCAAAAAGCAGAAATTGTTTTTGTACGGATTCAATTCTATCCTGATGAACTTTGTATTGGGGATACCATATACAAGAACCATATTCAAGAAATGGTCGAACAAGTGAAGTATATAGAGTTTTAGTGACATAGGGATCGTCAAATTCTTTCGACCATCGCTTTATGAATCCCAGGACTCCAAAAGCTCGATTAGCAGCATTAAAAATATATTTGTCAAACTTAAGCTCGGGATCAAGAAGAATACCAAAATAATTAACTAACTCAAAACGTTCAAGTGATTGACCATTAAGTGAATAATTATTCAAAAAGAGCATTCGTCTATAAAAAGACATTCATTTACACTTACTGTAATTAAGATTTAATAAATTTAGTTGACACCAGGTTTAAAAACTGTCAAGATCGGATTGCAACCATTCGCCAAACAGAAAATTAATAGACGACAGGCAAAGTTTTACGTCATCGGCGTACATCAACACCCGAGAGTGGATTATCACAGAGTAACTTTCACTGGTTTAGAGACAAGGCCTTTAAAATAAACTTTTCGGGTTCTTTAAGATAAATAGTCAAATATCCAAACAATTAAGTTATTTGGAAATCTCAGAAAATGAAGCTTTTACAGTCAAAGTGAATGATTAACAGAGTCAAACGCTTTACTGAAATCAGTGTAAATGACATCTGTTTGCATTTTTGTTTTGTTGAATCCTTTAATAACAATAGATGTGAATTCCAATAAGTTAGTGTTTGTAGATCTATATTTCATAAACCCGTGCTGGCAGGATGAAATTATAGATCTACAAACATGTTGTAGTTGAAAAGTTACTTCGCAAAAATTGTAAGAATCGAAGATAAGTTAGAAATACCTCTATAGTTCTGAAAATTACACTTGTTTCCTTTTTTAAGGGGAGTAATAATAAATGATTCTTTCCAAATGTCAGGAAAAAACCTTAACTATACGGACAAATTAAATAGTTTATACAAGGCTCTCAAAGCCTTTCAGCACAGTATTTAAGCACACAGCCTGGTACTCTATCAGCTCCCGGTAAAAATACGGGCTTGATAACCCTCAGTAATGAACTTTCTGCGATCAAAGGCCCAAAAATGCAGTTAGAAACATTTACATGATAAGGATATGGCAAACCAGGAACATAATTCTGAGAACTATAAGTAGTTTGAAAAAATTTTGCAAATAAATCGGCAATAGCCAGATCTGAGTCAGCAGGCGTTTCTTCAAAAAATAGAGTTTGATGATTGCGTTTCGCATTACCAAAGTTATAGAACCGTTTAGGATCCCGCTGGAACTGTATCCTACAACTTTCCAAGTAATCATTATAACATTGGTTGTAACACATGTAAAGCCAACACCAGTCAGTCTGGGATAAGAGCTGAGTTAGTTTGCTAAAGTCGGTTTTTCAAAATTGGCGAGCTCGCTCTGCAGGCTTACTACCTGGGTTTAGCACTGGGGCAGGTAAATCTATCAACACCTCTAAAGTGGGTTGATAGGGATCTTCCGGACATGATATAGGCTCAGTACGGGGAACAGACAAGAAATATTGATCCAAAACAAAAACAAGATCAATCATTTTATTAAGAGAATTTGGGATAACATTGATTTGACATAATGACATCCCAAATAAATTATTGAGAAAATCATTTTGGGTCGTGGAACTTAAGATGCTAGAATCGGGACTAGAAATCCACGTAGTTCCAGCAATATTGAACTCACCCAGAACTACAAGAAAATCACGATCGGAAAGCATAGCGGAGACAGAATGTTTAGTAGGGAAATGCATACAATAGACAGGATTATCTAAAGAAAGAGGAATATAGGAACAAGTAATAAAAAGGCAGACACCGTTAATGCACAATTTGACGGCTACAAATTCTATATCAATACTAAAGTTAGTTATTACTATTTCTGAAAATAAATCAGAATCTACAGCAATAAGCACACCACCGCCACGACGAGAAGTTTGATCTTTCCTTTAGATATAGAATTTGTTAGACAGTATTTCAGAATTTAGGGTGTCAGGCCTTAACCATGCTTCAGAGAAGGCTATAACATGAAAAGGTAAAGATAGCCTATCCAGATACAAACTGCAAAGTTTGCTACACAGATATATTGGTTGCCGAGCGAAAGGGAGGATATTAGTTTTTTTGCTAACAGAGACTGCAAGAGTTGGGTTTAGATTAGCACCAGGAGACGGAAGTGCAATCGGAGAGCGATGTTTCTTTTTCGCAGTGTATTCTTTTTTCCAACATAAAATTGGCTTTCAATTATACCAGAACAAAGGCCTTGACATCAACAGATGTAGAGTCAGGGGCAAGCCTAGAAACAAAACCTCAGCAGTAGCTTCCAATCGAGCAATTGCCATGGATCATTATAGATGGACCATTGTCCAGTTGATTCGGGCAGTTAATTAGCACTTGATCGCTGATCAGTGTTAATAACTTCAGAATCAGAAAAATGTTCGGGGTCAGACAGATGTAATTTTAGTCAATTCTCTCTTTTATATGGGGAGAATGGGAAGATAACTTGATTAATTGTAAATTAGGAGCGGATATTGTGGGCAGTTTTGAAGGAACAGAAAGTTCGTTGGGACCAATAGACATTGGCCTTTTTACGCCTTGGAGATTCATTCCAAAGAGAAACTGTCGGACAATTTTTAAGCCGGCTGAAAATATCTCCAAAGCCTGTTCCAATCTGCTTCATAAATCCTAACATATCCCTTTCAACATGCCTACAGGATTCACAAGTCCATTTTCAGCCTGATTTGGGCTCAGGTAGATGATGCGGCCGTTGAGGCCAGCGCATTTTGCGTGCGACATAATCACACAGCCAGCAGCAAAGAAAACCCATCTGGACGTTTGCACGCAATTTTTTTTACAACAGACAAACATTTCTCAAATTTTTTTTAGTTAAGGGATAAGTCACGATATAAATTTAATATCAAGAAAGAAAACACAAGTAAAAACAACTGCAGAATATAAAAGTAATGTATTCAAAGTAGGGTTAAATCAAATTGACGCTGATGTGTTCTTACTGACAACAGCAACGTTGGACAAATGTAAAAATGTAAAACGGCGCGGGCGCGAGGACCGACACAAGCAACGGAATCAAAACAAAAAGCAAAAAAAGGAAAAAAATAAAACCGACCAACACCAATAACAATATTAATGTCAGCGTGGAGAATAGAGATCTGGGAGACTTATTGTAACTTTAGAGAGTGCGAGAATAAATGTATGCAGAGAGCAAAAATAGAAATACAAAGTATTAACAGGCAACTATGTAACTGCAAAAGTTAAACAGTATGCTTGCCCTGCTGTTTGTTGTTGTATTAAAAACTCAATTTAGAACAATTTAAATAAGAACTGCCAATTAAAGTCAAAACTATGTGTTTCACAAAACCGATATCACACACAGTTACAAAAATAATTTTAAGCCAAGATATGCGAGTTCGAGCTATTGCTTAATTAATCAGAGTCTGCTAAGTATTGGGTTGAATGTTAACTTATTAACCAGCACCCGTCTGACAGCCCAACAAAGCTGAACAAACTCCCGATTGGGTTTGAAATTTGCCATATTCCTATACTAAATCTCATTTATACTAAATCTCCACTTTCTTCTTAGTGTCTCATCTAAATATCAAATCTAAATATGGTAAATGAAAATGGACTATTCGCTGTCTCCAAACAAACAATGTTTTTCCATAGATTAAGAGAAGTATATTGGTTTTGCACAATGTCCATCGTGAACGTAATACGTAAATACTTTTCAAGTTAAATATTCCAAACTTGTCGTAAGAAATATGCGTAATCTTACCATAGCCCCCACAAAATGGTATAATTGTTATCTAATGCAGTTTTAAACTAGATTCACCAAATTAAATTAAAAAGATGACATTTGTTGATTAGTGACAAGTGTTGATTAAAAAAGTGTCTAATCTTGAGAAAACTTAATTATTTAGCAGACAATTTGTCGATTCGAGGAACTAAATTGAGAGTTAGTCAACGAGATATCTAAAGAAAACGTAACATTAATTTAGATAATTCTATCCAAAAACATTTCCAAAGCAATTTCTTAACATTTCGTATAATATAAGTCGTAAATATTTTATATTCAAAACATTTGGGAACTGTTTCATGTCGCACTTGTGGTTTAAATTCTATTTCGGTATTATTTCAATGTTAATGTATGTTTTGTAAATTATTGAAACGAATTTTGCGAATGATTTGTATAATTGATTTGTAAGCATAGATTAAGGAGGAAAGATTTATTAAGACTTCAATAAAATGGAAAACGGCCCTTAGGGTCCCAGTTTAAACCACGAAATGCAAAAAGTAAGGATTGCTTCTTCTAATGTAAGGTGTATTGAGGGGACCGTACACCTGACCCAAACTCATGAATAGGACGGACAAGAGATATGAGCACAGTGTTTTCCGTGTATAGGTCATCAAACTCCTAGGACCATCTTTTGAGGAAACTTAGTACAGTTATAGCCTTATTGACAATGGTCGTAACATGTGAATAAAATTTGAGTTTGTGGTCGAAAAAAACACATAGGTCGTTAATAACGTTACTAGTATTATTTATTGGTTTCAGCGGTATGTTGCCCAACGTATTAGGAAATATTTGAGCAGTGTTTCTATAAAAAGTCATGATCTTGCACTTAGAACAATTAAAATTTAGTAGGTTGTCTTGACACCAGGTGTTAATGGCATCAAGATCGGCTCGTAAGAGATTACTAGAAGCAATATTTTTATATGCAAGACACAATTTCACAACATCGGCATACATTAACACTCGAGAGGGTGAAAGTACCGACGGAAGGTCATTGATAAAGAGTGTATAGAGAAGCGCACCAAGCTGGCTACCCTGGGGAACCCCAGATGTCAACCTGATGCGGTTAGAATATGCACTTCTAAAAATAACCTTTTGGGTTCTATTTTTCAAATGCTCTGAAATCCAGTTAATAAGATTTACTGGGAAGCCGAGTAGGCCTTGCTAAAATCAATATAAATAACATCAAAAAACCGTCGGTCTGCATTTTGTTTTTAAATCTATCAATTACCAGAGAATATAGCTCTAAAAGGTTAGGGGTTACATATCTACGCTTTATAAACCCATGCTGGGATAGTGAAATATTAGAACTGCATAAATGTTGCAGTTGAGATGTTACAATTCTCCCAAATGCTTTTGAAATAGCGGACAATATAGAAATACCTCTGTAATTTTCAACAACAACATTTTTTATGGAGAAGAATGATGATTATTTGCAAGAAGTTTTTGCACAGTACCTAAGCACACATGCAGGAACACCATCAGGATCAGGTGAGGACACTAGTTTAATTGTGTTAAGATCGCGAAGTAGCGAACTTTCAGTAATGATAGGACAAACAAGTGAGATGGCTCCAGTCGGGAGCGCCCGACTGGGAAATACGCTGAACCTTGTGTTTCCATACATTTCAGTCCCCTTGTATTCATACACATATATACAGAATGCAGGCTGCACGCTGTGAACGGCTCCAGCGCTTGGGCCCCACTATGGAAAAGAAATTCGTTTATAACTTCTAAAGTAAGAATATGATATTAATGAAATTTTCAGGGCTTAACAAGAACATTGAAATGTACAATGTACAAACCAAAGCCCACGTCCGTATTTGAATTGCAAATTTTTCACATTTTTGCATATATGTGGCGAATGCGGGGAGGTATCCAAAATCCAAATATTCGTTACCTACGTATGCTTCACGAGAACAGTTTGAAGTAAGTTTGGCTGCTCCAGCTTTATGGATTTTAAGATATCTTAAAAAACAGAGTAAAAAACCGATATTTATCGATAATAAGAAAACGAGATGAGTTATCGTTGATTTGAAATAAACTTGATCTGCCTATTTTATACACAAACTTAAAAAGTTATAGTTCAGCTTCCTACACAGAGAGAAAAAATCAAGTTTTTCGTTCTTAAAACCGCACATTTCAGACTTGATATTTCACCAAGATTGAAATTGCTAAAATCAAGTAGTGCGAACTTATATCAAGTACGATTTCTTGAGTCCGACCATTTAAGAATTTTAGTATTTTCAAACTTAAAAGTGAGTTCAAAACATACTTGATATAAGAATTTGCATACTTAAATTAAGATCATATACAATTAAATTAGGTATTACACGTTCTTGAAATAAGTAGTTTGTAATCTTGTTCCAAGTTCTGTTTTACTAGATTTAAATAATTGCGGACTTGAAATATGAAAAAGGACTCTTGAATCAAGTTAGCTTGTACTTAAGTTAAGTTCTTGAATACTTAAAATGGAAGTTCAAATTATTCTTAGAAGAAGAATTTCGATTCCTAATTCAAGTACACCATTTCTAAGCATTTTAAAGAAAAACAATTCCGCCTTATAAGTTTTGTTTGTTTATTTATTTATTATTAATTTTTTTCCACATTCGTCTTTCAGGTGACCACTTGATAGCAGAACAGCGCTTAAAATAATAGCGTGTAAATAATCTTGTGAATCTATAATAAAAGAGCGTCAATACTTAATTAGTCAAAGGAATTTTTAAATATTTACCATTTTTGTCGCCGATTTTACTTTCAGTAAAAGCTGTTTGCAGTACTCATTTGTGAGCGTGTTTTCACAATGCTTTATTATTTTCATTTTGAATTCCTTCAATTTGGAATAAACCATGTGTTCCTTCAATGGATTTATTAGTAATTAAATTTTAATCAATATAAAAATATAAATAAAAACGACAGATGATACCAAGTCAGCAGATATCGCATTGGATAATTTTGACCCAATTATAATTGGTATATATATAATATATAAATATAAAAATTTATTTAAAAACTCAGTCCAGTTCAGTTTTTAAATTGTTGTTGCTCGTTCATTAACGCGGATCGACTCTTTGGAGAATATTTTAAAATTGTTGCCAATCCTAGAAAATTTGCAATGTATAAATATAAATGTATATAATATAAAAAGAAATTAACCAAATGATACTTTCTCTATTTAAGACGACGCTGTTATATTATCTGTCCCCCGATATGGGCTGCTACAACTTAGCTAAGTTTGGACTTTACAGCATATTGACAATGTCTCGTCGTCAATTCCAAACTAAAACAATTAAATTTGTATTATATAATACGTGTTTTCTAATTGACAAAAAAAAAACTTTGATTTTTTCCACGCAAACATTGTTTTGCAAAACTGTACCCGTAAACGTAAGGCGGGTATTGCATCCTGTAAGTCCACCTTTTAAATAAATTGCAAGCTTTTGTATGAGACTTTATATTATATAATTTATATTGTTATATTTTGAATGAATTATTATTTTTAATTTTTTTAATCGGGTACTATTGTTTGACCGCTCGCGGGCATAGCGTCGCTTCGCTATGTAAACTGCGAATGAATCAATTTCGTGATGAAATTCAGCGAGCACATTTAACGTTTTGCGGAAGAGACCATGAAAAACTAATATGTAACTGTCACCATTCTCTCTCTTTCCCACATATTGTCTTTTTTGGTGGACTCTAGCATTGCGACGGAGATTTACCGTTGCTGATACCAGGCTCGACAGAAAGAACGATTTTTCCTTGCTTCATATTGCATGCGCATTCCAAACATGTGTGCGTGTGTGTCTGTGAATATGCTATTCACATGTAGCTCATGCATATACATATGTATGTACATACATATGTACATATTAATATTTAAAATTACAATCTTGATTTAAGATTATTATGTCTTGATCTAAGATTTGAATATCTTGTTCCAAGATTTTAATATCTTGATCTAAGATATTTCAAATCTTGATTTAAGATTTTTTAAACTTGTTCAATGCTGTGAAATGGTGTTTTAAGCTACCATCGTATACAAATTGTTTAAATAAAAAATTGCATGCCCAAGGTGTTTTTAAAAAACAGAAGAGTAAACAAATTTAAGAACAAAATATTTTTTAATTTTTTTAATTGAGGTCGAACCCGATATCCGAACTTATATCTAGAAATTTCGTACTTTCTTCTAGTAAATCGCGAATTTTTCTTGATTCAAGATTATTTTGTACTTAGCCTAAGATTTTTTGTACTGATTCCTAGTAATTCGGAAAACTTAATTCGTGTTCATTTGAACTTAATTTTAGTCCGACTTTTTCTCTCTGTGTAGCTTCTGTAGTTTTCGAAACCGACGCATTCATACAGACGGCGGACAGACGGACAGACAGACGGACAGGGCTAGATCAATTCGGCTAGTGATGCTGATCAAGAATATATATACAAAAGTTGCTGTGGATTTTGGGAGAACTAAATCTGACAAAGGCAAAGATAATTTTTTGTAAGATGTGAAATTTAGCTTGGCGAAGTTAGATCTGGCATCTACATAACGGGAGAAATCAGAAGTTGATTTCTTGTGTTTTAGTACTTTTAATTGTTTTAACAATGGCTTAGACACCGGATGGAAGTCCATCTAAGGTACCAAATGCTGTTAACTTTTGCACAAGTGGCAAACCAATCACTTTTGGAACACTTATTATCCGTGGAATTATTACATATTTTTTCTGATGTCCGATTGTTGCTTATAAGTTTTCTGGTTATTTGGATTGCCGAATGAATATCGTATAGTTTTTTTTTTTGGGCGCTAGCTCCATGTTAACGTTTTATGAGCGTAGAGCAAGAAGCCGCCATAGCAAGAGCGAGAGAGCGAACGTGGTGTGCGGGTGCGTTGGCGTGCATCTGTATTGCTTGCGGAACATTAAATGCTTTTTTGAGTAGAAGCAACGGTTTTTCGTAAGAAATGGTGATCGACCCGAGCATAGCAACGTAGCAGCTGAAAATTGGCAGTCAGTCATCGTAGGGAAGGCCATTTGACACGGTCAAGCTTGTCAAAAATGCCGCTACTGATTCGATAGAGTAATTTTAAGGTTGGGCCACGGCATTTAGTAAGGCATTATTAAACTTAAGCAAATATAAATGCTAAGTTTAAGAGTTTAAATGTTCGAATTTAAATTGGAAATGCGTGCCTAAGATTAGTTGTGGAGGGGAGGGGAAAAGTGGTTAGGATTAATGCCATCTAGATTCTGTAGTTTGAGGGTGGTGACATTTTAACTATTATTAAGCACCACAGGTTTGGCGGGAACGCTATGGCAACCGCAGCAAAGCCACCGAATTATGTTCGATTTATTGTCAATTAAATTTGTTGTTTGTTTTGCCGGTGGCCGTTGTTTACGTTAACTCAACTGTTTAGAGATGTGCAGATTTGTGTACTGTTTTGTGATTGTTCATGATGGTGGGCATGGGTAGACCAACCCCAAAGAGAGTAGTTGCTAGCCGGCGCTGCCCCTTTAAGACAAACCGTCATGTAACAATATGACGCCAAAATGGAAATGTTGCCCAGTGTTCACTTATGTAGCAGCGGTGTAAAATTAAATTAAACAAAATAAAGCACGAGCCGACGAAATCTCGTAATGTGTTATTTGCCACCTTGAATCCCCGACTTGCCAGGAGAAAATGTCACTGAAGTGGCGCGGTCTAAGGGATGTTCTGAGGGGCATTGCAATGAGGAAGAATATTCATAATAAGAATCAGTTACGATCCGGAGAGTGACGTGGCTTATCTGAGCGATGCGTACATTGCTTCAGGATATATTTTATTTTTCCGGTAGCGTTCATATCCTAAGGGTGCTGTTGATCATCGCTGCTTATAAATGGCTCGTGATTTACTAACAAGCCCATTACCTGGTGGGAACTGTGATGTGAACGAGACTGTGATAAAATACTGTGATATATAGTAGGGTTAGGTTATTCATTTAATTTGGCAGCGGCAATATTTAAGTTAGATTCTTTTGTTGTTTTGAGCTGTGACTCAATTGTCCGTTTTCTTACTCGTGTTCATATTACTCCGAGTCCGGGCAGGACATGAAGAAAACGAGTATTAGGAAAACGCTGCGGAATAGTTACGTCAAGGATTCTTGATTGCCGGTCAGCCATTAAAGGGAGGACCTCAGCAATCGACAATCAAAGCAAGGAAAGGGCATTTTGGTATTGGATAGCGTAGTTCAGATGGATGGCATTCCAACAAAACATGGAATTTCCTCCCCTCTTCATTTTTATAATTTATTGGTATAAGGAAAAGAAATTTGTTTCTTTTTGGAAATTTTTGTCGATTGGCAAGAAATTTAGTTTTTGCGTCTTTTTGGTAGTGATATAGTAATTGTTTGGGAGCTAGTTATTTAATTTTTTTTTTGTTGTTTGGATATTAATTTAGTTGGCGACTGGATGAGGTTCGGATGAACATGGTCACCAAAAACGTTCCTGAGGGCAGCCTAAGGATTATAGCTTCTGGAGCGAAGGCGATGGTGCATACCAAGTACGTCCGTCGCACTTGCTTATCACTCTAGGCATCCCGGAACGGCTTAATGTCACGGGGCAACAAGACTTTCAGCAATTACCGCCTACACTGGGTTCTGCGGAGAAGTCGGCAGTGAATGTGGCGTTGGCTCAAACCCATGCCACAGACAGTCCTTATCAGCTGGAATGCAGAGCATGATGCAGATTCTGAATGATGTGATCCGTCCAGTAGCTACCACAATAGCCTGAGAGCCGGAAAACTTAGTTCAACGGCCTATAAGTAACAGCGGAGTTCAAAGTGCCGCCTCTGCCACCTAAGTCGGTACGTCGTAGCACGGAAGATCGGGTAAGCAGTCCTGATATAGTTGACAAGTTGCCCGCGATTGGCGCAACCCATTTTCGTGTCCAAGGCATGAGGTAGATCGTAGAGGCGCGGAACAAGAACCGCCGGACGACCTATACGCAAATCTTGGTAATGGTGTTTCGAATCGAGTTCCTCCAACATCAATATCGTTGCACATGGCAGAAAATATTGCTAGGATTTCACCATCTTTTAACAGACAAGGCCCGGGATTGGTTTTGGTTGCTACTTCGCCACGATATGGGATAGGACAGTAGGCGCGAGGTCAACGAGTTAGATGCTGAACCCGGAAAAATTATAGAAGAGGTACCCTCTGATCAGAGGCGCACGATTAGATCCGGATGTTGGAATTATGGGGAAGGCGGCCATGATTTTCGAAATTGTCCGTCTATGGAGCGCAAACTATTTTGTTTTCAAGTGTAGGGGTCCCGGCACTATCTCTTGAAAGTGCCCTGAATGCTCGGAAAACGGTCGGGTGGCCGTGAAAAGGAAGGGCGACACACGCTCGGGGATACAGTCCGCCCAAGAGAGGGCCAATAAAAATAAGTCATAATAATAGAAATTTAATTATCTATCCCCTGAGGAAAGGTTAAGCAAATATATAAAAGTAAAAAATAAGAAATTTAATGCTCTACATTTGGATAGGGTGCGAATGGTGACGCGTCGTATCAACTGGGCGTTAAAATGCAGCCATACGTTTCGATAGTCCGAACCGCGGGAGAAGAAGATCGGTTACGTCGATCCCTCAGTCTCGTAGGGAGGGTAAAATAAAAACGTAAAGCTCTTCACCTGCCCGTACTTACAAGAGCGTGGTTATTAAAGGATTGATTTCTGGCGAAAATTTAATCCCAGCAATTTTAGGTCCCGAGAAATTAATCTCAACGCAAATCCAGGTCGAGGAACTACTGGCCGTATCGGTGGCACACTATAGGGATGAAGACGAAGAGTTAAAATAGGAGCCGGATTATTGTGAGTTAACTAGAGAGGAAATGCGCGAGTTAGAGGCAGTGAAGCGTGAGTTTCTGTCTTTCGAACAAAGTGGCTTAGGATCGACCGACATAGAAAAACATTTTAGAGAATTAGTCGAAGGGGCCCAACCGTTTAAAGACCGACCCTACCCTCTGTCGCAAGCTATGTAAAAGGTAGTGGATGGCGAAGAAGATGAGATTTTGAGTTTGGGAGTAATAGAGGAGAGCAAAAGCCTTTGGAGTAACCGCACCGCTGTAGTGCGAAGGCCAGGTAAAACTTGTTTCTGCCTCGATGCGCACAGACTCAACATGTTGACGGTAAAAGATGCCTACCCATTACACTGCTTAGAAGGCTACTGACAAGTCAAGTTGGATGACAAGAGCAAGCCCTACACAGCCTTCACAGTCCCAGGCAGGCCGTTATACCAGTTCAGTGTCATGCCATTCGGGTTTTGCAATGCGGCACAAAGATTGGTTCGTCTGATGGACAAAGTAATACCTATCGAATTGCGGTCCAACATCTTCGTGTACTTAGATGACTTGTTGGTTATTGCTCGATTTTAAGACCCACATGAGATATTTGCGACGCGTAGGGCAGTGCTTAAAGGAAACAAGTCTCTCGATCGGATTGAATAAATTCAAATTCTCCTTCAAAGCACTAAAATACATCGGTGGAGGCAAGCTGCGCATTAAGCGAATTCCCATGCCTTTATCGCGCAAGGAAGTCCTTATGTTATGGTTTATGCGTCCAACCAAATGTGCGTCAATCGCACAGTGTTATACGCCACCAGGGCGTATCTCGAGCAAGATCACCGGCAGTGGGATCGATACCTTTCTGAAATCAAAGTGTCCATATGCAATAAAGTACACACGGGAAAAGGACTGACTCCACTTCTTGCAGTTTTCGGTCATCACATGTTCCTAAACGGAGCGAATTACAAACTAGCTGGCAAATTTCTCATTTGCACACGGCAGACAAAATCCACATCATCCGTCAGCGAGTCTAAAGACAGTTGCACACTGCGTATGAACGTAGCCACCAGTGTTACGATGCCCGAGCCCGAATATTCCAATTGGAGCCAGGTCAGGAGGTCTATCGTCGCAACTTCGTGTTGAGCTAGTTCGGGAAGGCATTCAATACTAAATTCGCGCGAAAATTTCTGAATGCCAGGATAATACGTTGAGTTAGACGCAATTCCTACTTGCGAGACTTGCTAGGAAAATCCATGGGTGTATGTCAGGCCAAGGATATAAGGCTCTACGACGAAGTCGTGGTATGTCTCACGTTGGGGCGCTTTCCAAAACCCTGGGTAACAGGTCGGCTAGATTAGGCGCAGGCCGCATTACTAAGAACGGATGCAGGTCTCCGTGTTCCTCAAAACTTCCGTTGGTATCTTCGCGTCCCTAGGAATCTTGGGGTGATGTTGCATTGGGTGTGTAGCTATCGATAGTTGTTAACCGTGTGGCAGCACCATGTTAACATTTTAAGAGCGTAGAGCAAGAAGTCGCCATAGCGAGAGCGAGAGAGCGAACGTGGTGTGTGGGTGCATTGGCGTGCATCTGTATTGCGAGCGGAACATTACATGCACTTTTGAGTAGAAGCAACGGTTTTTCGTAAGAAATGGTGAACAGCGTAGGGAAGGCACGGTCAAGCTTGTCAACTATAACGCTACTGATTCGATAGAGTAATTTAAAGGTTTGGCCACGGCATTTAGTAAGGCATTATTAAACTTAAGCAAATATAAATGATAAGTTTAAGAGATACTCCAAATTAAATGCTTGAATTTAAATTGGAAATGGGAGCCTAAACTTAGTTGATGGAGGGGAGGGAAAACGTAGTGCAATTTGGGATTAATGCCATTTAGATTCTGTAGTTTGAGGGTGCTGACATTCCAACTATTAAGCACCACAGGTTGGGCGGGAACGCTATGGCAACCACAGTATCAATTAATTTTGTTGCTCGTTTTGCCGCTGGCTGTAGTTTACGTTAACTCAAGTGTTTAGCGATGTGCAGATTTATGTAGTGTTTTGTGATTGTTAGTGATGGCGGGCATGCATAGACCCACCCCAAAGAGAGTAGTTGCTAGCCGGGGCTGCCCCTTTGAGACAAACCGTCACGTAACAAAGAGTATAATGGTTTTGTACAATGTTCGTCATGCTGTCCGTCCGTCTGTCCGAATGAAGGCAACTTTTTCGGCGCTATTGTATATAGAGACTTGTAATTTTTTACATATACTTGTAGTTATCTGCTTCAGACGAATAGTTAAGATTTTCGCATCATTACAGCACCACCCACTGGAAGGTTGGCAAATCGATAACATGTCGACACTCCTCAAATCACTAATTGATAAAAGGTGAATATTTCCCACAATATTAAAATTAGAGTCACTAAATTTGGTATGTAAAAACGCAAATGGCTATATCTCTCACAGGTTTTGAGCTGGAGGTTCCATATTTGGAATAGAAAATCTCCCTCAAATATGGCAGAAAAATTATTCCGCCCACGCCGCCTACTTTAATCGATGTACCTGAAAGTACAAATGGATAACATGTGTAAAATGCACACTATTTTCAAGCTAAAGACACCATACGCGGAATATAGATTGCAGGTGACTTCCCCAAAAGACTGCGATCATGCTATCCCACTAGAACGCCCCAAGTCACCGTGCTCCCGCCAATCACGAAAGCCTATATCTCCCACAGTTTTAGAGCTGGAATCAGCAAATTTTAAATGGATATGGTTGATCACCCCCTTTAAGGATCGGTAAGAAAATTTACCTGCTACGCCCCCCCCCCCCCCCCGCTCATCGTAAAAATCTATATCTCCCACAATTTTAAAGCAAGAGTCACCAAATTTGGCAGACTGTGTTTGGGTTACCTCCTCTTAAGATCGCGTCGAAAAATGGGCCACACCCACTCAAGATGTTACTCATTGCTTTCTGATTCTAAAACACAATGACTTTAAAAATAATTTGTTTTCAGCTGTGAGCGTTCAACCTCAAAGTGTTTGAGATAGGGTGCTTACACGCATATTTAATCATAACAATCATAATCATTGCCGCGGCCTTAAATGTAAGCGAACTGTAACGCTCTCTTCGCGTAAATTATCTAATATTTCTATCTAATATTTCTTCTTGATCAACAATCCGTAATATTACTGTCTGTATTTCTCTCGTGTTCACTGTCAAATAAATTAGGTTTATAGGCATCTCACTCATTCTATACCCTGGTAGAACGTTCAGAGCAAATTCATGCAATGAATGACTTGATGGTGCATTTACATATGAACCCCTCACAATATTACACTCCAAGCGAATTGGATTTACTCTCAATATATCGACAGGTGATCCGAGGTATGCTCTGTACTTTTATGAAATCTAAATAATTGTGGGGTGTGCTTTTGTTAAAATTACGACCTGATGCGTATTGTTGTTGCTCCCAATAAGCAGATGACTTTATTTATTAGGCTCAACTTGCATAATTTTGTCTAAAAAAACATTACTTCTGTCTTTTATCCCATAGGAACCCACGGCTATCCCGAATACGTGCTCTCCAATATAGAATAAATTATTATCGTGATCCACATTTGGAATCCAGTTGTACATATGAAAATCGAAAACCCTATATAGAATAATAGGGGGAAAGTACTTTGCCGACAAAGTTGAGCTGCATCCAGTTAAGGTAAGTGTTGTTCAAATTTTGACAAGTTCTAAGTAAGTGAAACATCAATAAATGATCTTGTTTTTATATTTCAAATTCGAATGAGGCTTAAAAATCCTTGTCTGTAACGTCCGCTATCTGTTGGGTCATCCTTATAAATCAAAGGAAAACCATATATTTTATTCCAACCAAATTGACAAATTTTGTTCAAGGAATCAATCGCCAATATGCCAATTCTTCTAAATTGTGTTTAATAAAACAACAAACTGCGGCATACTGGCTGACTTGTGCAGTTGCATTGTTGCCTGCTAAAATTTACTTTTTGTATTTTTGCTCTCTCACAGTAATCTAATCTCTATTCTCCGCGCTCGCATTAATAGAGTTGTTGGTGTTGGTCGGTCTTATTTTTTTTTCCTTTTTGTGTTGCTTCCGTTGTGTTTATTTCTGTCATCGCGCCCGCGCCGTTTCACATTTGTCCAACGTTGTTTTTGTAAGCAATACCAAATCTGCGTCAATTTGATTTTAGCCTTGTATGTTCATATTTTGAATACACTGCTTTTATATTGTGCAATTGTGTTTTCTTTTTTTTTACCCTGAGCCCATTGAAAATGGGTAACAAGAGTATAATGAAACCACGGTTTTTTTTAGCATATCTCCTAGACTGTAAGAGCCCCCAAATTTGGTTCGGCATATGCTCGTGAAGCATACGCACCTTAGGAATATTTCGGATTTTGGATATCTCCGCCCACTCGCCCCATTTTGAAAAACGCAATTCAAATACTACAGACTTGGGCTTTGGTTTGTACATAGATTTGAATGTTCTTATTACGTAGTCAAATTTTCATTAAGATCATACTCTTAGTTTGAAAGTTATTCACGAATTTAGTTTCCTTCGTTTGGTCCACGTGCAGCGGCTGAGAAACGCACTGCCTGCGGCGTGAATTTGTCATTGTGTGTGTGTTTTTGTGTATGTGTGTATGAATGCAAGAGGACTGAAATGTATGAAAAACAGGGTATCCCCCAGTCGGGCCCTGCCGACTGGAGCCACAACAGCTTGTTTTGCTTTTGTTTTGATGAAAGAGATATAATGGGATTCATGAGACAGACTAAAAGCGACTTTGGAGACAGTTTCGGCCGGTTTAAAAAACTGTCCGACAATTTTAAACTATATATCGGTCCTAACGAACTTTCTATCCATACGCCCACAACACCCGCTGCTAATTAGAATCAATACATTTTTCTTCCCCTTCTCCCTACAGTAAAGATAGAAGCGACGAAAACAACATCCGTCACATGAATGTTGCTCCGTCTGAGCGCGAGCGTGTTTCTGATTCTGAAGTTATTAGCTCTGTTGACATTGATCAGAATTCTATTGCCAATAATCCGGCCAAATCAAATGGTCAATCAACCAAAGCTATTCCTCCATTGGAAGTTACTGCTGCGTTCCTAATATGCCCCTTGTGCACAACGAAACCAAACCTTTGTTTTTAGGCTTGCCCCTGATACTACATCTGATGATGTCAAGGCCTTTATTCTGGCCGAATTGAAAGCCAGACAGTGGCAAATGTACATTCGGGAAATTTCATAATTTCAGCAAAATTTTATGTAACAAATTCTGGCCGGACCATTTAATAATGAATAGAATACACTGCAAGAAGGAAAAATCTATCCACGATTGCAATTCCGCCACCAGTTAGTTTAAAGTAACCTCTTGTGGTCTTGGCCAACATTCTCCATCTCACTTGACTATTAGAATATAAGAGGCCTCTTTAGAAAAATGAGTAATCTTTATTTTAATAGTCTATCCTTTACTTTTCAAGTCATTGTCTTCTCTGAAGCATGATTATAGTCTGACATCCAACATTCTGATATTTTATCTATCAAGTTCTCTATGAGATATATATAGAAAATATCGCACTTCTCGTCGTGGTGGTGGTGTGCTTATTGCTGTTAATACTGATTTATTTTGTGAGATAGTAATAATAGACTGTATTACAGATATAGAATTTGTTGCTGTCAAAGCGTGCATTAAACGTGTCTGCCTTTTTATTACTTGTTCCTATATTCCTCCTTCTTCATATAATTCTGCCTATTCTATGCATTTCTCTGCTATATATGCTGTCTCCACTATGCTTTCCGATCGTGATTTTCTTGTAGTTTTGTGTGATTTTAATATTGCTACTTGGATCTCTAGTCCTGATTCTAACGTCTTGAGTTCCACGACCCAAAATGATTGACTCGACAATTTATTTGGGATATTATAATGTCAAATCACTACCCCAAATTATGTTTATAAATGCCTGATCTTGTTTTTGGCTTTCAACACTTATCTCTTATCTGTTCCTCGTGCAGCCCTATATCATTCCCTGAAGATCCTTATCACCCCACTTTAGAGGTGTTGATTGATTTACCGTCCGGGTGCTAGCCCAGGTAGTCAATTTCAGAAAATTTAGTTTAGTAAACTAACTTTTAATGTGTAGTGTCATGGATAGTGCAATCATGATATTTTATTGCTTCAATTCAATTAAGTCTAACACATCTATTTTGTTTACATGGGGAATTAATCAATTTCAAGAAAAGTGCTTTGCAGAGCATGCGCTCAACTTCACTTCTTCATAGGTAATTTAAAAATATATTACAATACTATGCATTTACATGGCTTTTAAGCTAGTGTGGTGAATTCCGTGCAGGTAGAGATTTGGGAGTAGTCATTTTTGGGAGATCGCGGGGTGCAAGCTCGGCTTAACCCGTTGATGCCTATTCGGGCATAAACATCCCGCCCTCTTTGCAATATATGCAAGAGGATACCGTTCAGGAAAGTTGAAGCTACTGCGCATCGGAACCGGTAGGCCTCCAGTGCTGGGAAAGACTCCTTCCGAAAATATGGCCGCTCCATGGACGACAGATATGGATGAGGGGCGATAGAACTGATCGTCTGCGAGAATTATGGCATCATATCCTTTGCGAGAATTGTTGCGCTTAACCGCTTCATCGACGGGGTGATCAGTGATCGGCAATGGAGTTGGTCCACCTGGCGCACCGTTTCTAATCTGAAATCGTCACTCGCCCTGAATGGAATCGTATGTTCTGGCACCGTTGTTGATGAGGATGATGGCGGGTGGCAGTAGCTTCGGACAGCGGTGCTGTAGCAGCGTGCTCAGGGACGGCGTTGAGAGTGATGCCGTTGAGCGTGCCTGAGGCGACCTTGCACGTGGAGTGCTCTTCCATGGAGGGATGGCGGCACGTGGTGATCGAATGCGTGAAGCGTAGAGGTTCACGGTTTCGCGCAGGTGGAGGAGTATGTGATGCTCGCGCTGGCATATGCGACATATGCATATGCCCTAGGAGTGCAGGTGGGCCAAACAATTCTGACAGTATTTAATTATAAGTACTGCCCTCAAGCTCTTTTGAGCGCTAAACCGCATCTAAGAAGCGTCGGCATACCTTCAGAAGGTGGATTCCGTGACAGACTCCGCATCGGAAGAACTCTGTTCCTCGCGACCATCTGAGCTCCTTCCTCGTTGCCACCTGGATGCGTGCACGCGGAGAAAACTTGAACTTGCTGTAGTGCGAAAGGATTATCTTAGAGCTAGAGGTTCGGTTGGGTCTTCGCACATTAGAGAAATTGGCTTCGATCTTTGAGAGCAATGTGACAATCTCTTCAAAAATGCATTTGACAAAGGATGTGGATTTGTAGAAGAGAGTATTGAAGCTTTTGACTCCTGCTTCCAAAAGTTCACGTATATGCGATACCCCCGGAGAAATTAAACGCCATGATAAGGCTTGATGGTGGAATTTGACAGCTTTCCGCGCCTGGCTGCTTGTAGAAAGTCTCGGTTGAGTGCCCGTGACGCTCCGATGAAGATCTTTCCATTGTCTGATTGTACAATGGATGGACTCCCTCGTCGCAATACGAAACGCGCAAAGGCTGTCAGGAACGTCTCTGTTGACAGGTCGGAGGTTGCCCTTGCTAAAACACACAAAAACACAAGCGTAACTCTTCGATATGTGGCAAGCTCGCCCAGTGAAACTTTTTATATAAAAGGGACCGGCGAAGTCGATGCCAGTGACTGTGAATGGCCTGGAAAACGTGGAACGTTAGCTGCGTTTGGAGTTTTCTTTTATGGATGATCTTATAAGAGCCAATTAACCTCAGGATGGAGCTACAAGGAAAAATTGACTTCTGTCAGAGGAGGCTGTGATACTCATTTGAGTAGTGCATGCGTGGAGTCGACATGATCAGAGATTGTAACATATCGGAGATCTCATAACTACTCAGTTCGTTGGACAGGACTGAAGCAATTATTCTACACCATTTGGAAAATCTTACGGTATAAGCTAACACACGGAGTGCCCTGCTAAGATCAAAAAAACGTGATAGGCATTCAAAAGGTGGATCGACCATTGCAGTATAGCCCTTTACGGTAAGCTGCTCTAAGTCGGTCTCGGGTGGAGGCTGATTTTGGACGTTCCAGGACTGTTGTGGGGATCGTAACCACTTCGGTCCATACCACCACAGGCAATTGTCGAAGAGCTCTTGAGAAGGGACTAGGTAAGTCAGCTGGCTTATCTTTCGATCGGACGTGATTCCATTGATAGAATGGAAAATCTTTGCCACCCGCAAGGCTCGAGAGGAAATAATGATACAGTTTTTACAGAAGACAAGGAGGGAACAAGAAATATCGTGCTCGGTTTCAATTCGGATGTAAATTGCAGCACAGTATGCACGTTGGGATGCGTCGCAAAAGCCATGAAATTGTACTATCGCTGCTGGCTGAAATTTTACCCAACGGGGGATACTTATATGATCAAAACATGTGTAATCTTGCAGGAAGTCTTGTCATTTTTGAGAGAGACCATCGGGCAAGATGTCGTCCCACCCTAGCTCCCTTAACCAAAAATCTTGCATGAACAAAAGAAGCTCGCCAGCCAGCTGCATCAAATAGCTTAGCGATATGCGAAAGAACTTCCCTATTCAAATATGCGGACATAACCTTGCGGAACCTTACGGATTTAAGTGCGTTTTGGAGCCCTCGGATCATGAAAATAGCAACCGGGCTGGTATGAGTTTCTGCTAGCTGATAATGTCACACGCTATTGGAATTTGGTCTTGGACATTGCTTGTAAGCTTTTGCGAAACTCGTATTGTGTGGAAGGGAACACAGTTGATTCCAAAGGTGACTGTGTTAAGCTTATAATCACAAAGTTCACATTTGGGATTGCGGTATAATATTCTTTGGAATGTTGTGTGACTTGGGTCAACGAGAATCAGCCGATACATTTTCGTGATATCGTCATTGAATAATCGCCATTTCAGGATTTGAATGGTCAATTCAGCTTGAAACACGTGTCATGGATGGAGGATATCATTGAACTAAGGCCATTAATGGATTTACTGGATGCATTAAATACCACGCGAGGGAGTTATTTAGTAGTTATGCTGTCTGGCTTAAAAACTGTGTGGTGGGGCAGATAGAAATTTTGCATGTTAGTGTCGGGAGTGATTTGCTGCATGTGACCTAGATCCTGAATCATATTCGGCAGTACATTGAGCATTTCTATTAATGCGGTTTTCGTTTCTAAGAAACTGCGCTAATGCGATAGATTTGGAATGACCTAGAGTGACATGAGCTGGGTCTCGGAACGGAAGCCAGGCAATATATTACGTGGACTCATGTCTACGCGCTGTTTGCATAAAATTTTCTTCACAGAATGCATCGGATTCTTTAACTGGTTTTACCGGTAGATCCTCCACCTCAAAAAATTTTGTTATAATTTTATCGTGAGGCGCACCTGTGCTCAAAGAGACTTGAGTCGAAAAATATGTGGTAGCCTGGAACAGGCCAGAAATAATCCAACCGAATATGGTCACTTGTCCTAAGAGAGTTCTACAAATATTGGGTCGGCCACAAGTAGGATTGACAGAAGAATGTCTGCACCGATAAGGACATCGATCTGTGCACTTTTCGAAAAGGATGAATCGGCCAGCTGTATATCGGACAGATCTTATAGTGTAGCTTGCGAAATTGTACCGCATTGTAAATTACCTGTTCGTTGCGGAAGAAGATAACCTGGACTTTCGAGTTACAGTCGTGGACGTTGCGGAGAAGCCAAACGGAATTGGCAGAGTTTTTGCATTTATAACGTTGTTTTGTTAAGTCCCGACACTTGGGCTTCAAGAGTTTGGAATGGTTTGGTTTCAGTGAGCGGAAAAGTCGCTCTGAAATAAATGTTCCATCAGATCCCGAGTCGATCAGAGCTCGAATGGGGAGGTAGCTACTAGCCTTGGATTACTGGACGGAGAGTCGATTCTGTGAAGTAGAGTACTGTGACGACCCTTGCACGTTTAACAGTTATGAGAACTAGTACATTTTCCCAGTTGATGACCTCTAGCGAAACAGTTTAGAGAGAGTTTCCTCTACTTTATATAGGCAGCTCTGTCATCAAGCGTCATTTGCAGCGCACACACACGCACCGGATGGCTTTCCCTCGAGCAGAGATCGCAGCTTTACGGAGTTAGTTTCAAAGGAGTTTATTTTATTGGAATCTGGAGGAATTCGTGAGGGCTTGCAATACCCTGAGCGCTCGGAACAGGCTTCACATCTTCAATGGCTTCGAATGTGCGATAGCGTTCGCTGAGGACACTATTCATCTCATGCCCAGACAGAATTTCAGACTTGTTTACGAGGGATTGTTCCCATAGTGACACTGTCGTTTTGGGTAATTTGGAGAAGCAGAGGAATATAAGTCAATACAATCCCAATTTTCAATGGAAATTTTGTAATGCTCAAGTGCAATCAACCAACGTTGGATTGTGCTTTGGAGTTCTTTTAGAGCGGCGCCTGATTCAAAGGTTTTGACTAGGAGTCGTTTGTTTTCAAAGCGGTCTTAGAGGAGGCTCTACGCCGCATCATGGGTCAGAGGAGATTTGCTCACGATTGCATTGGCTTCGCGACTTGTTTTGGCATGGACATTATCGACATAAATAGCCGTGAAGAGATCGGGGAACGTTGCCCATTTCAAGTAATCCTACTTGGCTTGGAGGACTGCACAATCCGCGCTGGTGGCTCCTTGACTCAATGTTTGGGAACATTGCTCATAGCTAGCCAAAAGCCTAGACCTTCTTCGCGAACTTGGAGCGTAGACGGTGTTGGAGCTATGCTTGATGGAGTATTGATTCTGGACTACAACTGGCTGAGTCTATCGAAAACTGCAATAAAGTTAGTTAACGACATTGTGGACGTGGACTGTACTCGTTGGGATGTGGTTCTAGTGACTCGCGAACTGATTAATCGCTTAGCAGTACTTTTAGAAATTCCTTAGATTCGGATTTCAACGGGAAGGAAGAACGTTTTTCACTCGGATTTGAAGAGCTAGTATTGTCAAGGCTGGATTCAGAAAAAATGAAGCTGATGCAGAAACGATGCTTTTATGGGTAAGCGGAACGTTCAGAAAAGGATTTTAGCTTGATGGTCCAAAATGCCAACGAAAAAATTCAAAAAGAAGTACCAGAAATAGTAACGCGGAACCGTTGGAATTGGATTTTAAAAACCCAATAAAAATTGCAGAAAATATTAAAGCGGAACAATTGGAATTATATTTAGAAAGAAATCCACAGAGTTTTTACTCAAAATGGGCTGGAGCATTTTTCACCTGTTTCACCTTGTGATTATTTATTTGCAAGTTTTTATTGTTATTTATTTATGCTACGTACATGCAATGCCCTCAAATTTGCGATAATTGTCTTTTTTTCTTGTTAAGTGATGTTATGTTTGTTTTGTTATTTTTTGTTGTATTTTTTGTTAATAATGCATATAAGTTAATTATTTATTTGCATAAATAATAAAAAAAAAATATGGGAAAGTTTTATTTTTGAAAACTTTATTGATTCAACTCCAATTAGCAACTAATATTATAATTTTAAAGGTGGCCCTAACCATCTGTGAGTCTTTAGCAGAGGTTCTTCGGTTGCGCTGCTCCAGGTTGCCAAATATTGGGCGCGATGTCGGCTGCGCTAATTTTGATTGGCAAGTGTTTTTGTTTTTAAATCTTCCCCCGTCTAATTTATGCTTGTCCTCAAGCGATGTCTAGATGTAGGAAATGTTATTGAACTAAAGAGGTGGACTTCGAGCACCTGTTGTTCATTGCTCGAAGTTCGATGGTGTGGCGATTGCGATGCCCTTTGTTGCTATTCCCGGCGTAAGTCTCAATTGCAGTGTAATATTCTTCTGCTTTCGATTATAAATGAGATAACGGCCAGGGCGATGCCAAAGAACGTCAGCAGAGTTATGCTGTTGACCGTGGAATGGGCCTTTAAGAATTGCATCTGTCCTGTATTGTTTAGATACAATGCCTCCAGTGCTTCCAGGTTAAGATCCGCAATCGTTCAGTTTCTTTAGGAGTAAACTACACGAGAGGTGCTCCTGGTTTCAAAACTGTTGTCTCCACGTTGCTGAATCGTTTATTGTTGATAAGCATCGAGTCGTTTGACAATTGTATCAAGTAAATGCCCTCCAGATGCGTTTCTGTGCCTTTCCAGGTTAAGTTGCCTCTGTAGTCGTTCAACGAAATAGTCCCATCATCGATTTCTTCTACGTCTGTTATATGATCGGCATTGCTAAAACTATACAGCGCTTTTCCTCCTCTAACTAGTTTAGGAATACAATGTGAATTACTTATATTAACAATTTTATTCTTATCGCATACTTTTATATTTGCTACTGTTTTACAAGTTTTTGGAATGCCATATGTGAGATTTCTGTAAACAAATATTTCTTATTATTGGTTTTACAAGTATGTCTTGATATTCGGTTACTTCTAAGTTTGGTATTTTGACAATATATAAAAGTGTTGTTTTATTGTGTAGAATTGAAACATCAGAAAACTTCATGATTTCTTCGATCGAAAGGGGTGGCATATTATTATACCCTGAACCAATTGAAAATGGGTAAAAAGGGTATAATGGTTTTGTGCAAATGTATGTAACAGGCAGAAGGGAGCATGTCCGACCCCATAAAATGTATATATTCTTGATCAGGACGAAGAGCTGAGTCGATCTAGCCATGTCCGTCTGTCCGTCGAAAACTACAAAAGCTAGAGACTCCAACTAAACGACTATAGATTCTGTAATATCATACGCAATACGAGTTTATCATTTTTTGTCGAAATTTTGAACCGTTTCACTAATATATATATATTTTAATGCTCCTATTACGTAGTAAAATTTTCATTAAGATTTAAACGTTATTCACGAATTTAGTTTCCTTCATGGGTCCAAGCGCAGCGGCTGAGAAACGCACTGTCTGCGACATTAATTTAGCTGTGTGTTTGTGTTTTTGTGTATGAATACAAGAGGGTTGAAATGTATGTGAACACAGGGTTCAGGGTATCCCCTAGTCGGGCGTTCCCGACTGGAGACCCTTACTTGTTTTTTTTTTCAAATGTTTTCTATTTCCATTAACTCTTCATTTAACAAAGGTGTGTTTACAATTATTAATCGTGCCCATTGTGCTGCGTATTTTATGTTAGCTAATTCTTCCTTTAATAGTCTAATCTGATTCTGTAAACTCATGGCTCGCTCGATACTAACTGAGCTGCTTTTTTGTATAGAATTTGTGAGAGCGTGTGATACGGATTTGAATCTGTTTATTCGTTGTTCTAATTGTTCATTTATAATGACCTGTTGATTCTTATTGCCAATGATGTTCAAATTTTTTTCTAACAGTATGACATCATCGTGGACTCGACCCGCTATCCTAACTAGCTGATCCTAACCAATTTAAAGATCTGGCTCTGCGTTTTTTTTTTTTTTTGGGAAAGCTGTGATTGTCTGGAATGTGTAAATATTAGAATTTATCTTGTGGTGAAGAGTGTCTTAAACTATTTTCGGTATATTCGTATAACAAATCTAATGCATTTTGGAATTGGTCAAGGTCTGTTACGTGTATAAGTTTGGTCATTGATGTTTGCAATTTTCCGAGTCCTTTGTATATTGTCACAATTCGCGCATTGGTGTAGTTCGTGATATTCATCGAATCGTTAATGCCAGTCACATTCTATAGTATTCTGTAATAGTTAGGTTTTGAAAAGACTTTTATGCACTGTTTTTCCTGATTCTGTTAAAATGGTAGTGTTTTTTGTCCCTTACTATTTTTTCTTAGTGTTTTAAGTGTTTTTCTTTTCCTTGACTATTTCTTTATAGACGTAGAAGAAAGCTTTGATCCTAGTATATTATTTATTTTTACGAATACCTCCTGTCTTGTTTTGATAGTTGATTGTTTCTTTTCGGTCCTTGTTATGGTTTAGTAAGTCTGTATTCTCTTTTGTCCTATGTCTGTCAATATTGTCCTGCCTAGATCTTTCGTATCGCTTTGTTGTCACTTTTCTGCCGTAAAAGACTTCTAGAGGCCGCTTCTTAGTAACCGAGTGAAAAGAGTAATTGTATTTGTATATTGCCGTGTCAATAAGTTGTTCAAAATTTATATGGATTTTTTCTTTTTTGAGGCATCTTATTATTTCTGAAAGCGTTGAATAAAACCGTTCTCTCGTTGCTTTTATATGGTGGTGCTGTATAAATTTGTATCCATTGTTGTTTCAGCTTGAATTTTATTGACTGTGAATTAAAAGATTTTTCATTGTCCATAACAATTTGTTTAGGGACTCCGAACAACATCGCGAAGAGGGGCTCTAATATCTTATTTTTTGATTTGATGATTCGGCTATTTGATGATTGAGCTAATTTAGAAAATTTGCCCTTTACCGTCAATCCTAGATGTTGCTCAATTGAATATATGGCTATGTGTAACACATGACCGGGGTACTATGTTTGCAACTGTTTGTCTCATTTTAAGGAAGAAAAAAGCTTTGTGTTTTCTAATGCGTTACGGTGAGCTCTTTTGTTTGTCTTAAGAATTTCTTCCTCCTGTTGTGTTTTATTAGTCAGGTCTTCAATTTTTTATTGTGTAAATCGTGTTGTAATACCCTTGAAATGGCTTCGGTAAAATATCGAAGTTTCCCCATTATGTAGTCAGTCGTATGAATACCGGTCAGTGTTAAGGTGCTTTTTTATACTCGTTCACGAAGTGAAACTAGTATATTGGTTTTGTGCAATGTCCGTCATGCTGTCCGTCCGTCTGACCGTCTGTCCGTCTGTCCGTATGAACGCAATATTTTTCGACGCTATTGAAGAAAGAGATTTGAAACTTGGCATATATACTTGTAGTTATCTGCAAAGTGTTAAGAATTTTGTGCCACGCTCACTGGGAGGCTGGCAAATCGATAACATGTCGATACACCTCAAAGCGCAAATCGATTAAAGTTGAATATTTCCCACAATATTAAAGTTAGAGTCGCCAAATTTGGTACGTAGATAGCTGGTGATCTCCTCCAAAAAATGACCTGATTTCCCGGCCAAGCCCACTATAACGCCCCCCAGCGCCGCCGCCCCAAAAAATCGGAAATGGGTATATCTCCCACAGTTTTAGAGCTAGAGTCACCAAATTTTGAATATATATTACTGGTAAGATCTCCCAAACATCACACAAAAAATGTTCCGGCCACGCCCCCTTCCGCCTCCGTAATCGCTAAAATCGATATATTTGCAGGCTCAAAACGGTAACACCTGTATAATTAACACAATTTTAAAGCTAGAGACACCAAACTTGGTATGTAGATTGCTGGTGACCTCCCCAAAAGATTAAGACCTTGATATTCTGGCCACGCCCACTAGAACGCTCCCCAGACACCCCGCCGTAAAAAACCGGAAATGGCTATATCTTCCAAAGTATTAGAGCTAGAGTCACCAAATTTTGTAGGTAGATTAGTGGGCAGCTTCTCTAAATAAGTGTGCAATTTTCCGCCCACGTCCACCCCCGCCCTCTCCCGCCCCCGCAATGTGCAAAAGCCTATATCTCCCACAATGTTGGAGCTGGAGTCACCAAATTTTAAACGTAGATGGCTGGTCATCCCCTTCAAAGATTCGTAAAAAATTTCCCGGCTACGCCCACTCCCGCCCCCGCAAATCGCGAAAAGCTATATCTTCCACAATTTTGGAGCTAGGGTCACAAAATTTTACACGTAGATGGCTGGTCACCCCTTTTAAGGCTCGGTAAGAAAATTTCCCGGCCATGCCCACTCCCACCTACTCCCGCCCCCGCAATTTGGGGAAGCTATACCTCCGACAATTTTGGAGCTAGAGGCACAAAATTTGTGTTTGTTTGTGTGACCTTCTCTTAATGTTGCCCACGCCCACCCCCGCCCCTACGAAATATAAAAATTCTATACTCTTTTCAAAATAACAATAATAATTTCCGTGTACTGTGAACGAGTATTACGCAGTCGGTTACGTCCGACAGCAACGTTTTTACTTGTTGTTATATCTGATATTAATTCATCTGTCGTATATTCTCGCCAGCTCTATGCTGTGTGGAGGGAATTGAATTGATTTGTTCTGTCGGTGTTCTGGATAGTGGAACGGCTTCAAACTACTCAAACAATGAGTTAACGGTTGATGATCTGTAAAGATCTTTACCTTTGCTTTACCGTACCTGGCATTTTTGAGGGCCAAATTGGTAAGCATCTCTTGGCACAAATGGCAAGCATTTCTTTATCATTAACCGCTTCATTTTCTTTAGCTTTAGAGAGTGTTCTAAAAAGGAATGATATCGGTTGGTCGTTTTGCGAGAGTACTTCTCCTATTGCAAAATTAGAAGCATCGTCGAAGTTCATGCGAGAGCCACACAGCTAAGCTCAGAAGAATTAATGATCCAGATTGATGAGCTATAGCTTAAGGCACAGGTACATAGTTAAGTAATGTAGTAACGCCTAATGAAGCTTGAGTCCAGGAAATAATAGTCACTGCATTTATAGCTCAATTGGCACACTTGGGTAATTTTTAGCGTCTCGATATCAACGACAAATCTGTTATTAAAGATCCCGTTTTAAATCTCAATTGCACCGGCTTTGGATTTTCTGTTACATTTTTATATAAAGGTTTAAAATGCAATATGTCATTAAGTATCCAGTTATCGCCCATTTTTGGAAATAACTATTTATAAACCAACCCAGCATCTAGTCCAGCAACAAATGCCGCAGAGATAGCTGTCAAGAAAACCATACCTTTTGCTAAATGTAACAATTTCTTAATATTAAATACCCGCTTAGCTGTAGACACATATGTATCAGACGGTATTAGCTTAGAGCGTTCATTTGATAAAAGCACAGCATATAAGATGAACGCAGCAGCCAAATGTGAAGGTAATCTATATTGAGAAACACGCGGCACATCGTTCGGATTGTCAAATCTGTTTTCCAAACCGGACTTAACCATATACCATCCCATTAGACCTTGAAGGCCAATTAAAGTCCCTAATAAAACAACTATTTTTTGTTTTTACACAAAAATATCCTTTCCGCCAAGCATCTCTTTCTTATTAACCGCTTAGTTTTCTTCAGCTTTAGAGAGTGTTCTAGAAAAGAATGATGCTCCTATTGTAAAAGTAGAAGAATCTGTAGTCAAATGAAACTCCCTATTGAAATTCGGGTAACGAAGAATTCTCTCATTTGTAAGATGCTTCTTCGTTTAATGAAATTTTTTTGATGACATGCTTTTGGACACAGGTCCATCCTCCCCTCTTAAAAGAGGTAAGGGGCTTTGCTAATTTAGCGTAATTTTGTATAAATCTTCTGTAATATCCGGTAAGCCCCAGGAAGGATCTTAAGTCTCTCAGAGTTTTGGGGCAGGGATAGTTTGATATCGCTGGATTTTATCTGGATTTGTTTCTATTTCGTGATCGGAACAACGAAATCGAGGAATTCGACTATGTTGGCTAAATTTTTTAAGTCATAGGATACTGGTAAGACTTAGAGGAAACAGGAGTGTTGGACGAGGCTCGGATTTCTGCCTTCACATTGGTTGTGTAGGTCAGTTTTTGATTGAGGTCGGTAAATAAGTCTGGAAATTAGTTTTGAGAAATTTACTTCATTTTGTTTTCTGTGTATCGGATACATGAGATGTTCTCGGGATAATAGTGTTTACAGTTTCGAATTTCTTTTCTTTAATCGGTGATCAAAATAAATTTTATTTCTACGTCATTGATATCAAAAAGGTTTGCTACTTTATGATGTGTAACTGGTGTACTGCCTCCTACGGAAATAGCATTAAATGGTTTTTGGTTTGGAATTGGATTATTCACGAGTTTGGGTTGTAGCGTATGTGTCAGCGGATTGTGTTTCAGTTTCGTCATTAGAAATCTATGTTGAAATTTCGTTGTCGTTATTGACCGTCTGTCGTTGAACCTGGTGGTCTTTTGCCAGCTTCAAAGCGAGGTCGGTTCATGTAGCTTACCATTTTTGTCTGTACACTGAAATCCACTTGAATATGATTATTAAAATTGTGTCTCGGTTGTATAGTTGGTGGTTGTGGCCCGCATTGGTAAAGTCTTGGTGGAACTGGAGGTGGTTGTTTATTTATAAGTTGCATACTGCGTGCAGTAGGTATAGGTTTCACATTCTGGTTTCTAAAGTTTCCTGTTTGGCCTTAAATCATAGCGTGGTTTGCACGAAAAGTTTGATTCTCAAGTTTTAAGCACAAATGTAGCGCTGAAAGCAAATCTATCGGTTCTTTTATTTATATATATATATTTTTTATTTTTTATTTATATTTTTTATTTATATATATATATATACATTCCTAATAAGCGAGGCAACTCGCCTTGTAGCCCTCGCACAAAGGTGTCCAGAGCTTTGTTTCTTTACATTTTCGTCATTAACTGTTCTGCTTCTCTACCTAGTTCCATGCAACCAACTGTATTTAGAATAAGGGACAACTGCTTATAGACAGCCTGGTGGATTTCTTCCGCTGATTGATTGGAAGCCTGAACCACATGGTCATTTGGTATTCTAATATGCTTATGTCGCATTTGTCTGCGTAGTGAAGTGTTAGACACTTGGAGATAGCTGGCCAATTAAGGGGGGTATTATAGGATTCTAATGCCGTTTCGGCAGGTCCTATTATTTTGCTACGTATAGTATGTAAGATGCCGTAGTACTTTACCGTACCTTGAAAAGCACTATACGCTTCTAGGATACGTTCTACTCGCTTTTTCTAAGCGCTGAATTCCGATGGGTCGCCTGAAAATTCGCGTATTGTTCTTAGTATATCTGGTACCCTATCTAAATCACCTATATTCCTAACATGTTCAGGGGCGATAACTTGATCAGCTACGTTAACGAATTCTCGCGGCGCATTATGCTGCCTTAATAACGCTGACAGTTGTCGTACTAGCACTCCGTTTATCATGGCTGGAGGCTAAAGCTCGTTTTCAACCATGTTTCTATCTACCTGTTGTGGGGGCCTGGTTAGGTTCATTGGATTGGCCATAAAGCAAACACGAAATTATCAATTTAAATTCGGTCAGGGAGTGGGTAAAGTTTGGATAAAAGGAAAATGATAGAGTTTTCCAAATGGTAAAAAAGTTTATAGCTAAAGTGTTAGTTTTCTTATAAGTAATTAAATGGTATTCACTGCTTTGAATCGAAAAGTGCAATCCGCAAATGATTTTTTTCATATTTTATTAATTTATTTGTTTTATTTAAAATTTTTTTTTTTTTTATGAAAATGTATTTTTAGAACCAAATGGATCAGCCCTTCTACCCTGGATCTTGATACTTTTTTAAAAGGATTCGCAGGATTGGGATGGACTATACTGAGTTTTGTTTGGAAAAAATTCCTTCCAAACTCAGTTTAAACGTAGTATTTTATCTTTTTACGGTTTTGTATCTAGTCACTTCGATTGCACCATTCGTTTTCACTTTTCACTTTGCTTTAATATATATATATTATTTTAATTTTCTAATTTTATGTGTTTTATCAATTTTGCTTTGTGAAAGTGAAGTTCCTTTCTTTATTTTTAATTTTCAATTCGCTTCAATTTCTTTTGTTTTTAGTTTCAATAATAACTTTCACCTAACTTAACTTACATTAGTATGATGAATGTTGATGTGACTCCTCCCTCCGACGATCCCGATATCATCCCTTTTGCGTCAGCTACTCAGTTTCCTGCGATGCGCACCTTATTAAGGGATGTCCTGCGGCCTTGCGTACAGTACTTGGGCAACCACCGATGGGCAAAAACAGCAATCGCGTATTAATTGCCTGAGTTTCTGAACGAAACAGTATTTTTTTAATAAACCGTGAGTTGCGCGTTCACTCGGATTTGGCTGGTTACTGCAGAGGTAATTGACAGCCGCGAACTTACAAATCGTTTTCTTGTATTGTTGAGGCGTATCAATCCCTGATCGGGCGCCAGTTATTTATTTATTTGCACAAATAATTAAATAATAATAATAATTAAATTGAAAAGTTTGATTTTAGAATACCTTGTTGATTCAACTCCAATTAGGAACTAATCATATAATTTTAAAGTTGGCCCTAACAAGTTGTGAGTCTTTAGCAGAGGATCTTCGGCTGCGCTACTCCATATTGGGGGCGCGTCGGTTGCGCTAACTTTGATGGGCAGGTGTAGGCCACGACATTGGCTGATTTGCTGTTAATTGCTGCTTGGTGCATTGTCTAACTCAAATGCACTTGGCGATTTTCTGGGAATTAACTGCATCGATGGCAACTGGGTTTATTAAACTCGGCGCGTGTAGGAAATGGGACAGAAATGTTTTTGTTTTTAACTAATATAATTTTAAATATTTTCGTTAACTTTCTTGGACGAAAAACTATGGCGAAGGAATATGGCGGATTATATATACATATATATATAATTAGAATGTGAAAAATGTGGAATTAATTATATTCTCTTTGACAAACGTATAGAGGCGAGTGGTTATTGATATATATCCGGCTGGAAGGACCAATGTTTTGTAGGGATGGCGTAGATCAGTAAATGTATTTCAAAGTATAATTCTTCAATATATTCGGTGCGCTTTATTCAGCGTGCGCTTTATTGTGTGCGCTCAAATGCACTTCTTCATAGGTAATTTAAATATATATTCCAATACTATGCATTTACATGACCCTTACGCTAGAGTGGTGAATTTCGTTCAGGGAGAGATTTGGAAATGGGCATTTTTGGGAGAGCGCGAGGTGCAAGCTCGGCTTAACCCGTTAATGCCAATTTGGGCATATACAAATTGAAAGTCAAGGATCTACGAGAAGTTCAAGGAAACTGGCTCTTCCTCGGCTCACACTCGATATCTGATTGCTCGATCTAATTTCTCTGTCCTCAATGACCAATGTTATAAGGATTACTTGAAAAGTTGTAGGATACAGTTCCAGCTGGATCCTAAACGGTTCTATAACTTCGTTAATGCGAAGCGCAAATCATCAACACTACCATCAACTGTATTTTTTGAAGAAATGACTGCTGACTCAGATCTGGCTATTGCCTATTTATTTGCAAAATTTTTTCAAACGAGTTATATTTCTCAGAATTATTTATCTGATTTGCTATATCCTTGTCATGTAAATGATTGGAGTTGCAATTGGGCCTTTGTTATTGTGGCATTTTTTAGTTTAAATTCAGGATACTGCTGACAATTCTCAAACTCTTTAATCCATTCTTCTTGGTTTCGTGGCATATGTTCACACATTAATTTCCAAGTCACCATTGAAAATCCTGATTCCGTAAGTCTTGTTATATCACCAAGACCAACATCAACGAACACTATGCCGGTGCATCCTAGAAACCTCTTTCCAACTGTAATATCTGCCTTTGATTTAGTTAAATATGGTGATGCGGGAGGTTTTGGCGGTATATGTTTGACCTGAGTTTCCACAACTGTATGCTGCAGACGGTGACTAAAATACATAATCTTTAATGTATTGACTTTTCGATCATCGACCGCAACAGTTTTGGATGGGAAAAATTTGGTTTCCGCAGAAAATACAATTTTTTTATTCAGGAGTTAGGGATGGGTGGAAAAGTGCAGTGTAGCGCTGTATCTTTGTAGATCTATAATTTCACCCTACCAGCACGGGTCTATGAAATATAGATTTACTACCACTAACTTATATGGAATTAACGTCGTTTGTTATTAAAGGATTCCAAACAAAATACAAACAGATATTTACACTGATTTCAGTAAAGCGTTTGACTCTGTTAATCATTCTCTTTTACTGCATAAGCTTCATCTTCTGGGATTTCCAATTAAGTTAAATCTTTGGATATCTAACTATTTATCTTTAAGAACCCAAAAAGTATACTTAAAAGCCCTTTTCTCTACATATGTTCAAATGTTCAAATTATTTCCGGAGTACCCCAAGGAAGTCACCTTGATCCATTGTTATTCACTTTGTTCATATATGATCTTCATTCTATGATACTCGTTCTCGGATTCCGACGACGTGGAATTGTGCCTGTCATCTAAGTTTATTAAATCTAAATCTTGTACATAGTGTCCCTAATACAACTTTGATCAGGATTGAATTGAATCTGTACAAAAACAATTTCTACTTTTTACATCGGCCTAATTCTTGCATGCTTTCTTACCTTAGTAGATTATTACTAAACAAGTAAGAGCGGATCGGACGTAACCGCCTGCGTAAAACTCGTTCACAGTACACGGAAGTAATTATTGTTATTTTGGAAAAATGTGGCCAACATTTTTCGGTTCGATCTTAAGAGAAGGTCATCCAAACACTGTGTGCCAAGTTTTGTGAATCTAGCTTCAAAATTGTGAGAGATATAGCTTTTCGCGATTTGCGGGGGCGCGAGTAGGAGGGAGTGGACGGGAGTGGGCATGGCCGGGAATTTTCTTAACGAGCTTTAAAAGGGGGGACCAGCCATCTACGTTTAAAATTCGGTGACTCTAGCTCCAAATTTGTGAGGAAATAGCTTTTCGCAATTTACGGTGGCGGGAGTGGGCGTGGCCAGGAAATTTTTTACGAATCGTTAAAGGGGAGTGACCAGCCATCTTCGTTTAAAATTTGGTGACTCTAGCTGCTAAATTTTAGGAGATATAGCTTTTCGCGATTTGCGGGGGTGGGAGTGGGCGTGGCCGGGAAAATTTTTTACGAATCCTTAAAGGGGGTGAGCAGCCATCTACGTTTAAAATTTTGGTTACCCTAGATCTATAAATGTGGGCGATATAGGCTTTCGCACTTTGTGGTGGCGGGAGAGGACGGGGGTGGGCCTGGGCGGTACATTTTTCTATCCTTATTTAAAGGAGCTGACCACAAATCTACCTTTCAAATTTGGTGACTCTAGCTCTATAACTTTGGAAGATATAGCCATTTCCGGTTTTTTCAGGGGGGGCGCTGGGTGGCGTTGGAGTGGGCCTGGCCGGGATATCAAGGTCTCAATCTTTTGAGGATGTCACAAGGAATCTACATACCAAGTTTGGTGTTTCGAGCTTTAACTTTGTGTAAATTATACACATGTTACCGTTTTAAGCTTGCAACTATATCGATTTTAGCGATTACGGAGGCGAAAGGGGGCGTGGACGGAAAATTTTTCTGTGATGTTTGGGGGACCTTACCAGTAATATATATTCAAAATTTGGTGACTCTAGCTCTAAAACTGTGGGAGATATACCCATTTCCGATTTTTTACGGCGGGAGCGCTGAGGGGCGTTCTAGTGGGCGTGGCTGGGAAATCAGGGCCGCATTTTTTGGAGGAGATCACCAGCAATCTACATACCACTCGAACTTTAATATTATCTTTGTCTGAAGCAGATAAATCGTGCATTTCAGTTACACCATGCACCAATCATCAATCAACAGCAAATCAGCCGACGTCATGGCCTACACCTGCCAATCAAAATTAGCGCAGCCTGTCGCGCCCAATATTTGGCAACCTGGAGCAGCGCAGCCAAAGAACCTCTGCTAAAGACTCACAGCTTGTTAGAGCCAGCTTTAGAATTATAAGATTAGTTGCTAATTGGAGTTGAATCAATCAAGTATTCAAAAATCAAGCTTTCCAATTTTTTTAAATTATTTGTACACATAAATAATTAACTGAGCCATTTAAACCAATTACACATCCCCTTCAATTCACTGATGTACGCCGATGACGTAAAACTTTGCCTGTCGTCTACTTATTTTCTAGCTGGCCAAAGATTGCAATTCGACCTTGAGAGTTTCCAAACCTGGTGTCAAATAAATTTATTAAGTCTTAATTACAGTAACTGTAAATGAATGTCTTTCTATGGACGAATGCCATTTTTTAATAATTATTTCCTTGATGGTAAATCTCTTGATCGTATTGAGTCCGTTAATGATTTGGGTATTCTTCTTGATCTGAAGCTTAAGTTTGACAAATATATTTTTAATGCTGCTAATCGAGCTTTTGGAGTCCTGGGATTCATAAAGCGATGGTCGAAAGAATTTGACGATCCCTATGTCACTAAAACTCTATATACTTCACTTGTTCGTCCATTTCTTGAATATGGTTCTTGTATATGGTATCCCCAATACAAAGTTCATCAGGATAGAATTGAATCTGTACAAAAACAATTTCTGCTTTTTGCCCTCCGGGCTCTTAACTGGAATCCTAATTCCCGCATGCCTTCTTACCATAGTAGACTTTTACTAATAAATCTTTCGTCTCTTTCTAATCGTAAGCCATGCTTGGTATAATCTTCTTACAAAAACTAATTAATGGGGAAATTGATTCTTCCGAATTAATTAGCCAAATTAGTTTTGCGGTTCCGAGTAGAAATACGAGGAATTGTTACCGCTATCTCTTGAAATGTGTCATAGTAACTATTCTATTCATAATCCATTTCGCATCTTATGCTCTAATTATAATAATCTTTTCCGTATAACGAGTAATGCTACTTCTATTCCTATCCTTAAAACTTTAGTCTTATGTCATCTGTCTATTTGTTCGCAAACTTCGTCTCCGTACGTTATGCGGCGCGCCCCTTGAATGTACTAGTCGTTAGTACATCTACGTCCAATAATAACTAAAGCCAAAATTAGAAGTTAGTCGAAATAAATGAATAAATACATACATAAATGTATCTTGTTAATTCTCCGCCTCAATTTATTTTGGTGTTAAATAAAACAAATAAGTACTTATGTGCTATGTATGTATGTATTTTATTAGATTCAAAGTTACATACATATGTGTGTATGTACATATGTACGTGCAATACACAATGTAAGTTAGCCAAACTTTTTTAGTGACTGTACACAGTGTGCTGCACAACAAACGCAATACTCATTATTTCCCGCACACTTTTCAGTAGCCATCCAAAAATATGAGTACAGTTTTGGTTGCAATCATGTCTAGCATGTTCTTACATACATACATACATACATACATACATACATACATACATACATACATACATACATACATACATACATACATACATACATACATACATACATACATACATACATACATACATACATACATACATACATACATACATACATACATACATACATACATACATACATACATACATACATACATACATATATACATACATTGTGTATATGCATATTTCATTTGACTTGAGTCAAGCAGACTCGAGCCTGCCTCGAGCTTCTTCAATCAACTTCGATCATGCTCTGTTCGGGTCGATCGGCTCGTTCGAAACAATCATTCATAGAGCATCATAGCCGAAACTAGCACTCAGTCATCGGTTCGTAAAAAAGGAACCATGTCACCGCTCAATCACGAACATAAAAGCGAGGCTCTTGCATGTTCGATCACAAAATATTTTTTCCAGGGTGCAGCTCGAACGAACATGATGTTGCTGAGAGTTGAGTTGATGTCATTGAATTTTTAGCAACGGCGATCAAACTGGCTCGATCATACTCAATGCAGCTCTCTGGTACACACCAAAACCCAAGTCCGTATTATTTCAATTACCTCTTTTTTTCAAATTTTTGCATATATGGACCAAATAGGGGAGGCATCAAAACTCCCACATTTCCCATTTGCGTATGCTTCACGCGAAGATATTGAACCAAATTTGTTAGCTTCAGCTCTTTTAGTTTATAAGATATGGTCAAAAAACCGAGTCGAAAAATCGATAATAAGAAAACGAGATGAATTATTGATGATTTGAAATAAACTTGCTCTGCGTATGGCATACACGAACACGAGCCAGACCATAACCTGAATACTCCTGCTATGCTGTTCATAGAGCAAAGAGTATTTATTTTAACACTCCGTAATGGTAGCCTACTGATTCTTGTTAAAAGCAACGACATTGCAGTAAAATTTAAAAAAGCATAGGAGCTACCAAGCATATGCGAAATCACCTGCAAGCACCACGACTCGCTTAACAACGTTAAAGGCACAATATATGCCCCATATCTAAACAATGTATCCGATGAAGAAATTATTGAGGAACTAAAGGCACAACATATCACTTCTATTTTCAAATTCAACAAAATTATTGACGGCATCAGCAACCATCTAGGGTAATCCTGTTGACTTTCCAACTGTACACTCTCCCTAGGAAAATAAATATAACGTGAAACACCGTAAGAGTTACGGAATACATACCCAACCCAATGCTCTGGAAAACCTGTCAAGAGCGAAAAGAATAACGATCAAAATCAGAATCAACTGCAGCATGCGTGAAACCCGCACACTAAAAAAAACAACAAGCTTAATTAGCATCTGTTAATAGTTCTCTTAGTTATTTCGCGGCTACCGCAAACATCATCACACAAACACCCACTAATAAAACAGAACCGAAACAGAACCATTGTACTCAAAATCGTTATCTCTGGATAGCAAAAACACCAACGACACTAAATAAAAGGGAAATATCACTGAAGACAACTTAAACCAATTACGAACGTTGCAGTCGGACGTAGCCGACTGCGTAATACTCGTTCACAGTACACGGAAGTTATTATTGTTATTTTGAAAATGTATAGAATTTTTATATTTCGTAGGAGCGGGGGTGAGTGTGGCCAATATTTTTCCGCTCGATCCAAAAACTGTCTGCCAAATTTTGTGATTCTAGCTCCAAAATTGTGGGAGATATAACATTTCGCGATTTGCGGGGGCGAGATTGGGAGTGGGAGGGAGTTAACGGAAGTTGGCGTGGCCGGGAAATTTTCTTACCGAGCTTTAAAAAGGGTGACCAGCCAAAATGTTGGAGATATGGACTTTCGCACTTTCCGGGGGCGTGAGAGGGCGGTGGTGGGCGTGGGCGTTAAATTGTACCCCTATTTAAAGAAGCTGACCACTAATCTACCTTTCAAATTTGGTGACTCTAGCTCTTAAACTTTGGATGATATAGCAATTTCCGATATTTTAAGGCGGGGGCGCTGGGTGGCGTTGCAGTGCGCGTGGCCGGGATATCAAGATCTCAATCTTTTTAGGAGGTCACCAGGAATCTACATACCAAGATTGGTGTTTCGAGCTTTAAAATTTTGTAAATTATACACATGTTACCGTTTTGAGCTTGCAAATAAATCGATTTGAGCGATTACGAAGGCGGAAGGGGGATTGGCTAGAAAATTTTTTCTGTCATGTTTGGGGGACCTTACCAGTAATATATATTCACCAAATGGTGACTCTAGCTCTAAAACTCTGGGAGATATAGCCATTAACGATATTTTAGGGCGGGGGCGCAGGGGGGCGTTCTATGGGCGTGGCCGGGAAATCAAGGTCGCAATTTTTGGAGGAGATTACCAGCAATCCATATACCAAATTTGGTCACTCTAACTTTAATATTGTGGGATATATTAAACTTTAATCAACATATTATCGAATTGCAACCCTCCCAGTGGGCGTGGCACAAAAATCCTAACTCTTTGTCTGAAGCAGATAACTACAAGTATATACTGCAAGTTTCAAGTCTCTATCTTCAATAGCGCCGAAAGATATTGCGGTAATACGGACAGACGGACGAACAGCATGACGGACATTGTACGAAACCAATATACTAGTCTCACTTCGTGAACGAGCATAAAAAACTCTTTTCAATCACCTCTCTTCACCTCCTAGTCTCTTACAAAATAGCACTTCCAGCTCAAGCGACTCAGACGAGGTAATGCAACTAGCTGATACATAATCGGTATCTTCTGTTTCCTCCGCCTGTATAGATATAACACATTTCTCTCTTATTTTCCAATGTCTATCAAAATAGTTCAATAAAATATGAACGGATATATAAATATAAACGACATGAACACGGAATAGTAGTAGTATATTCCCTAAATCTTACAATGGATATATAAAAAAAAAATTGGCAACACAGCAGCTAAACAAGGGATTAGCTTTTTATACCACCACACGTTTTAATCTTACGGAGGATTTCAATGCTTGGTGCCTCCAATTCCTCCAATTGAGAATACAATTCCTCAATCTCTCGGGGAAAAACAATTTAAAAGACTATCGCAACCTGCAATCTAGTCATTCTTAATGACGGATCCCCACGCATTTTTCATCCCATTGCTCGCACACGCAAGTTAACCTTAAAATAGTTTCCCCTCAAATTTCACATAGTTTCCAATGGGTCGTAGCAAACTCACAGTACGGACGTGATTATTTTCCGGTTCGTATTATCTTAAGCACCAACTTCCTGCATGATAAATTATTTCCTCTCTGAAATACAAGACGGATGCAGCTTACTGTGATAAATTCCGCAATCAGCTGACCTCCTATGCTATAAATCACATTCACAAAAACTTTTACCAGGATGTAGCAATAATCACCAAAGTAATAAGAAGGGCAGCCAAATGCTCAATACCACAAACAAGACCGGTGCCACGTAAGGCCAACATAGCTCCGTGGGTTACAAACCTCACAAATCTTCGTGCACAAAAACAATATAATCGTTTATAAAAAACCAAGGTTTTTTAAAAAAATTTTACCTGCCACCCAAGTATTACTTACCTCTTCCACAGACATGGCGGAAGCACTCGCCTCATAGTGATCCGATTCTTCAAACGATCAAAACTTTTCACAAAAATATATCAGCAGTAAAAACACTTTCTACAAATTATGCTCCCTTTAACCAAACAGCTTCAGCTGTACACCTGGAAACCCACACTACATTCATTGATTTCAAGCTGCACTTGCGCAAACCAATGGCGTCGACAGGATTTCATACCCCATCATAAAAAACTTACCCCCGAGAGTCATTCTTCCTGTTTCTAAACCCAATAAGCCGACTTACGACATTGCTAGCTTTAGGCCAACTTCATTACTTTCTTGAAATAGTAAACTATTTGAATAAAGATTAGCCCGTCAACTTATGTGGATTATGAACCGAAATAGCCTTATTTCTCACAATCAGGTTGCCTTTAATCGTAAACAAAGCACGATAGACGCACTTTTGCAAATTTATCAATTCGTGTCAGAGGACGGATTTCGAAAGAGCGTTTGATCGCGTAGGACTATAACTTGTTCGCGATCACCTTACGCTTTGGGGAGTCGTTCCAAAGTTCTTTATCGCTGTAAAGACCTTCATGACACGGCGCTCTTTTCGAGTTCGCGTCAACAATATCCACTCCTACCGTAACTCACTTCACAATGGTATACCCCAAGGTTCCTCGCAATCGGTCGTGTTATTTGTTATAGCTTTTGAAAAACTGAATAAGATAAGCTTAAGTCATAAAAGTATACAATATATAAATACGATCAAAGATATTAATAATGTAAACAATACCTTAGTAAAAATATTAAACGACATATCCGACGGGGGAACCTTTCAGGTGCCACGCTCTCTACAAACAAATGCCAGTGTCTACAGATTTCTAGAAAACATCAGTGTATTGTCAATAAAACTGCATAAAACTAAGGGTACCAACTGGTTATACACCGTCACCTTAAAAACAACAGAAACACTGAATTTGCCGTAGTGGACAGCAACAGTTGCATCATCGCCGGTAGAATTCTTCCACAACACTGCTCACTTTTTACCGCAGAAGCATTAGCTGTTCTGAAAGCCTGCACATACGCCCAACTTAACAATGGTTCCTTCACTATCTATACAGGCAATTAAAAAGTGAGCTGCGATAACAACATAATTGCAGAAATCCGGAATTTGTGCATACAACACCAAAAAAAAAACTACCACTATGCTGGGTGCCCACTCACCAGGGCATACCCCGAAACGAAAACGCTGACGTTGCTGCAAATTCGATGACAAATTCATCGACAATTCAACTCATCCCTCCGCATGATAATAACCTTCTATGACACGTCCATAAAAAAGCAGCCGCAGACTGGATCAGATTGCAGAACAGATACAAAAGATTCAATCTTCACGGTCCTGGTTTATCGTATCCAGCAAACTGTCCAACAACTTGTGGTCGATGTTTGTCCGCCTCTGCATAGGTCCCAAGCAAATTTCACATGAACACCTTTCATCTGGCAATTCGGCATAAAGCTGCTCTTGCGGCGGTATTCTTTGTATTCGTAAAAAAAAAAAACACAAAGCAAACCCTCAGATTTGTTAGCCGAGCCCACCTCAAAAAATTCAACTACTTCACAAATACGCGTCCTAAATGAATGACAAAATTGTATAGCCGTACAATAGTAATCTGTTATGAACCATCTAAGTAATTGTTAGTAATTGTTACCAATGTTCAAATATGGGTTATAAGTTTGTGTTAGGGAAGAAGTCGCGGGACACAGCTAGCCAAGTAGTCGCCGGGAGGGTTGTTGACTCCTTCTGACTATACAGGCCCATGCTACAAAAAAATTATATCCCTATGCCTTTATATCAAACATTATCACAAAAGAGAAATAAATAACTATTAAAAGAACCCAGATAGTTTGCAGACACTGTAGATTCTGTAGAAAAAAATCTGAGAATAAAAAAAGAATAAAAGAACATCAGTACCCGAATTATTATTAGAGTTGACCGGTTGTAATGGCAGCTACGGTCTCTACCCACCCAACCATTGATTTTTCTGTGGCGCGTATATTTTAAGAAAAGCAAAAACAAAAGGTTCTTTCACCTAACAAATCCATAATTTTGTTATTTATTCAATCTATTCAACATTGAAATTAGTTAATTGTTGACACATTATTAACTTCACCAAAGCAATTTCTTAAACATTTCGTTTATTTCTAATTACAAAATAGCACATTTTCGCCAATTAATAACTAGTAATTTCAACTTCAGTTATTCAGAGCCAATATTCAAAAGTTACCTAAGGGTTAAAGCTATTAGGCAGCCAGCTGATAAGCTAAGCTAGCTGGAAGTCAGTGAAAAATCAAAATATTTAAATGAGGTGTATCATTCACCATTAGATCCGGCGAAAGCCTCCGAAGTCGCAGATGTGATTGTTTTTATGGTTTGTTTGTTAAGAAAAAATTAAAAGTAATAATTTGACTGTTACACCATAACTTATTATTATTATTATTTTTTTTTGGTTTTGGTACGCCGGGATCAAACTGCTGTAACGAACTGTAGCAAGTTTTTTTGTTTTTGTTTTTTGTTATTGTTTTTTAGGTTAGGTTGTTAGATATATTATTTTATTTTATTTTTTTAATCTCTGTTTGTCATGTAAGTAAAGATTTTTAGTGATTGCTGTTATAATGGTGCGGGCGACGCTTAAGCTGTACCTTATTTTACACATTGTTGAGCTTGTCTTGCTCGTCTTCCATTTACGTACATAAGAATTGGTATTTACTTCCTACTTCCACCATGCGGCTAATCTTTAAAGCGTCGAGTTGGCAATATCTGATCCGATAAGAAGCAGACTTGGAAGTGCGGAAAATTCTGACCAATAACAAAATTTTTTTGTATTATTGATACTTTGATCAATATCTCGGAAGAGTACCCGCCGATGCAGTTTTTTTTTTTTTCTTTTAATTTTTTCCCAATGTTGCTGAGCGTGCTGAGCCTGGTAAACCTCCTGCTCAAAATCCAACAAATTCCAAAAATTTAAAAATATCGGATTTAGCGGCAGTCGCCGAGGCTAATAACTCGTTAGTCTCGCAATTTCTTAAAATATAAACAGATTTTACAAAGCACATGTGACTTTTAACTAGAATTTTCTTTTTACCCGAGCTGGATAAAGCACGTCTGGTCTGGTTGACGGTTAGTTGAAAAGACCGGACCCAGGAAGTCGTTCGACTGAGCCTGACCTAGGAGATGACACTTTGACATCTGTCCAATTGACAGCAAGGTTTGCTACATCTCGGTTTTCAATGTAGGGTAGTCGTTACAACGGAAGGACTGGTTAGTGTCTTGACTAAACTGACCGTTAACCTTTTTGAATGACCTGCCCGCAGACGATAATTGAGGAATAAATATTTAAAACTTTATTGACAGGAACTGTACACTACAAATCTTTGAGTCGTAGGCACCGGAAGCTAGTACTCTAATGTAATTATATATCATATTTTATCAGCTATCTAATATAATAAACAAAAAATAATGACAAGCACCACTACAGATATATTGGAAGACTATCAGGATGCACCCGTTCAAGGAGGTTTCCATAAAGAAGAGCTAAGGAAAACCCTTTACCCGAAAACATATCTACTTAAAAAGATATTAAAACTAAACAATTATAGCGTTTTTGTTAAATGGCTGGGGTTTCCCAATGTAAAAAAATTGGAAGCCGGCCCACTACACATATATATTTCGAAATTTGAAATGTCAATAATTAGAAAAAGTGTAACTAAACTATAAGGCTTTCGTTTGAAGATCTATAATCAATAATTTAAATAAATTATGTTTGCAGTTAAATATTTGCTTAAAAACTGTTTCTTAGCTTCACCCCTTATTCTATGGCTATGCATTTTGTCTTTTGAGATACTTCGTCTAGTTCCTTTATATTTTAAGGTGGTTTGAAGTGAAAAAATCTGGTATGCCCAAACGTGCCAAAATGCCGCTCCTTAACAAAACCCTGATTATCGTTCCCAAATACATATTGTAAGTCAACCATGATGCAGGAGATTCTACCTACTTTCAACACCTTGCCTCCGCTTTATGTAACATACTAGTCAGATTAAATGAGAGTGTCTACCTTAAAAGGTGAACGTACGATATTTTAAGATTAGTTTGATCCAGTTAAACGCAGCAGTTAAAAAAAGCAAAGTGCAGAAAGCCACAAGACCATAAAACAATTTACGGATGTGAATATTATGCGGATCTTTAACTTTTTTCAGCTAAAAAATGCTTTAAACCCATGATCTAAATGGAAAAACATAAACGAAATTTCATTGAATTGAGAAGGAGGAATGGATCCAATTGGTATAATATGAGGAATATATCCAGTTAGGAGTTGAACAGTTTGTTTTCTTAATGCCAGATACAATAACTAATCAGCCCTTAAACAAACAGTAAAGTGGCATCTTATGTATAGTAAAACGGACAACCAATGCAGTTTAGTTTTAATTCAAAATGGTAATAAAATAGAGTTCGATGGAGTATCATGTAGATTGCTTATACGATTGGGCATATTTTTTTACAACATTCTTATATTGGAACACACTATTGAAAAATCAAATTACAAGCATATATTATAATCATATTATTCCTGAATGAGCACGGTAAAAAAATACGGTATACAGTTATTTGATTTAAATGTAAGCTATGATGGGCATGTAAATAAAAAGAGACTCAGACAATTATAGAGATATATTTTTAAGAAAAGAGTCAGACGTATAAGTAGGATTCAGTACCAAAACCTTCATCAGTCATTTTTATTCACGTTCACAAAGTGATAGGGGTATATTGTCCGACATACTTTTTAGTTTTCTGATTCAGACAAAGTATTTAGATTTTTTTGTGACACGTTCATTGGGAGGCTGACAAATCGATAACATGTCGAAACACCTCAAATCGCAAAGACAGGATTCAGGGTATCCCCTAGTCGGGTGCCCCAGACTAAGGCCCTTTACTTGTTTGTAGTGTTTTTGAAAAAGATAACAATAAATTTACATTTACGTGTGTTAGAGATCATAAGCCGACGTCTTTTATTTGAAATTGAATAATCTATCCCAAGAATATAATTTCGTTAAAATCCTTTTTCTTAAATGTTCAACATATTCAGCTTAGCGGGAATGTGTGTAATGGGTTTGCCACTTTGACATAAAATGTAGAATTTTTAGTAATTTTTGTTGGTGAGGGTATTTAAATACGGGTTAAGTTTTTCGGGATGAGAATGCACGCAAACTTATTCATATTTGTACATGTATATTTACTTTTGTGGTTACGTGCCCATGATTTGTTGGCTTCCTATTCGACATACATATGTTTGTATGTAAGCGTATATATGCAGAAAATGAAGGCCGAATTTTTTTTCTTATTCTTTTTCCCCCAACGAAGAAACGAAGATCGCCAAAACTATTGGTAAATCTGATACACACAAATACTTATCCACTGTTAACACATAAAGGCATGTGTGCGGCTCGTGCCTAACGAAATCTTTGTTGGATCATTGTCGACCCCATTTTGCAATGCGAGTTTCGTTTCTGAGAATATACATATTTATATTAGATCATGACGTGGCCGGTCGATCAGTTCGAAACTAAATATATTCTCACGGTTTAATTGCAACATAAGTGAGTGTCATTTATATCAAATTAAAATGTCGGGCAAATGCACTGCAAACTTAACGGCGCATGCAGCATAAGCACACATATACACGCATACACACACATACACATACACACACATACACATACACACACACATACAGCGCATGAAAAACGGTCCGTAGAATACTACCACAGTAAGTCATAGCTCATCGTAAAAGGCGATGTAACTCGTAACCGCCTGCAATATGCCAGGTATCCACTGGATAGGCGCTAGACACCAGTGTGGCGTCTTGCCAATACGAGAAGGCAACTAAGCCTGAGACCAGTAAGGCCTTAGGATGGAAAATTCACCCTGTGTTTCGACGACATCTAGGCTGACGGTAGTAAGCGGAACGAAATCTAGCTGTAATGGCTGCTAGACTAAGGCTGTTCCCGCCACGTCCCGTCAACAAATGGAATCTCTATAGTACGTTCCTTGCTTCGTCACCAATAAGTTGGCTGTACAGATTTAGTTGAGTCACTCCTGACTAACGTGGCGATTATCGTGATGCCTGGACATTGCTGCAAACCGAACTGGATTGATACGGCACCTATGATCCCAACGACTGGGATGGCATTTTCCCGAATAAAACACTTGCGCCCGCCTGCTGCAAGGTCATCAATCTGAGCGAGGCCTCGGAGTGCACCACCAAGCATGCCATCCAACAGGGCTGTCTGCAGAAGCTATTGGGCATACTGGACTCGAGGACTTTGATATTGGCCAGCGTGGTGTTGTCCGTGGCAGGCATACAGCTGCTCATCATACTCTTTGCCTGCTGCCCGTATCGGTTCTTTCGCCGCAGCTACGACCACGTTTAGGCTACGCAGCGCGGATCCCATCTATCGATTTTGGAAGGCAGCCCCTTAAAACGTAGTCTGTAGTTTTGTCACATGCATGGAAAATAAAAACTCGTTGCCGTCTCTTAAGAAGCTCGCTGATAAGCAGAAAGATAAATTTAAAAAAAGAAAAACTCACAGCAATTATGGATTGTGTGCAATCCATAATTTTTCGTAACTGTTCATTCCAATTCTATATTTGTTTTTATATTACCATATTTAAAAACTTGTTAATGTTATTTCTATCTTAGCTTATTTGGAGCTCTATATATCTCAATAGTTGTTCTCTTTTTATAAACCTAACTGTTAAATGTGTATTAGTATACATTATAAAATTCATTATAAAAAACTGGACCCCTTTGCAGTGATCAGTGTCACCGTGCTAAACAGGGGGAGAGTTCCAACCTTCACCAAAGCAAGACACGAATCCGTAATCGATCTGACGTCTGTCAGTCGCCAAATTGCAATGCGCACAAGATGGGAAGTCTCCCAACTGTATACTCACACTGACCATCAAGCCATCATCGGGCACATCGGAGGGCAACCAAACAGCCCAGTTCGCAACATGCGCCACACAGTCTAGTACATTCCGACTCTAAACGAGGACTCCCTAATCTTCATGTTCGTCACCACAAATTCAGAAAATGCAGAGCAACGCGCTAATTGGTTTATCCGAGCAATGGGAAGAGCCTGTGACGCGAAAGAAAGGGGAAGAGCGCTAAAAGAAGCCATAGACCAGTTCATTGGTGCAATTAAGAGGTCGACGATGCCCGAAGAGACTGCCACACAAGAAAACGTCGGCACCATATCACCGAGAGACCAACTAGGCTTGCCCGCTACTGCAACAACATGCAGATGATGCCCGAACAGCATTCGGCTACAAGCGCTCGACGCTCACCTAACCCATTTAAAGGAGCAAAGCTAACTGCTGGAAGCAACCATGCGACGATGCCAACGAGCAACATTTCGACCCCGCCTACAAGATCGTAATGGAAAAGCTGACAAGAAGCCCCATGCCACCACCTGGAGCAACCAGCCAACCAGTCTGAACTGGAGTACCAACTCACTCGTTCAACACTGGTGAGATAACCGCTGCGCTGAAAGTCATAAAAATGCCAGGTCCTGATGGAATTCCCGCACGCGCGTTCAAAATTATAGCAATCGCCTTCCCTGTTATTTTCGCGGAAGTATTTAATCAAAGCATCCATGAAGGAATATTCCCGACCAACTGTAACATGCTGAGACTGGTGCTTCTTCCCAAGGCCAGAAATGATTTTCGAAATGATCTCAACATACGACTAAGCATGCTAGACGTCACTAGCAAACTGTTCTAATGAATACTCTGCAATCGACTAGAAAATGAGTTAGACATTCGCTAAGGGCTCTCGGACCTTTAGTTTGGCTTCAGGAAGAAAAAAGCAGTGTGGACGCAATAAACCAAGTCATGGGCATTGCACGTGCCGCTTTAAAGGGCACTAGATGGTATGGTGGTTCGAAAAGTTCTGCCTATAACTACACTAGTCGTACAAAACCCGTTCAACTCTGCTAGCTGGCCAAAAATCCTCCGGCGCTGTCTGGAATAGGTGTCTCATTCCGGCCGCCGCAGGCAAGAAATCACTGTTTGCTGTGAGTAAATGCGCAGCCTGGCAGCAGCATCATATGCTTTGCCGACGAAATCATAACGGTGGCAAAGGAAAAACACCAGGCGGAGCATACTACCAACACAAGTAAGCCACGGTAGCGCCTTAAAGCGAGACGGTCCTGATAAGCAGCAGGAAGATAGTAGAGATTGCCAGAATCCAAGCTACTCGTAGCCCGCCGTAAAGTACTTGGCCACTCTAATAGTCCACAAGTTGAGTTTCCAGCAACACCTGGCATTTATCGGAAATAAGGCGAGCAGAGCAACCAGCTATCCAGTCGATTGTCAGCGCAGCAGACGGCTAATCTGTAATGTAGTCCGGTCAATAATTCTCTATACAGTATCCAGGCGATGCGCGCTCCGGGTCGTTTGTGCATCGTGCACCGTGTCAGAGGACGCAGTGTTAGTGCTAGCAGGTATGCCGCCCCTAGACAAATTAGCCACAGAGGACCAAACTAGTGCGACACATCGAAGAGGCGCCATGACTGAATGGCAGACGAGGTGGCGGACTACTTCTAACGGTAGCTGGACGAAGCACTTAGTCTCGGACTTACGGCGGTTGATGAGCATGAAGGACAAACAAACCGACTTCTCCTTAACTAAGCCACTGCGTGACCATCGAAAACGCAGAACATGTATTTTTTGTATTTCCTAGATTTTCTGCCAAACGGGAAGAGTTATGCTATAGAATTGAGAGACCTTTTACGGTTACTGGCTTAATATTCTATTCTATCCACATGTCTGCAAAAGTCATAAGATCCTTGAATTGGGCTGAAAGACAGCACAATTTGAATTCAAACTCCAGATAAAACTCTAGAAGAGTCTTTCATGCCATCTCCCCCTCGTGAGGTAATACTTAGCAGTGGTTCCTCGAGAGGAATACGCAGACTAGGGGTGGGTTTAGTGGGTGAAAGTCCCACAATTCGGCTTTTAACGCTTTCCATCCTATACTAAAATAAAAAGAAAAAGCATAATCACACACACACACAACCAAAACAACAACCCAACAAAAAAATCATGCGGGTGAAATAAAGATGAACAAACTTGAGGTGGACTTGACTCAGCAGAGGGATGATTCCGTATTCGCAAAGTCAGCCTGAGCAGAACTCCATGGCACACCGCAGCAGCCTTGGCATCATCGGGGATCACTATGCACGAACTCGTCCATAATACCATGACTAACGAAATGGACACACCAATGAGAGGAAGAAATGCTGGATACTCTTCTAACTCTGATGAGCAAACTCGGCAATATAAAAGATGAAATCTGTTACCTCTTAAGCGAAAAAAAGTCAGCTGTTCAATATATCAACCAAGGCATGAAGGACTAACCCAAATGAAGAAATTCCAGCTATCTATAAGCGCACAGCTGGAGAACCTCCGTCTGCGTGGAAATATCTGCCCGAAGTGCAAGCGCCAAGTCTCTACCACTCAAATATACGCTGCATTGATTCCAACACCTCAACTTATCCTTAAGAATCCGGCCAAGCGAAGCCTAACCTAGAGAAGCAAAGCAAGCAAGCCGGATGAACGAGCTGCACCAAATAAACTAAGCGGAAAATCTGCTCGAGCGCAGGTAAATCCGAAAGGCAAAGGACATCTGGCAAAAGGTGAGGCCGCGCCCTCGAAAACCACCAAACAGAGGCAGTAAACCAGATGCACTGCTAGTCAACTGCAAGGACTCGGCAGCATACGCCCAAGTGTTGAAACCCTTGCAAGCCGCCGCTTCGCCGCAGGCGGTGAACTTCTTCTCCGGATGGGAAAACTAGGGGATGAGGCTAGCTGATTAAGGCGACTTAAACAAAATTAGGTGAATTTGCGAATTTGGAAGTTACAAAAATGTCGGCTTCTACAATTTGGGCCATCGTAGAACAAACGTACTTTGTGCTCATCAACAACTCGGAAGAGGTTTTGGCATCTCGTTGCGATAAGAAACGTTGACCTTCATTATGTTGATCTCACTGCAATCAACACAGAAGAGAAAGAATCTTGTCAAAAACCAGCTAAATAAGAAGCTATATGTCCAATTAGGTTGAAAATAGATTCACATTCGCATTCGCAACGGACGTGTGTTTTTCTTGTGCCTTGAAATAGTAAACTTTTGCCGATTTAATCTATCCCGAACTAGCATATTTTGGGCAATAATTATTATTGTGACTGTGTGGGATACATCGGTTTTGTGAAACTCACAGTTTTGACAATAATTGGCAGTTTTTATGTAAATATTGTTGTTGGTGTTGTTTGGTTTTATTTTTTCATTTATGCTTTGGGGTGCATGATGGGTTTTATGAGGCAGACAAAAAGGGGCTTTGGGGATATCTTCGGCCAGTTTAAAAAACTGTCCGACGGTTTCTCCGTCGGGTTCTGGATAATGATTTCAAAGCTATGAAGCATTGAACGAATCTCATAGGCGTAAAAAGTATATATTACGCTGTTTATTGGCCCTACCACATCCTAATTTACAATTAATTCATTATTCATATCCTTCTCCCTACATCAAACACAGAAGCGACGAAAACAATATCGTTCCCATGGATATTGCTCCTTCTGTCCCAGAACCTGATTTTGATTCTGATGTTATTAACGCTGTTGACACTGATCAACTTTCTAGTGCTAATAATCCGGCCGAACCAAATGGTCAATCAACCAAGGATACTGCTCCATTGGAAGCTATTGCTGAAGTTCCAAATTTGACCCTTGTAGGTGTTCCACAAAAAAAAACAAAAAAATATTTAGGAACGTTGCAGTCGGACGAAACGGACTGCGTAATACTCGTTCACAGTACACGGAAGTTATTATTGTTATTTTGGAAAAATATACAATTTTTATATTTCATAGGGGCGGGGGTGAGTGTGGCCAACATTTTTCGGCTCGATCTTAAGAGAAGGTCATCCAAACACTGTCTGCCAAATTTTGTGACTTTAGCTTCAAAATTGTGGGAGATATAGCTTTTCGCGATTTGCGAGGGCGGCAGTAGGAGGGAGAGGGCGTGGCTGGGAAATTTTCTTACCGAGCTTTGAAAGGGGTGACCAGCCATCTACGTTTAAAATTTGGTGACTCTAGCTCCAAAATTGTGGGACATATAGCTTTTCGCGATTTGCGGGGGCGGGAGTAGGAGGCAATGGGCGGTGCCGGGAAATTTTTTTAGAATCGTTAAAGGGGGTGACCCGCCATCTACGTTTAAAATTTGGTGACTCCAGATCTAAAAATGTGAGAGATATAGGCTTTCGCACTTTGCGGGGGCGGGAGAGCGGGGGTGGGCCTGGGCGGTAAATTTTTGTAGCCTTATTTAAAGGAGCTGACTTTTCAAATTTGTTGACTCCAGCTCTAAAACTTTGGAAGATATAGCAATTCCTGCTTTTTTAAGACGGGGGCGCTGGGGGGCGTTGGAGTGGGCCTGGCCAGGATATCAAGGTCTTAATCTTTTGAGGAGGTCACCGGGAATCTACATACCAAGTTTGATATCTCTAGCTTTAAAATTGTGTAATTTATACACATGTTACCGTTTTGAGCCTGCAAATATATCGATTTTAGCGATTACGGAGGCGGAAGGGGGCGTGGCCGGAACATTTTTTGTGTGATGTTTGGGAGACCTTACCAGTAATATATATTCAAAATTTGGTGACTCTAGCTCTAAAACTGTGGGAGATATAGCCATTTCTAGAAGCCAGATCTAGTAGGCGAGGCCGGGAAATCAGGGGTTCATTTTTTGGAGGAGATCACCAGCTATATACATACCAAATTTGATGACTCTAACTTTAATATTGTGGGAAATATTCAACTTTAATCGATTTGCGATTTGAGGTCTATCGACATGTTATCGATTTGCCAGCCTCCCAGTGAGCGTGGCACAAAAATCTTAACACTTTGTCTGAAGCAGGTAACTACAAGTATATATGCCAAGTTTCATGCCTCTATCTTCAATAGCGTCGAAAAATATTGCATTCATGCGGACAGACGGGCGGACAGCATGACGGACATTTCACAAAACCAATATACTAGTTTCACTTCGTGAACGAGTATAAGACAACAAATATGTGTATCTAGGCGTGCCCCTAACACTACATCTGATGATATCAAGGCCTTTGTTCTGGCCAAATTGAAAGCCAACATTATTGTGGAAAAATTCCAATTTGCGTACATTCGCGAAATGTCTTCATTTAATATAAGTGTTCCGGCAAAATTAGCTGTAATGAGTTAGGCCAGATCACTTAATCATTAAAGAATACACTGAGAAAAAAAAAGTCGGTCTCCGATTGCACTTCCGGCTCCTGGTGGTAATCTAAACCTACCTCTTGCAGTCTCTGTTAGTACAAAAAACTAACTAAACTAACTAAACTAACTAACTAAGCTAACCCTCTCGCTTGGCTACCAGAATGTAAGAGGTCTTTGTAGCAAACTTTGCAAACTTTATTTTAGTAGCCCATCTCTTCCTTTTTATGTCATAGCCTTCTTCTCTGGGATGTCATAATGTGATATCAATACTATCCCATATTCTCTTTATAAATACTTGGTCTTGTTTTTTTTTTTTTGATTACCCGATCATGCCCTGAAGATCCTTATCACACCACTTAAGAAGTTTTCATTGGTTTACCTGTCTGGGTACTAAGCCCAGGTAGTAAAACTCCAGATCGACCTCGCCAATTTCGGAAATCAGACTTTGCCAAACTAACTCAGCTCTTATTCCAGACTAAATAACTTAAGAAACAATTAGTAATACCTGTTATTAATAAAAAGTTGTTGGTATATATTAGTTCTGATTGTTTTATGACCATTTATGTATAGATAGTGGCCTTATTTTGACCAAGAGCACCGAAAATCGTTCCTCCTGTGAGTGGAACATCATATAAATTACTCCTTGCCGCATTAATTTTATTGAGTGATATCTTAATTGATAATCCATTATTATATCTATATGAATGTTAGGTCAAACAGCCAACAAATTAATTCTGTCGCCTTTAATAAAACATAAGAGTCAAAAATTCGCAGAAGATTTACCCAGAGAAATCATTTATATCGACAAAAGAAAAAGGTTTAGCTTTAAAATGTTGTTATATTGCCGTCTTGACATCGATTTTAATGACGAATATCTTAAACGACGCCTAATAAATGTACCTATATAAATACGACGACGAACGAAAGATATTTTTTTTTTCGACTTTTCCCCGAATTTTAAAGTCTAAAAAGCGAGGAAAATACTGCAAAAAAATTATTATTTTCGTAAATCAAAAGTATATAGTTGCAAAACTAATTATTTAAAGCTGAAAGTATGTATGAAAGATTAAAAGATATATTTATTAGCTTTCAGTAATCGTTAAACTTTTCAAAATCGGTTAATACATTCAACATAATGCAAACTTACCTCTAAAAATAAACTTAAACAAGTAAGAACGTTGCAGTCGGACGTAACTGACTGCGTAATACTCGTTCACAGTACATGGAAGTTATTATTGTTATTTTGGAAAAATATAGAATTTTTATATTTCATAGGGGCGGGGGTTAGTGTGGCCAACATTTTTCGGCTCGATCTTAAGAGAAGGTCATCCAAACACTGTCTGCCAAATTTTGTGACTTTAGCTTCAAAATTGTGGGAGATATAGCTTTTCGCGATTTGCGAGGGCGGCAGTAGGAGGGAGTGGGCGTGGACGGGAAATTTTCTTACCGAGCTTTAAAGGGGTGACCAGCCATCTACGTTTAAAATTTGGTGACTCTAGCTCCAAAATTGTGGGAGATATAGCTTTTCGCGATTTGCGGGGGCGGGAGTGGGCGTGGCTGGGAAATTTTTCTGTGATGTTTGGGGGACCTTACCAGTAATATATATTCAAAATTTGGTGACTCTAGCTCTAAAACTGTTGGAGATATAGCCATTTTCAATTTTTTAGGGTGGGTGCGCTGGGGGGCTTTCTTGTGGGCGTGGCCTCATTTTTTGGAGGAGATCACCAGCTATCTACATTCCAAATTTGGTGACTCTAACTTTAATATTTTGGGAAATATTCAACTTTAATCGATTTGCGATTTGAGGTGTATCGACATGTTATCGATTTGCCAGCCTCCCAAAAATCTTAACACTTTGTCTGAAAAGATAACTTCAAGTATATATGCCAAGTTTCAAGTCACAAAATATTGCGTTTATACGGACAGACGGACGAAGAACATGACGGACATTGCACAAAACCAATATACTAGTTTCACTTCGTGAACGAGTATAAAAATACCATGTTTTGAAAATTAAAAAAAAAAAATCTCATCGTAGAAAAGTTTTTAAAGTGATTTTTGTCATTTGTGGCCCTATATATATCAGAAAAACTAGGATTGGTAAATTATACAAAAAAAAATTGGATTTTGTTACCTAGTGTAGTCAATCAATTTCCCCATTAATCAGTGTAAGAAGATTACACCAAGCATGGTGCTACGACTAGAAAGAGAGGGAAGATTTATATGTAATGGTCTACTAAGGTAACAAGGCATGCCAGAATTAGGATTCTAGTTAACACTGAGGAGGGCAAAGAGCAGAAATTGTTTTTGTACAGATTTAATTATATCCTGGTGATCCTTGTATTGGGGCCACCATATATAAGATCCATATTCAAGAATTAGACGAACAAGTGAAGTATATAGGGTTTAAGTAACGTAGGGATCGTCAAATTGTTTCGACCAGCGTTGTATGAATCCCAGAACTCCAAAAGCTCGATTAGCAGCAGTAGATATATGTCTGTCAAACTTAAGCTTGGGATCTAGAAAATACCCAACTTATCAACCGACTCAATACGCTGAAGTGGTTTACCTTTAAATAAATAATTATTCAAAAAAGGGCATTACTGTAATTAAGATTTAATAAATTTACTTGATACCAGGTTTGAAAACTGTCAAGATCGGATTCCTATCTTTGGCTAGATGGAAAATTAGTAGACGACAGGCAAAGTTTTACGTCATAGGCGTATATCAGCACGCGATTGTGGTTTATCTCAGACGGAAAGTTGTTTATGAATAAAGGGAATAACAACGGCACAAGGTGACTTCCATGTGGTACTCCGGAACTTAAACAACTCGTACAGGTTTAGGGACAAGGTCATTAAGTAAACGTTTTTTGTTTTAAAAGATATATAGTTATATACCTAAGGAATTAAGTTCTTTGGAAATCCCAGAAGATAAAGTTTGTGCACTAAAATCGAATGATTAACAGAGTACAACGCCTTACTGAAATCAGTGTAAATAACATCTGTTTCCATGTTATTTTGTAATCCCTTAATAACAAAAGATGTGAATTCGAATAAGTTAGTGGTAGTAGATCTATATTTCATAAACCCGTGCTGGGAGGGTGAAATTATAGATCAGCAAAGATATTGTAGTTCACAAGTTATTAACTATTATTGAAAACGTTTATACAAAGGCTTTAAGAGACCTTCGGCACAGTACCTAAGCACGCAGCCTGACACTCCAACAGGTCCCGGTGAAAATTCGGGCTTGATGACCCTTATATCATTTAAAAGGGAACTTTCTGTGATCAAATGCCCCAAAATTCAACTAGAAGCATTTACATGATAAGGATATGGCAAACCAGGAAGATAATACTGAGAGCTATAAGTCGTTTGAAAAAAGTTAGTAAATAAATTTGCGGTAGCCTAATCTGAGCCAGCTGTCGTTTTTGTTCATTTATTAGCACAAGCTTGCATATTAACGCTAGATTGTTGATCAGCATTAAGTGCAATCTCTGAATCAAAATACTTTTCTGACTTCATGTCGCGGTCGTACTGAACGGACGGGTTTCGTTTGCGCTCCGTGGAAACCTCATAGAATATCCAAAGACATAGCAAAATGTTTTGAGTGATCCAATAATAGCGAAAGCACCCTGTAACCGTAACAATACCGTAACCAATAATGATAACAACAACAACATACAAACGGAAGAAACATAAAAATCCGAAAGCGAGTTAGGCTGTCCAGACCAGCATAATTCATTCAAAAAAAAGCTAGCGAAAAAACAAAAATTAACCGTGGCAATAATGGTAGCGAAATACAGCTCAAGTGCATTAGTAAGCATACAATTTGCGCTTCTTTGAGATACAACATTCCACAGAATTCTAAAAACTTTAAATATACATTAAACAAAACTACAGATTCTAAACAAGCAGTGACTAAATATTTCAATGAAGCAAGCAAAAACTGTTACACATACCAGTTCAAAAGCTGTTACGGACTATAAGTAGTTCCCGCCTCCCACTCCTGGCGTCTCGCTCGCAAGCGCTTTGAGATCGAGAATAAAATTTTCTAAATGACAGAAATATCGATGTATTGCTGCTTTCATAGATGCACCTTACAAACAAATATATCTTCCAAATACCAGGGTACCTCTTTTACGCTACGAACCATTCAGATGACAAAACTCACGGTGGCACTGGCATATTAATTAGAAGTCTATTGTACGACCAGTTTTCCACAAGCTTGAAACGAATTAGTTGCAGTCTATAACCATAAATTTGCAATGCAGCAGCGTCACAATTACTCTGACTGCAGTCTACTGCCCACCTAGAGTTTCGATCTCAGAGAAATAACACTAGGTAACAATATCCAATTTTATTTTTGTATTTTTTACCAAACCTAGTTTTTCTGATACATATGGGGCCCCAAATGACGAAAAACAACTTTAAAAATTTTACTATGGTGAGATTTTTTTTTTAAATTTTCAAGTTTGTATGCATGTATGCATTTCTCTGCTATATATTCTGTCTGCACTATGCTTTCCGATCGTAACTTTCATGTAGTTCTGGGTGATTTCCATATTGCCGGAACTACTTAGATCTCTAGTCTCGATTCTAACGTGTTGAGTTCCACGACCCAAAAGGATTTTCTCGACAATTTGTTTGGCATTATTACGTCAAATCAATGCTAACCCAAATTCTCTTTACAAAATGCTTGATCTTGTTTTTAGTTTTCTACACTATATCTCTGAAGATCCTTATCACCGCATTTTAGAGGTGTTGATGGACTAACCAGCCCCAGTGCTAAACCCAGGTAGTAAGCCTGCAGATCGGGCTCGCCAATTTTGAAAATCCGACTTTAGTAAACTAACTCAGGTCTTATCCCAGACTGATTGGTGTTGGCTTTACATGTGTAGGGACATGGATAGTGCAATCACGATTGTTTATTCCAGTTTTAGCCATCTTTTTGATACATGTGTCTCTCAAAGCCTTTGTATAAACTATTTAATTTGTCCATGGAGTCAAGTTCTTTTCCTAATATTTGGAAAGAATCATTTATTATTACTCTCCTTAACAGTTCAATGTCAGATTTCATCGGAAACAGACGTGCTTGCGGAGAGTCACCTATCAAAGTGCTTTCAAATTAAAAAATAAACACAGAAAAGACAAGTGTACACATAAGTGGCATAAATCTAATAGCGCGCACGCGCGCGCTATTTCAAACTAAAAATTAACAATTAACAAGAAACACACAGAACTAAACATTAAACTATATAATTATCAGCCAAATAATTTTTCAATCAAGACCCTAGTGTTGTACACGATAGTTACCACTATCGAAACAATAGGTTAGCGCCTTAGTGTTGTGCACGATAGTGCAACCGAAAAACAAAAATGCAACCATTTTAGAGTGACAGAAAAAACAAAAGTCACTGTTGCCTTCATCAAATTAAACAAAAGACAACACCACCTAAACCGACAAATAACCTTAGCACACCTACAATTCCAACAAAAACCATGCAACGCAGTACCACCAACTACGAAAACCTACAGGACATCATCGACTTATCCCAAGTCGACAAATTAATAGAAAAAAAGAAAAATATCATAAGCAAAAAAATTAAAATCGCACTAAGAAATACCACAAAGCGCACCCTTCGTCAACTTAAGGCAACCAACAAGAAATCGAAGCCCAACTCAAACTATAGAAATCATAACTCCGATTCTGACGAATCTATGTCAGCCGACGACAACATAATAAATAACACCTAATATTAATTTAGTTTAAAATTAAATGTGGTCTCGGTTTGACTGACGGGCGGGGAAAACTTAGTTAGCTCCCCCTCCGTCAGTTCAACCGAGAGCATTCTCTACAACACATAACCTAGCTCACTATAACTAATTTTCAAAAATATTAATTCCTAAAAACTATTTTAAATAATTGAATAACATAAAAATGTTTTTAAACATTCTGTAATGGAACATCAAAGGATACATTAACAACTACAGTGAGCTATTGATAATAATTAAAGATCATAAGCCACACATTATTACAATCCAAGAATCACACATACTTCACAACAACAACTTTCCAACCCCCATAAATTACAAACTTATAACTTGCACCGCATCCAACAGATTCGGTGGAGCAGCTATCTTAGTACACAACTCAATACAACACTATATAATAAGATCCTCCTATACTTTAGAAACAGTCGCCATAGAAATAAAATCAAAACAAAAACTATCAATATTATCCACCTACATTCCGCCAAGTAAGCATTTTCCTCGCAATAATCTCGAAAACACCTTTTTATAACCACAACACCCTTTCAATAATCACTGGAGATTTTAACAGTTGGCAAAATAACTGGGAATCACCACAAAACAACAGAAAAGGTAGTACTTTAGCAAAATTTATCGACCAATCACAATATCTTATATTAAACGACAAGTCACCTACACACTACACAACACACAACACTTTTACACACATAGACCTAACATTCTGCTCCTCCCAAATTGCACCGTTCACCGAATGGAAAACTGTCAATTTTCTACATGGTAGCGACCATTTCCCTATTCTTATTTCTGTATTTCCAAATCCCAAAATAGCAAACAACTCTCGACCATATTTTAAAACCAAAGAAGAAGAAACAGGAAAATATTCCATCATATGAGTAACATAATACACAAAAATATTCCAATTAGTTCAAAAACCAATAAAAAAAACAGGTAACATAACCAAAATTATTATGCACAGCGCACACAACACAATTCCTCAGACATCAGCCCACAAAGTTCCTTGGTGGAACACAAAACTGAACGAACTGCGAATCAACAATAATATGATGTGGAGAATATTAAAACGCAACATAACTACGGACAACGCCCTTTTCAAAAAAGAGGTAAAACTCAGAAAAGAAGAGGCTACTAACGCATTCACATCGATAATAGAGCCATCTCCACTGCCAGCAAACATTTGGTCGAACATTAGACGCTTTTGTGGACTAAGTCCAACTAAAAGTATTTACTACATAACCAATCCGATAAATAATATAGTTCGAAATTCAAGTAAAACCAGATACCTTCGCCAATTATCGGTCAGACCTCTTCAGAGATTCCACCTTTAGTAGACAATTCACTGTAGAAAAATATAAAATCACCGATAGGTCTTATTCACCGTCACCCTCTGCACTACTTATATAAAAAAATATTGCATTTATGGAATTTGAAGCCACCATTCAATCTCTAAAAGAGTCAACACACGGACACAACAGGATATCTTATTCTATGATACAAAATAGCTCTCATACAGTTAAATCCAGAATTGTACGACACTTCAATAACATTTTAAACACCCACATACCGCAAACATACAAAACCAGTTTAATCATTCCCATTCTAAAACCACATTCAAATAAAACACAAACATCTTCATATAGACCTATATCATTAAACTGTTGTATAGCTAAAACATTGGATAAAATAATAGCTAAGCGACTCTGGTGGTTCGTTATCCAAAATAAACTTTTACACCAAAATCAATTCGGTTTCAAAAAAAGAAAGTCAGTCACCGAGAATGTACTCTATGCTGACTTTCCTATTACAAAGTCCCTAAACAAGAAACAACACACATCAATCATTACCCTTGATTTTTCAAAGGCCGTTGATAGAATTGGTATACACACATTAGTAAACCAACTCATAGAATGAAAAGCAGGACCCAAATCATTCAATACATAGAAAACTTTATGTCGAAAAGAAAATTCGCTGTTAGAGTTGCATCACAAACATCCAATATCCTACCGTTGAGCCCATACCCCAAGGATCACCATTATCAGTGATAATATTTCTCATTGCATACAATAAGCTAGCCAATATAATATCTATGCGAAAAACAATTAAATTCAGCGCCTATGCTGACGACTTAGTTCTCATCCTTCCTTTAAACAAAGAAAAAAAACATCAACTACAGCCTTGATACACTGTTCGAGAACATACAAAGTTGGTGCTCCTATTCCGGGTCCGCTATTTCAATAAAAAATGTCAACATCCACACATATTCTGCGACAATATCCAAATACCTACAGTCACTTCAATTAAAATATTAGAATTAACAATAAACAATAAATACAGTTGGAATTCTCACATCAGCAAACTCAAAACATCTTTATCTAAAAGTCTTAATGTAATAAAATGTCTCGCTAGCCCTAGGCTTAATTGCAATACACTAACCCTACTCTCAGTTGCAAAAGCTAACATCAAAGCTTGTAAAAAATCTTATAAACTCTACAGACACCCCAATAGCAAATCTCATAAAACACCATAAAATATCTAGAATGACAAAATTTATCTCATCAATTGAACGCTCAATAAGTTCATCGATATTAAATATTCTTCCATACACACCTAACAAAATCCAATATCCAGAACCCTCTTGGTTTTCGCCAAAAAACACAATAGACACTTCACTAAGAATACATAGAAAATAAAACACTGCATCAAATATCTTCAGACAACACTTCCTCAGAATTAAAAACCAACACAAGACTCATATTTATCTTCACCGATGGCGATGCAATTACAATAGAAACACACACACTAAAGTATGGCAATCTACCATACTACTCGCCGAAATGGTTGAAATTTTAGAATCCGTTAAACTAACCAAGAAAGGAAATTTTGTTATATGCTCCGACCCTATGTCAGCCTTAGACTCTATCGCAAATATAAACAACCACGACTACTATCCCTCTCTAATTAGATCACTACTAGTCAACCTCTCACCCAAAGTGGAGATAATTTGAATTCCCGGCCACGTACAAATTAGAGGAAATGAGTTAGCAAAAGCTTCCACACACATGCCCTTGACTTACACTCAAAACAATAATATTAATGACATAAACAGACATTTAAAAAACAAACTTAGTATCGATCAGAAACAACTAATTTCACGACAAATACATGGTATAAACACTTAAACCCAAATTTCCTACACGAACAAGCTCTCTCACAGTAACATACATCGACTTGACCAAACTAAAATAATTCGTCTGCGATTAGGCCACACTAAACTAACTCATGAACACTATCTGAAGAACAATACACCCCCACATGCCCACTATGCTAACATAACAGAACAATTGATATAAAACATATACTAGAATCCTGCTCATCCTTAACCAACATTAAAAAATAACTTTTCAAACAAGTTAACCCGTTAAATATGCTTGCTAACCCTACCGTCCCTTCTTTATGTATGTATGTATGCAGCTTATGTTAAGAGAAGCATATATGATTTCTTCAAAATCAATCGACAATGTAAAGTCAAATGAATTAAACGTTTACTTATTATTCTTCAAATACAAATAAGTTAATTATATTACAACTCAAATCTGGACTTGTTATTCAACGATGGAAACAATCCATTACATGGCGACCGTGACAGAGGTCAAAATAGACCTGGATTATACCTGCATAAATGAACAACAACAATAATAGCAGCAAAAAAGTGCGTGTAAAGTGAACTGGAAAAATATACAAACAACTCAGAAAGCTCGCAGCTGACCCGAAACCAAAAAATAAATAAAAAGAAAGAAGGAAAATCCAAGTTATTTGCTAAATGCAACAAGAATAACACGAATAAGCAGCAAAAGCGCAGCAGCAACAACAACAACGTACGTAGTACAATACAGACAAATATAATTTTTTTTAATATATGTCCAGGCAAACACAAGCAGAGCAGATTGCTCTGGAAGATACTCCTACCTTACAAGAGGCTCTGGAGGTGTGTCCCAATGATGGAGCACGCCCACTCACAATAGCTGAGTATACGGTACGTCAGCAACCAAATCCAAAGCAGAAAAAAAGAGGCGGACGCAAACACAGGCTACTGCAACAACGAAGCCTGATGATGACCAAAGCAGCAACGACAGAAGAGGAACGAAGCACCTATCAGGAGGAAGTGAAAAAAATCAAAGCGACTTTGCAGAAGAGCAAAGTAATGTAAAAAGAAATGCTGCAGTAATGCAAATGCCTGGATCTCGAAATAATTACTGGTAATGTGATCTCGAAGACAGATCCTCCACTAATTGTTAATAACGAACAAATGTTATAAATACAGTTGAGGTTTCATAACCTGAATTGAATCTTATAACTATACTAATGATAATTATTGTAGTGATATTGTGTGCAAAAACTCTCACTAAATTATATGAGGTACACAATAAATGCCTAAAAAAGAAGTATACTAGTAGGGTAAACGATCTGGATATGATCTAAAAATAATAAATTTGTCCGAATACAGTAATATAAATGTATGTTCAAAATGAACACCATAAAAGCAATTACAGAAGTTTTTGCTAGAGATCCCAACTTCACAACTAGAATTCAACAATTGGTCTCAACGACCCCAATAAATGTAAGAGAAATAGAAAACAAGTATATGAATAAGTATTAGATTTTTCACCGTTAATACATTGCACAAGAGCACAAAAGGCAATAGTATTGACCACCATTCCCGGTGTTATGGATCCAGGTTGGATCCATAAAAAAAGGACACTCCATATTGAAAAAAAATAAATAAAAATAAATAATGAATAAAATTATTCAGAAACCAAAATCATATTATGGAATGGAAAGAAATCCGTACTACATTGATATAAAGAACAAATTTGACAAATCTTATAAGTCATTAGCGCAAAACAGACTCATCCAAGAGATTACTGTTAATAAACATGCTAAAACATTAGTAGACTGCTTTAATGAAACACGTATACTAATACATGACAATAAGAAAAAGTTAAATCTAGAAACTGGTCAGAGGCATCAAAAATTTTAATCAGATTACGATCGCACTTGATATCAATAAAAGGGAAATATATCTTGGATATAGAAATTCAGCATTCAACAGTTCTAAACACCCCTTTGACAATCGAAGCAGGTGAAAAGAAACTTGAAACGACAGACCAGCAAGATCTTAAATTGACAGAGCGGGAAGAGATTATATCGGTAAACAATTTAGATACTGACATACAAGAAAAAGATTTAAATGATGTAACAACCGCAGCTGTCTTAAGAGTAGTTGAATTTTCTGATCAAGATTCAGTCATATTTTACTTCCAGTGTAATAGAACAAAAACCTATTACAATGAAAAACGAATTAGCTTTCCAAAGGACATACATAAAAGAAATTGCACATGCAATTCCAGAATTTGATGGAAAAAAAATAAATCTGCAAAGATTTATTACAGCTCTCGAATAATGAAGTCTAAGATAATTGGCTCAACCCTATACAAAGTCCTGAAAGAGACTACCATTAACGGAATTATGAAGAAATTGCAAGACACAATTGTCGATGAAACACCCGACGTACTAAAAGCAAAAATGGCAAATGTCTATCAAAAAGGCAAAACAGCCACGCAATTTACTAATGACATCGATAATTTACGGAAATTACCTGAATCTTCGTATATAGATGTGGGATTACCATCTGAGCATGCTGATAAGATCAGCACTAAAGAAGCAATTAATGTCGTGATCAAGAATTGTGAGCATTGCAAATTATAGACAATAGTAGAAGCATTCAGAACATTGAATGAAGCCGTTAGTAAGTACTTACACCCTAGTACAGAGATAATGGGTAACACAAGCTCCATTTTATACTCCCAGAGAGGCCAAGTCCAACGTGGTAATTACAACAGAAGTAATTATCGCGGAAACAATTTTAACCGAAACAATGGCCAAAATAATAATTATTATTATGAAAGAGGACGTGGAAATTCTAGAGGAAACAACCGTCAATACGGAGGTAACAACTATAATAACCAATAAAACACCTCAACCAATTACAGTCAAAAAGGTAATGTGCGACACGCCCAAAGTACGTCGGAAAACCAACAGGCACCTTTAAGTACTCAAAACCAATAAAAACAACTGTTCACCCTATCAATCTTAATTTAAATATATTTATCAACATACAAAATGAACATTCTGCTAGAAAGTTGACATTTTTAATAGATACAGGAGCCTACATATCGGTCATAAAAGAAAATTCTGAAAAATTTTTAAAAATTGGTTATAATAATATAACCCGAATTACTGGAATTGGAAAAGGAACATTAAACTCATTAAGCTTAGCATTTCTCGAAATGAGAACCGATAACTTCATTATACCACATAATTTTCATATAGTAGAAAACCGATTTTCCGATCCCTGGAGACGAAATAATTGGAATAGACTTCATTAAAAAATTCAATTGTCAGTTAGATTTCACTACAGACAGTGACAGTTTCATTCTAAGACCCAATAATATTGCACATTCAATACAAATACCAATTTAGAATAGTATCAACAACAACGAGATAATTATACCATCTCGTTGTGAAGTAATAAGAAAAATTAGCGTAAATACTAAATATAACCAAATCCTAATACCTAATCAGGAGATAGGAGATGGTATATTTGTTGGTAATTCAATGTCAGATTCCAAAAACGCACGCGTGCGAATATTAAACACAACCAACAGCAATAATATCTTACATATAAAAGATATATATTTTGATCCATTATCCAATTATCAAATAGCAGACTCACACGACTCTCAAAGAGCAAAATCAATACTAATTAGGTTAAAAAAGAACTTTCCACCAGCATATAACAATATATTGACAGAAATATGTTTTCATTTTTGGATTTGAAACAGAACCAATCACAACTAATAACTTTTACAAACAGTATTAAGATTGAAAGATGATGAACCAAGTTATATCAAAACTATAGAAATCCTCGTTCACAACAAGCAGAAATAGCTAAACAAGTAACAAAACTTGTTAAAGATAAAAAGAAGAACCCTCTGTGTCTGAATATAATAGTCCGTTACTATTAGTACCTAAGAAATCCTTACCGGATTCAAAAGAGCAAAAGATGGCGTTTTGTGATAGACTATCGTCAAATTAACAAAGAAGAATATACGATATTCTGGATCAATTAGGCCGAGTAAAATATTTCTCATGTCTAGATCTAATGTCTGGATTCCATCAAATAGAACTTGAAGAAAATTCAAGAAATATAACGTATTTTTCTATAAGCAACCTTGGCCAAGGTCAAAAGATATTATTTCTGGAAAGGCATGTCTAAAGATATAACCGAGTACATACAAAAATGTCAAAAAGCAAAAATAACAAAGCATAATAAAACTCCACTTATACTGACAGAAACACCAATAAGGGCTTTCGACAGAGTGATAGTAGACACAATCGGTCCGCTACCTACATACATCTGAGAATGGGAACGAATATATAGTCCCATTAATCTGTGATTTAACCAAATACTTGGGTGCCGTTTCAATTGCAAATAAAATTGCAAATACTGTAGCAAAGGCAATATTTGAATCCTTTTTTCTGAAGTACGGTCCAATGAAGACGTTCATTACGGACATAGGAACAAGTTATAAGAATTCGATTATTAATGATTTGTGCAAATATTTAAAAGTAGACAACATAACGTCTACCGCATATCATCACCCGACAGTAGGAACACTCGATAGAAGTCATAAAACTTTTAATGAATACATACGCTCATATATATCAGTTAATAAAACTGATTGGGACACATGGCTTCAATACTTCGTATACTGTTTCAACATGGCACACAATTATTGTCCATATGAGTTAGCCTTCGGCAAACAAAGCAATTTGCCAAAATATTTGAATAAAATAGAGTACATAGAACCACTATACAACATAGAAAACTACGCTAAGGAATCGAAGTTTAGGCTAGACAATGCATATAAAAGAGCACGAGTTATGTTAGACAAACTCAAAACTAGAAATAAGATACATTATGATAAAAAGCTATAGATTTCAAAGCAAAAGTTGGAGATAAGGTTTTATTAAAAAATGAAAGTGGCCATAGATTGGATCCAGAATACATAGGACCTTATACAGTAGTATCAGTAGAAGATGAAAATCATATTTTATTTAAAAACAATAAGAATAAACAACAAAAAGTTCATAAGGATAGGTTAAAATCTTTTATTTCAAAGTCCGTATATAATTTAGTATGGCCATACATAAGTAATAATTAGCATTGGTATATACATAAAGCTTCAACACAAAAGAAAAAAATATATAAAAATAAAAGAACCAACAAAAATGTATATCATTTAAACATTTATTAGTTTACCAATTAAAAATAAAAAAAAGGAAATTTCTTTTTAATTTTCATTACATACAAATGTATATTCATAGAAACTAATATAAAATATAAAAAAAAATATTGAGAAAAACCAAAAAAAAAAAACATATATGTATATATAATAATCATATACGATTTACTAAGAACATAACTTCACTATATTACGTTATTTTTCAAAAGGAGGGAGATGTAGTATACTTTAATAAACATACATATTGAATACACACTGTACCCAGTGTCTTTTAATGTCAAACACATTGTAGCACTTAGCTGCAATGATTACGTAATTAAGTCCCAAGCATAATTCAAGTGCAAGTGTAATATGATCGCACAAGTATGCGATGGGCAGAAGAAACGCCGAGTCAACATGTTTAGCATGCGCGACCGTCCCTTCTTTATGTAGGTATATAACGCTCTCCCTCGCGCTCTCGCTACTATCAGCGCCGAGCATATAAGTAATACATAATGCACTAACGTCTCTGCCGCCGTTTACAGGCATCGAAGTTGCACAGCTTAGGTTAAGACAAGCATATATGATTTCTTAAAAATTAATCGAGAATGCAACTTCAAATCTAAAGAAATCCTGGATACATTACATAGCGATTTGGAATCATTACAATATAGCAGAACGAATCGGGATTGTACCGTCACGTATATTTGCGCAAAATGTTACTCATTTACTCATGAGCACCGGTAATTCTGGTAGGCAGCTTTATACCGATACTCTGAATTGGGCAGAAACCGTGAACGTGTCGCTAAATTAGGCCTAAATTAAATTCCTTGTTGTTTGTTTTGTCCAAATTCTCTCAGGTAGGACTGTCGGTTGAAAACCTGGTCAGTCAACTTTCCCAGGTAATACTCCCGATTTAGCGCCGAATAATACTCGTATTGCTTGAGTAAAGTAGGCCAACATGCAAGCATCTTCCGCGAAAATATGAAAAACAAAACCCCTGCAATCTGTTCGCGAACACCCTCAGTAACTTGGCGTTAAACCAAACATTCCGCCGATTCGGGCCGATCCGAGCTAAGGTTGCGTGCATGAACGCATGTGGACGGCCTGTTTGATTTATTTCTTAATTCAAATATATATAGTTATTAAAAGTGAATAGGACTGATTAAAAGATATATTAGCATTAGCTTTCAGTAGTTGTTGAGCTTTTCAAAATCGGTTACGACATTCTCGAGTAATGATTAATATTCGCAAGTCCACCTCTGAAAAAAACCACTACAAAAATACCAGATTTTAAACATTTTTTTCAAAAAAAGTCTCGCCATAGAAAATATTTTAAAGTTGTTTTTCGTCATATGAGACCCCATATGTATCAGAAAAACTAGGTTTGGAAAACAATACAATCTGGCTGTTACCTATTGTAATTTACGGGATTCTTAAATTCGCGAGGTGAGTGATTTTTCGCAGCTGGTGACTATAATGCTAGACATATGCATTGGGGCCTCGTCTTGTAAAACCAAAAAGATATCGCGCATACAGGCCTGCAGATCTCAGAAAACTCCCAAATCTACATGATTTTGCAATCACCAAATCACAATCACATATATTCGATCGAGAATCGCAAATAACAGAGCAAACTGATTAAAGTACAGAGAACAATTCAATAGATCGCCATCTGCAAAGTACAGGCCGAAGGTAGCAGGGTGAACAAGGCGCTCAAACTTCAGTATATCGCGCAACTATCTCCCACTATTACTATGTAGAGCCCACCAAAATCTAAGTGCTCCAATTACAATAACTGTTTCCCTATAGAGTCCAAGTAGCAGCTGGATCCGCAGTGACAAAGAAAGAGCAAGTGCGTTCACTACACATTTAGAAAATGTGTTCCAGCCAAACCCCGCCAGCAATTCATTCATGATCCCATCTTTATCACTTGTTAAGTTAATCGAACTGCCAAAGTCTGCGGTTATATATATCTTCCCCAAAAATTGAAGAAATCGATTATAGTGATGTTTCCGAAGTCAGGAAAAAATAAAACGCACTTATCGTCATACAAACGGATTAGTTTACTAACCTGTCTTTCAAGGCTCTTTGAAAAATGCACAAAATGCACAAACAATACCGTTGCACCAATATGGCTTTCGCGAAAAATGTGGAACAATTGACTGAAGCGCAAGGACCAGTCAGTCCTGCGACAATTTTTCTCCTTTAATGCCACTTTATATATCCACAATTTATAAATTGGAAATAAAGTAAATTAAGATTATTATAATTATTGGTTTCTTACAAAAAAAAAAAATTTACTTCCGGGGTCAGAAAGAACGATGTTGTGTTCGTCACATATGTCCTATGGGACGATGGGGGAGAAAGAATTATTAATTATATTTTTGGAGCGGATGTTGATTGATTAAAGCTAATAGATTGGATTGGATTTTAAAAGTTTCATAATATTGAATTCGTTATCCAAATCGGAGAAACCATCAAACAGTTTTTTTTAACTGACCCAATAAATGTGGAAAGCTTTTTTTTTGTCTGCCTCATGAATCCCACCATACCTTTTGAACATTATTACAGCATTCACAAGTCCACTTTACGCCTGACTCAATCAGGTCGCCATTGAGGCCAGCACATTTTTCGTGCCACAAATTATCCTACAGCCAGCATTAAACAAAACCAATCTTAACGTTTGCTCACACATTGGGATTTTTGTTTTTTGTTATAAAAGCGTTTGTTTTTATACTGAACCCATTAAAAATGGGTAAATAAGGGTATAATGGTTTCGCGCAAATGTTACATACAGAAGGCAGAAGAAGGCATCTCTGAGCCCATAAATATTCCTGATCAGCATCAATAACCGATCAATTCTAGTTATACCTGCCTGTCTGTCCGTATGTCATCATCAAATTTCTTTCAAATTAACGATACGTCGTGTCGTTTTCTTATTATCGATCATTATCCGGGTTTTGTCCGGTTCTTGGAGCTTATCTTAAAAATTATAAGGGCTAGCATCATCAAATTTGGTTGAATATATTCGGTTAAGAGTTTTTCCTTTTTTGAATACCTCCCATTATTCGCCCAATATATGAATTTCTGTTGTACATAAATTTCAATGCTCTTGGTAGCCCGGGAAAATTCCGTTAAGATCATGCTCACAGTTTAAAAGATATTCACGAACTTAGTTTTCATAGTGGCGGCCAAGCGCAGTAGTTGTTCACAGTGTGCAGCGTGCGTTTACATCACCAATTTTCTTCGAAGTATGGAAAACTATGGAAAAGACAGAAATTAAAGAAAAGCCACCACTCAATAAGTTGTGAAACGAAATTCACTTAAGTTTTTCTTGTACGTAATTCTTCGTTATCTGAGTGTCGTTATGTTGATTTTTCTGATGAAAAGAAATATAATTTTCCATTGAATTTAATATTCCATTCAATTTAATATTCCAAGATATCCGTAAGGTGGAGCATCAAGTGGATCATAGGCGGGTGAGAGGTGTAATGTTGTGGGGAGTAATATTCTACCACAGAGTTGGAGTTCTTGACATCTGAAATTAATGCAGGCAACTACAACAGCGTTTAAAACGCTGCATATCCCCAATATTTCAAATATTTTTGGAAATCTGGAATGTTGTTTCCAGCACGATATTACATGAACACACTACCCGGCCTGTCAAATTGTAGATTCAAAGCCAAAAAGTTTATGTTCTGCAGTGGGCTCCATATACTTTCGATCTTAATATAATCGAAAGCGTGTAATGATGGTTGGCTAGAAAGGTGCACTAGTCCGGAAAACAATATACCACAAAAACGGATTTAATCAATGGTTTCAATCGCGAATGGTCTAGTATTTCGTTACATTACATTCAAAACCTTGTTATTAAAATCCACATCAAATCTATGAATTCCATTTATAATTTAGTTAAAAACCACTCATAATTAAAATTAAAAATATTAAGAGTTAACAAATTTTTTAAAAAACTTTTAAAAAAAATTAAATTTGCAGAGGGGCGCTATCCTGACGACCACACTTTAAATTGCTTTTTTTGGGTACTTTTGAGTCGTATTTTAAGTCTTACTTCAGCAAGTATTGTATTTTAAGGGGAGTGTAATGTATAAAAATTGTATGGCTCTAGTTCAAATTGTCTGGATAATATTTAAGATTTTTTTGGATAATATTAAAATTTCGGTAACGGTCTCTTCCACGCCCACAAATTACATAAATTCATTATTTTCCAGTTACAGTTGCCACTGTAAACTGTAGCTGGAAAACAATGAATTTTTGAAATTTGTAGTGCTGTTCGGTTTCAATAACTATTATAATTTTATTTGTATATCTCTTTACCAGAACTTTATGTATGTCGTAATAATTTATCTTCAAAGGCAACTGCCTCCGCCTAAATATGAATTCTTCATCAATCGTACATAGATAAAAAAAAAAAATGTACATCGGCACATTTCTTATCGAAGGGCATTAATATAAGTACCTTAGATTTAGAGTCTATTCAGAATGTACAATATCCATTTGGAAGTGGAAGTTGACGCTGGACCCTAATAAAAACACCTTTCGGGTCTTATCGATACATTATTGTCGATCATGTCAAATGCATTGTAGTGGAAATACATGAGAAATTCGATATTTTCTAACATCACTAATTTCACATGCGTGACGTGACAGACCTCTTATGTATTGTTTTGTTTATATTGTTAGCGACTATACTTTAAATAAAACGTATGTAATTGTTTTGTTTTAAGAAAATAAATAACCCAATATAAAACATATTCGACCCCACCTTATTTCGTTTGTTTAACGGCTTACAGTAAACGATCCTTTTGTTTTTGTTTGATGATTCGCGATGATAACTATGTTTTATGTGTACTTAACATGTGACTAAATTTAAGCTCATTTTTAGATCATCATTAAAGAAGTTATTTTTATTATATATTAGTTATTTTCAATTGATTGCACTTGCGTCGGAGAAAATATTTTTGTGCAATTCGGAACAGGTATTGAAATGTGTAATATTTTCTTAAAAAGTAAAAACTTAAGGTATGAATGAAATATTTTTCAGATTTTACCTAAAAGTGTAAAAACTAAACTTGTTTTTTTTTTTTATAATTATCAGGTGAGTCATTTTTAAGTTATTATGTTGCTTGAGGGCAATTGTAGCTATACATTTATTTGTGTTTAGATTTGAGATAGCAACAAAAATGTTTGTCACGGACGACGTCGAAACTTCGATTAGGAAACCTTAAGTGGCGAAGAAAGTCGGAATGAGATTGAAAACATTTTGCAGTGCTGGATTTAAGAATTTAGAAGGGATTGTGGAAACAGGAAGAACTATCGGTCTTCGTGACAATTTGATTGCGGGAGAATGTGAGCAAAGACCATGTAATGTTAGTGACACTTGCTAAGAAAAAATGTATTTAAGGATATCAAGGCCATTTGAAGATCTAGAGAGTGTTTGGGAAGAACATAATACTGCTAAAGTTGACAGCATGATTACTCCAATAGACTATTTCTACACCTTTTTCGATACTCAAGCTGATTTGATTTGATCATACAGCACCCTGATTTGTATAGACTGCAAGAACATGATATAAGTCTTAAATGTACTAGAGGATATAAAACGATATATTGGTATTCTGTTAAACTTATGTGATTTGAAATTGCCACAATTCATAATGGCATTGTCCTTTACCGCTATAAACGATTGAATATCACGCGGTAAGCTTGAAAGAAATGCTTCCAATGAAAATAGGAAACAACTTAAAAAATGAGATTTCAACTGTGACTCGCTACACAAGGTAGCTAAACATCCTTAAAGAACCCTTCAAATAACTAACATGATAACATTATGGTGTTAATAATGAAATTATTGCGTTCAAAGGTATGTATGTATATGAAAATTCATATGGAAATTGTTACTGCAACTCTTGGTTACAGGTCGATCAACTAACAAACAATGCAGCCCAGCAATAAACTCCACAAATGAGGTTTAAAACTGCTGGCGCGTTCTGGAATATCTGGATTATTATATATGCTTTTACGCTCTATGTTGGTGAAAGCACTTTCCGTCATATGGATTGGGAATATCTTCAGATATTGTTTTATATGTGGCCACATCATTAAGCTTACGTCAGTGAGCCTTCTAGGAAACTAGAATATTTGCTACAGCTAAAATGATATCAGCAATTACAGAACTTAATTGTGGAAGTGAAACATTCGATTAGAAATCTGAAATCAATTATAATGTTCTATGTATGTTGGAGAAGTTGGCCAATAAGAAAGTTCAACGTGCATTTTCGTGTGTACCATTCACCTGTTAGGATGTGTAAACATTAGAGCTCAAAAAAAAAAGCTTTCATCGATGTTCCATGGTCTGAGACCTGAACAGTGATTCAAGTCAAATTCTCCAGACTAACAGAGTTACGATAATGTAGAATATTGGTTAGTGTTTGGTAAAGAAACACGTTACAGGTTGTGCTAACAAGAACTCTAATATCCAAATGCCTAAAGCGTTAGGTACATCTTTGCTGTAATAACAATAAAACACAGTTTTAAATCTTATCAGAAAACTTTTAAAAATAAGCACATAAAATAGAAAACGGTATTCACAGAAAATAAGATTTGTTTTTTATACTTTTATTGTCAAATATATATACATTTTTATACCTTGAAAATGGGTACGTCAGGGTATAATGATTAGCATCACCAACCATGAACCTTTCAATGTCAGAGACAAGTCTATACGACCTAAAAAGTTGCAGTTGCAAGCACAAGCAGTCACATCAACCACTCAGATGAAAACATCCGTGAATAATAAAGTTTTACTCTGACGTTTCTATCTCAGAGTGACCTTATTAATAAAAAGCCAGTAGGAAGATGGATTCGTCTCGTTAAACGCATGCAAAGTTTGTCAGTATTTTGTTACGAAAATTATAACTCATTGAATGAGGCACCTCTGACCCCACAACAACGAATTAAGTCGAAATTGCGCTATTCGATTGCTCGTTCGTCTGTTTTTATACATTATTTTGCAAAAGTATCCCTTTAAAAGCGTTTTTGCAAGACCTTCGTATTTTTGTTCCAAACAGTACATCAGATCGAAGCCAATTTGTTTTGGCCACGCTATATTTCACAGTTTTAGAGTTTGAAACGCCATACTTGCCACGTTGATGATCATCTAATTTTTGAAGGAACATTTCTTGTCGGGCTCTACAATTTGCAAAAATCGATATTTTCTGAAGAAAGTCTTAGTTTAAGTTTCTTGGGCTTTTCTTAATTGGTGATATTACGAACGCACGCCCTGCTTTGGTGGCTTTTAAAGGCGGCGCTTTTTTATTAACTGACCAAATCAAATCAAGACTATGTTCTTGCTGATGAGTGGAAGACTGCAATGAATCAAAAAACAAGACTGATAATCTTGGTGCCTTAATATTTGTTAGCAGCAGTGATGATAATATATTTTGAGTTGGGAACTGAATAGTTGGTAATTTATTGGCGTGTGAAATGGATAGGGAAAAAAATAAACTAAAGTTATCCAATGGTTATATTATAATCTTTTATCTGTATACTTGCGTGTGCTGAGGGAGCTGAGGAGATGCCAGCGTGCCATATGTTTTTGGAATAAGGCTCCTTTTAATGTTACGGCCGTATAAAGCTAAGTAACTTTTTACTTGTTATTTATACCCAAAATGCCTGACATATAGATGGAGACATCAACGACCACACAATGTATGTATATACATATGTATATTCTTCACCGGTGCTATTAGCCATGTCCGTCCATCTGTTTTTATGCAAACTAATATCCTAGTTTTAAGGTTATCGCTAATGAAACTTTGTATAGGTTAATTTTTTTGTAGCCTAAGTTATATATCAGAATTTACCGGATATAATGTATTGGTCTATCAAAAGGCTGTCATAGGACCTATGAATATTTTCAATAAATAATTTTATTTTTATATTTTTAATTAATTAATTTTTTGGCTCTCGACTGAACCCCTTGTTTATTGTTGATTTTAACATATTGCTTCTATAGATTTATTCAAATAAAACACTGAAATCCAACGCGTTGTGTTAACAAAGTAAACTCTAAGCTGGAGTTTGAGCCTGAACTTTTAAAATATTTCACTAATTTACCACATTTGTTTTCTCATTGTGTCAGTTCTGGGACTGTTTTGACTACCTTCTGCATTATGCAGCAAATTGTTGTCACAGTGAATCATGTTGGATCATGTGTCTGTTACAATCACAGGCTTGTTACAATCTAAATGACGTATTATTCCCGTCATCATCACCAGAACATTTGCACCTTTAAAAAAAGTACAGACTTACTGTATATGAGTGAATAATGACACGTGTAATATATGGTAATGGATATACCTGTGCACCTTTTATCCTCCATTGATCTTACAACCAATACATCATTAACTATGACTCCTCCTTTTTTGTTGCTTGATCTACATCTGTTTGAGAGTTATTGATATTGCGGCAGTTTGTAATGTAACATCTGTGCTTTACAAGGTTAGATGTATATTTATCAACTGTAGCATTTCTTATAAGACACAATGTTATGTACTTCTCCATTATTTTTAATTATTTTGGCAAATATATCCTAAACTTTGCTTCACCCTCTTTTTATCGCGTACACTGCATATTACTTTTTTACAATTTTTTTAATATTTGTATTTGACATTAGGGCTCATAAGGAATTCTACGTCTAAATAAAATTTTTATTTGATAAATAAATTTAGTATACCACATTTTCAGCACACAATTAATTTTGTGACACAGATTTTCAAAAATTATATTACTAAAATAATGCTTACCTCAACTATCACCTTCGACAGGCAAATATTATACAATAAGCAAATAACAATAATTAAACAATAATATAACACATTTTATTACACAATGTCTTTAAATTTTTGGGTATTTATTGTGGCAACTAATGATTCCATTCACAACTAAACTCTATAAAGAGTACTCAATTGATAACTAAAAGATTAGTACAGTAAATATTTCGTCTACACTCACTGTTTCGTTTCACTTTGCACACACTTTCACTCGCAGTCAATTTTTTTTTTTTGAGCGTCCGTCGCGTCCCGCACAATTTCACTCAATGGGGTAGAAATTCAATCTGCCTAAGTTTTATATCGGAAAATGACAGAAAACGTTAGTCTAAAATCACAATTGAGTGTATTCATGCAGACGTCTATTACCCGCTAAATCTGCATATAATGAGCCATGTTCTTTGCTGTCTCTTTTATCTTCCCGTCTGTTATTGTTCTCGATAACCGCACTGCAGATAGCGAGGTTGGCATGTTCCAAATTCTAGTGAAGTTATGTTTCGTTGCTTGGTTTTATGACATTTCCGCTTGTTTTTTACGTTCGGCTTTGTGTGTGTTTTATGTCTGTTGTGTTTAGTAATGACACCGATGTCTTGCGTTATTGCAGCTGAGACGGTGCCAATGTCTTCGTCACCACGGATCTTTGCTGCCAGGATGCGGCCATCGATGGCATTGACGACAGGTAATTTTAGAGCCCTTTCCTTAGGACCGTTTTTATGTCCTGAGTGTTTCCATTCTCTGTACAGTGGTGTTGGCAATTTATGATTTCAAAGACTTAGCAGTGAACTCTGTGATGCCAGTCGAGTTTCATCATATTGAGCCCATACCACTTGCACTGGCACTGGCATGTCGTTCACCACAGATCAGGTCTAGAGGGGCTTTCACGTGACCTTGTCTTGGCCGCAGAGCGGCTTCTCTTCCGGTTTACACAATAAGGATTACGCACCTCGGTGGGCAATATCAACATTGGCGCAATAGCCTGGGTGGACGCGTTAATTAGGGCCTGAGTGAATTCCTGGCAATATCCGTCATCGTGGCAAATACGAGTCACTGTACGCCGATTTCAATTCGTAGCCAATTTGTGGGCGATGCTTTTGCCTAAAATGTTGCCGTTGAGCTCGGTGTCGAGTGTAGGTAACACCAAAACGCTTTCTACGGTAGCATTAGCAGCAACGTAACTCTTCTCGTAGCGTAATGAAGAATAGGGACGAGAATGCTCTTGGGTATTCTCTATCGTTCTTTAAGACTGTCTCCGACACTCCCAGTCGGAGTACCTACTTTGCCTAAATCTTGTTGGCCGCAAAAGTTAACATACTGTTAATATTCTCCTCCGCCGTAACGTTGATATCTAATCTTAATTCCTTGAGGGTGCCTTCAACTGTTCTTTCGACGGTAGGATATATTTGCTTCCTAATGTTGGATCGTCGCTATGTTCCTTCATTCATCGTTAGCGACTAGATCTCGACTGAGGTTTGTTACTGTAGCAGTCAGTAAATCGAAGCAGGAAAGCAGTTGGTAGCTAAGATTAACGCCTATGAGTTGGTTTGACTTGTTGCCGTTGCTATCACTATTAAGATTCGCATTACGATCAATTACTATTCAAATTCCACCGACGTTTTGTGCTTTCAGCAACGTTTTGGCTTGTGATGTATGTGTAATTCAATCGGCCTTGTTTTTGGGGTCTGTCGTGACGATACTTACTACTAGAGGTGGACTCATCGTTCGTCAAACCTACATTGGACTATCGTTTCCATATTATGTTAAGCTTGTTCATGAGGTATTAATGTTTCTTATGCTTAGAAATAAGTAAAATTACCGGGAATCAACAAACCTTAATTGGTATAAGTGAGTTAATCTTGGATAAGTGAGTAAAACTTATAAAGATTTGTAAAAACCACAAATGTAATCTTTGCTTACTTATGTTCAGCACTATGTTCCAACGCTACTGTAATCTAGCAAGCAATCCTATCGCTCTTTTGTCATATAAGGTATGCCTAAAGTTCCTTTGCAGACTATTACAATGTCGTCAAGTATCCCTGACGTTCTATAACGTTGACCCTTAGCTACTGTAGACGCTCGTCTACTGACTACCTTAGGCTTAAGCACAGTAAATATAATAGTACACTCCATTGTGGACATTCCATGTTAGTTAAGTCTATGGCCGTGGCTCTATAACGTCTGTTTCAGGGTAACCTATTGCTTTTTATATGGGAAATGAGGTTGTTTTTGAAACGATACCTTCTTCTAATTTCGAAAAGAACCCATCTATCTTCCCATGTCGTTTTATTTAAAAACCTTTGCAGATAGTCCATTTAAGAGATTACCGCCTTCCATTGATAATTTGCATCGTTTTAATACCACTAAGTCCCGCCATTACAACTTCAATTCCTGCAGCTGACCTAACTTTTTTCTGTCCGGCAAGTTTCTTCAGATTGAATTCCATAATGAATAGAATAAGTTTAATTCTAAGAATAGTTTAATTCTATGGTCCCTGACCCTAGGTAAGAGGTCTATGTATAATGTCATTAAGCAAGTAAGCAACCAATGCCTGCTATAGTGCTCCACCACGGATTGTAAATCGGCAGGCAGTTCCTCTGCTTCATTTGTCGAAAGGTGGGTTGGTGAAAGCATTAGCTGCTTTCGGGAATTAACGTTAGCAGTGATGATCATAGTGACCACATCTCTGCTAAGAAGTTGAGATAAATGTATATTTTTCTGTATTAATATACAAGCTTTTGGTCTAGTATCCCGAATATCTCAAATGAACTCCAGACTTTCTCCACGTAGTTGGACGGCCTTCGCTTCAGCTCTTTGGCCTATTCAAAATGTTGATTTTTGATGATTGCAAGTATACTCGTCAAGGCGACCACGTATCGACGGGGTTTCGTATGTGCACCTGACTAGAAAGTAAGAGTGTTCTAGTTGAGAGAGTCAGACTAGAAGATACTTTGCACCGTGAAAATAGTAACAGCTATACCGCTGAAAATAAGTGAGAAGGCTCCAGTCGGGAGTCCCCGACTGGGTATACCCTGAACCCTGTGTTTTCATACATTTCAGTCCGCTTGCATTCATACACACATAAACAGAATCACACACACACACATGTAGACGCAGGCTGCACGCGGTGAACAGCTGCTGCTGTGCTTGGGCTGCACTATGCAAAATAAATTCGTGTTTAACTTCTAAACTAAGAGTATGATCTTAATGAAACTTTCAGAGCTTAACAAGAGCATTGAAATCTTTATATAAACCAAAGCCAGTCTGTAGTATTTGAAATGCGTTTTTACATTTTTGCATATATGGGGCAAATGGGAGGAGGTATCCAAAATCCAAAATACATTAAATTCATTACCTACGTATGCTTCACGCGAACAGTTTGAATTAAGTTCGGCTGCTCTAGCTCTTTTAGCTTTTAAGATATCTTCAAAAAACAGAGTAAAACACCGATACTTATCGATAAGCTTTCGGTTTTTCGATTACTCGCTTATATGCTATATTATAGCCGAGTCGATCTAGCCCTGTTCGTCTGTATGAACGCGTCAGTCTCGGAGACTACAAAAGCTAGAAAGCTGAACTTTGACTTTTTAAGTTCGTGTATACCATACGCAGATCAAGTTTATTTCAAATCATCGATAACTCATCCCGTTTTCTTAATATCGATAAATATAGTTTTTTTTACTCAGCCAAACTGCTCGAGTGAAGCATACGCAGGAGTATTTTGGATTTTCGATACCTCCCCCCATTCGCCACAAATCTGCAAAAAAGTGAAGAATGTGCAATTCAAATACTATGGACTTGGTTTGTACATAGATTTCAATGCTGTTGCTCTGCCCTAAAAGTTTCATTAAGAACATATTTTCAGTTTACAAGTTATACACAAATTTAGTTTCCATAGCGGGGCCATGCGCAGGAGCTGTTCGTAGCGTGCAGCCTGTGTTTACATGTGTGTGTGTGTGTGTGTGTGTGTGTGTGTGTGTGTGTGTGTGTGGTGTGATTCTGTGTATGTGTGTATGAATGCAAGGGGACTGAAATGTATGAAAACACAGGGTTTAGGGTATTTCCCAGTCGGGCGCTCCCGGCTGGAGCCTTCTCACTTGTCTGTTTCGCTCGTCTGCCAAGTCTATCCCCATACCACAGCAATTTCGGCTGCATTTGTTGTCGTATGTAATGAAACTGAGTTCATGGGGGTGGGCCGCAGGGCTTAGCAGCTGAGAAGAAATCAAAAAATGCAGATCATTGCTTACGCGAGGCTCGGCGCCAGTAGCTAGGACTTTTGCCTGGCATAGCTTAGCAAAAAAAAATAAAAATCATTTGATTTGTAGTTCGGCGCAGCGACGTGACATCAAATCGGCATCTTTTCGGCATGCGAAAATTTTAGCATTCGAAAATCAAAAACAAGTAAGAACGTTGCAGTCGGACGTAACCGACTGCGCAATACTCGTTCAAAGTACACGGAAATTATTGTTATTTTGAAAAATAAATATAGAATTTTTATATTTCGTAGGGGCGGGGGTGGGCGTGGCCAACATTAAGAGAAGGTCACACCAACACTGCCAAATTTGGTGACTCTAGCTCCAAAATTATCGAAGGTATAGCTTTTCGCGATTTGCGGGGGCGGGAGTGGGCGTGGCCGGGACATTTTTTTTACGAATCCTTAAAGGAGGTAACCAGCCATCTAAGTTTAAAATTCGGTGACTCTAGCTCCAAAATTGTGGGAGATATAGGCTTTCGCACATTGCGGTGGCGGGAGAGGGCGGGGGTGGATGTGAGCGTTTGCACCCGTATTTAGAGGAGCTGACCACTAATTTACCTTCAAAATTTGGTGACTAGCTCTAATACTTTGGAAGATATAGCCATTTCCGATTTTTTAAGGCGGTGTATGTGGGGGGCGTTCTAGTGGGCGTGTCCGGGATATCAATGTCTCAATCTTTTGGGGAGGTCACCAGCAATCTACATACCAAGTTTGGTGTCTCTAGCTTTAAAATTGTGTTAATTATACACGTGTTATCGTTTTGAGCTTGTAAATTTATCGATTTTAGCGATTATGGAGGCGGAAGGGGGCGTAGCCAGAAAATTTTTTCTGTGATGTTTGGGGGACCTTACCAGTAATATATATTCAAAATTTGGTGACTAGCTCTAAAACTGTGGGAGATATAGTCATTTCCGATTTTTTGGGGCGGGGGCGCTGGAGGGCGTTCTAGTGGGCGTGGCCGGGAAATCAGGGCCGCATTTTTTTGAGGAGATCACCAGCTATCTACGTTGTGACTCTAACTTTAATATTGTGGGAAATATTCAACTTTAATTATTTGCGATTTGAGGTGTATCGACATGTTATCGATTTGCCAGGCTCCCAGTGGGCGTGACACAAAAATCTTAACACTTTATCTGAAGCAGATAGCTACAAGTATATATGCCAAGTTTCAAGTCTCTATCTTCAATACCATTGAAAAATATTGCGTTCATACGGACAGACTGACGGACATTGCACAAAACCAATATACTAGTTTCACTTCGTGAACGAGTATGAAAATAGTTTGCATTTTGTGTTTGCGACCTGCTGACTAACCTGAACCATTTTGGGTAATAGCTCGTAATCATGAATTCTGCTCTTTATTCTTATTATAATTATATATATTTATAATTTTCCGGGTAGTTATACCGCACAAATATAAAAATGAAATATTTTTTAAAAATAACGAAAGGCGTCATACAGTAATGGAAAAAATAATAGAAACTGCATTTTTTTTTTTGTAAATTGTAAGTATTTTTCTATAAAAACAATTTTGTTTCAAACGATATATTTTATATTTAATGTTTACTCAATTATGTTAAAAAAAAAACAACAAAAAGTATTGGCTTTACGGCAATTCATCTCATCACGAAAATTAGTTTCATTTTTTGGGCTTGGAAAAAAAATAGAAACGAACGACCTTAAACTAAAAAAAATTTTTTTTTTTTTAAATTATTGAAATAAATGGGTTATTTTAATATTTTGTTGTGCCTCCATGATTTTTTACGACTTCGGCGCATCAACGACCCATGGAATCCACAATTTTGGCACAAATTGTGGAATCAACGGCGTACCACACGTCCTGCACTCTTTTTCCATAAATCATAATCATAAATCATATCTTTTTTTTAATGCTCTCCATCGGTATTCTATAGAGTTAAGGAGTGGAGGTTGTGATGGCCACTCCATCACACAAACTTTATTGTCGAGGAACCACTTTTTGTTAAGTTTCGAAGAGTGTTTGAAGTCAATATTTTGCATGTACTCCCACTTTAATGGCATTTCTTGCTGGGCGTATAGTAGCAATAGACTATTAAGGATATTGACGTAGTCGGTGGCGCACATCTTTTATCCAATATATAGGACCAACACCCGAAAGGGAAAAATATAGCCATAACATTATGTTCCTGCCACCATGGTTGATTGTTTAAACTGTGTGTTTTGGATCATGTGCATTATTTTTACGGTATCTTTCATATGGTTTTCCATCAGATTCAAACAAATTTATCTTTGTTTCATCTGACCATAACCAGTTTTTCCATTTTTTTCGCATTAAATTTTGTTTCCCAAAATTGATTTGATTTTGGATGTTTGGAATGGTACCTTCCTTGCAGAATGTGCTTTTAAATCGACATCTATAAGCCTAATTCGTATTTTTCGACTGATAACAGGTTCATTTAAGTCTTTTCTCAGATCCTCCGATGAGAGAAATGGGGTTTTTATTGATTGTCATATTAGGAGATTGTCAAATTTTTTCGTTGTTGCTCGCTTTCTGCCGCGTTTTTCTTGTTTTAATTTGAAATGGATAACGGAAAATGTTTTTTTTTGTAGCATTGCATTATTAGTGCAATTAAAGCTAAGGTTTTGCCTTCACTTTTGAGTTTTCTGATGACTCCTTTTCCAAATCGGTGCAATGTGCCGCACGACCTATTCTGAATCCAATAATAATACTAAATTGAGAACTTCGCAGGAACTGGTATGCCAACACATTGCTTTTAGAAAAATTGTCATGTAGTACTGCAATTTCACAATTTCGTGCCTTTTAATGCAATACTACAACAAAATGTAACTGCGTTTTTATTTTTTTTCCATCCCAAAACGGAGGTCTCTTAAAACTTAAAACGTTTTCGACTGTTGAATTCGTTGATTCAATGTTTTCTGCAGTTTTTTTAAGAAATATTGTCTTCGAATACTTAAGGTAGTTGTCTTTAATGTGTTTACTGTATAGTGCTGAGATGGTGAAGTATCCGTTGTTGTCTTTTAACAGTATTGTTGTCGATTAAATGTGGGGAAACGGGAAGTTGTCCATTATTCTGAATTTTACGTTTTTTTTTTAATAATGATTGCAAATGTGATTATGATTGAATAGTGTTTTCTGGCCAGAAGGGCTATGTCCATGTTGTTGTCGTATAGAAATTGGCGAAGTTCAAGAGCATGGCTACACAGTCCGTTAAAAATTATTAGTATTATCTTAGGGTCCAAGTTATTGTCCATTTAGATACCCATTAGTTAAAAAGGGTACAATTGTTTTGTGCAAATGTATGTAAGAGGTAAGAAGAAGTACCCCATAAAGTATATTCTTGATCGGCATCAGTAGCCGAGTCGATTTAGCCATGCCCGTATGTCTGTCTGTCCGTCCGTCCGTCTATATGCACGCGTCGATCTTTGAGATTATAAGAGCATTGAAATAAGAGTATTGAAATGTCTAGATTATGTAAGGACTTGTCGGTATGTATGAACGAATCGGTTTTGGAGACTACAAAAGCTAAAAAGCTGAACTTGGACTTTTTAAGTTTGTGTATACCATACGCAGATCAATTCAATTTTAAATCATCGATATCTCGTCTCGTTTTGTTATTATCGACAATTATCGGTTTTTTTAACATATCTTAGAAACCCTGAGAGAAACTGAACTTGGCCTTTGGTTTGTATATATAGCTTTGAATTCTCCTGTTAAGCCCTTAAAATTGCATTATGCTCTTAGTTTATTCACGAAATTAGTTTCCATGGGAGCCAAGTCAGCAGCTGTGCACAACGTGCAACGTGCGTTTGCATATGTGTGTGCATGTATGTGTGATTTTGTATATGTAAATCTGACTATAAGGGGATTGAAATGTATAAAATAAAATGTGCATTGTTAGAAACGGCGTAGGCATAGCTTATGCCAAGAGTAACAAATTTGTCGGTATTCTTAATAGTTTGCGTTGGGGAAAGTTTTTTTTTTTCTTAGGGTCGGAAAACGTTTTAATTTCAAAGCTTTATTTCACAGCCTTTATAGTTGCCTGTGCACAGCGCATATTTCATCGTTCCATCGGATCTAGCCATTTCGCAGTCAATGATTTTGTGATTACTGATACATTTGACGGTTTTTATGGTCAAGGATGCAGAAGTTGCCAGTGTGTCCATATTTCTGTAGTTAGTATACTGAAACATGATATTTGGTGATGAGGGCGCTTAAATCTATTTTGGTGTGGAGAAGTGAGTTAATATTGTAGACTTCTGAGTTATTATTATTTAATTTAAGTAAAAGTGAGAGTGGTCTTTTTTATTTTATTTTTTGGAGGATGTTTTGAATGTTGCGAATTTTGTTCTTCTTTTTATGTCTTTTTGATCTGCAGAGGGATGCATGTTCCGAAGCATAACTTTAAAGTTGTGCTGGTGGACTCTAAAAGCTCAAATTATTAACTGACTCAAGAGGTTTACCATTAAAAAAATAATTAAATAATTAAAAAAGGGTATTCGTCTATAAAGGGACATTAATTTACACTTACTGTAATTTAGATTTAATAAATTTACTTGACACCCGGCTTGAAAACTGTCAAGGGCGGATGACAAACTTTGGCTAGATAGAAAATTAGTAGACGACAAGCAAAGTTTTATCCGAGAGTGGTTTATCACAGAAGGAAGTCATTTACGAACAAAGTGAATAACAACGCACCAAGGTGACTTCCCAATGGTACTTCGGAACTTGAACAACTTGAACAGGCTTAGAGGCAAGGCTTTTAAAGAAACTTGTTGGGTTCTTAAAGATAAATATTAAGATATCCGAGCAGTTATTTTTTTTGAAAACCCCAGAATATAAAGTTGGTGCAGTAAAAGCGAATGATTAACAGACTCAATCGCCTTACTGAAATCAGTGTAAATAACATCTGCTTGCATTTTATTTTTTTATTCCTTATTAACAAAAGACATGAATTCCAAAAAGTTAGTATTAGTGGATCTATATTTCATAAACGCATCCTGGGAGGGTGAAATTATAGATTTACAAAGATATGTTGAGAAGTTATCAACTTCTCAAAAATATTAGGCTTGTTTCCTTTCTTAAGTATATAGTTTCTAGTTTAGAGAAATGCTTTAAGAGACCCTCAGCACAATACCTAAGTACGCAGCCTGGTACGCCATCAGGTCCCAGTGAAAAAATGAGTTTCGTGACCTTTACATCATTTAGTAGTGAACTTTTTGTTTTCAAAGGCCCAAAAACATTTGCATAATAAGGATATGGCAAATCAGATAAACAGTTCTCCGATATATTTAATTTATGCCTCGCATTAACGAAGTTATAGAACCGTTTAGGATCCAGCTGGACCTCTGTGCTACCACTTTAAAGGTAATCCTTTAAATGTTAGTTATTTGAACAATGAAATTAGATCGAGCAATCAGATATCGTGTGTTTTCCAATAAAGAGCCAGATTTCATGAACTTGCCGCACATCCTTGCATTTTTATACTCGTTCACGAAGTGATACTAGTATATTGGTTTTTTTGCAATGTCCGTCATGCTGTCCGTTCGTCAATATTAAAGTTAGAGTCACCAAATTTGGTATGTAGATAGCTGGTGATCTCCTCCAAAAAATGCTATATCTCCCACAGTTTTAGAGCTAGAGTCACCAAATTTTGAATATATATTACTGGTAAGGTCCCTCAAACATCACAGAAAAACTTTTACGGCCACGCCCCCTTCCGCCTTCGTAATCGCTAAAATCAATATATTTACAAGCTCAAAACGGTAACACGTTTATAATTATCCACATATCCCGTCCACGCCCTCTAGAACGCCCCCCAGACACCCCTTCCGCCTTCGTAATCGCTAAAATCAATATATTTACAAGCTCAAAACGGTAGCACGTTTATAATTATCCACATATCCCGTCCACGCCCTCTAGAACGCCCCCCAGACACTCCGCCTTAGAGAATCGGAAATGGATATATCTTCCAAAGTATTAGAGCTAGAGTCACCAAATTTTGAAGGTAGATTCGTGGTCCTCTAAATAAGGGTACAATTTACCGCCCTCTCCCGCCCCCACAAAGTGCGAAGGCCTGTATCTCCCACAATTTTGGAGCTAGTCACCAAATTTTAAACGTAGATGGCTGATCTACCCCTTTAAAGATCCGTAAAATTTTCTGGCCACGCCCACTGCCGCCCCCCAAATCGCGAAAATCTATATCTTTCACAATTTTGGAGCTAGAGTCACCAAATTTTAAAAGTAGATGGCTGGTCACCTTTTTTAAAGCTCGGTAAGAAAACTTCCCGGCCATGCCCACTCGCACCTACTCCCGCCCCCGCAAATCGGGAAAGCTGTACCTCCGGCAATTTTGGAGCTAGAGGCAAAAAATTTGGCAGAAAGTGTTTGTGTGACCTTCTCTTAATGTTTATTAATAATGCGATTTACTTCTTGTTTCTTACATTATTACGTGTTATTTAAATTTTCGAGATATTAAAAATGGTTAAAATACCTTGTCTTCCTGCGTACGGTATAAAAATCAGATATTCGTATGAGACCTCACACAAAATCGACCATTATATCATCGCTCTATAGATTTTAATTGTTGGTGGAAATTTTTTTCCGTGTTCATGAGCTCACCTTAGTTGTACGGAAAAAAGTCCAAGTAGGAATACAGGAAATCGATTTTTAGTGATATTTTTGCTCCAATTTTACCATAATTTTGTATCAAATTTTAGACCATTCCAATATAATCCGCACTATTGTTATTGTTATTTTTCATCTGATGTCGAAATAGACTAAAAATCCCCATTTTCCATAAGCTTTGGCATCTTTGGGCCTTTGAATATGCCTTCTTTAATTTTTGCCATTGAGAGAAGTGGAAGAACAGATGTGCAATAGAGGCAATATTATGTCATCCACGTTCACTAGAGGCGCATTTTCAATATTATGATTTGCCAATGTATGTGCTTCTCGTTTTGGCCAATCTTTCCTTGAGTAATGCTCATGACTAGCTCGACTATCCCAGAGACATAGAAAGCAGCAATACTTTGTATAACTACCTTGCAATAAAATGGCTATAACTTTCAAATCGCAGCAAACCTGCAATTGATGCTCCTTATACTTTATACATTCAAACAGGGATGCAGCCTTTAGACTATCCTTGCTGCTGTTCACAAATAACCTCCAATCTTTTGGATTATACGTTTCGCAAATTTCTGAACTTTCATTTCATATTCTTCCAAATACCAATTTGTTCAAATGCGCAGAAGTAACATTTTGGTGCCCAATTTTCTTTCCAATTTTCAGGTTCAATTCCAAACGATTTTATATACCTTGCAACCTTTCATTGAGTATTATTTTCGAGTTGGCATTGGCGAGGAAAATACCACATAAGTCGAATAAAGTATCGGGGCTGCACCGGCATGAATATTTGCGCAAAATGTTCCTCATTTTATACTGTATATCTCCACCGTACTCCAAATTGGGCAGGAAGCGTTAACAAGTCGTTCGTTATTACCTGAGGTCAACATTGAATTCATTGTTGTATGTTTGGTCCAAATTTTCTTAGGTAAGACTTTCGGTTGAAAACGTGGTCAGCCAACTTTGCCAGGTAATACTCCCCATTTAGCGCTCACTAATGTGGTGCACTAATGCTAACAGGTAGTTTTCCATTACATCAGGTACCAGTAGTGGTTAGGAGTCGTGGCTGAGTCACCGATATTATACTAGTATCGATCGATATTAGTAGATGAGAGACTTTCGCTTGAGTAAAGTAGGCCATCTACATGCAAGCATCCTCGTCGAAAAGAAAAAAAAAACAAAACAATTGCCATCTGTTCGCGAACACCCTCAGTAAAACATTCCACCGATTCGGGTCGATCCCTGCCAAGTTCGCGCCCATGAACGCATGCGGATGGGCTGTTTGACCCATTATATATAATTTATATGAGCGAATTTAAAAATGCGACGTAAAGCAGGTTTGCTGAAATAATAATATCTCAGCCGGCTTACCATTGATTTCAATTATTAATATCTTAAACGACGCCTAATTCATAAATAAGCTATATAAATAAATGACAAACAAAGAAACTTTTTTTCCACTTTTCTTCGAATTTTAAAGTCATAAAATCGCGAAGAAGTCCACATTTTCTTAATTCGGAAATATATATTTGCAAAAACAATGAATTAAATTTAAAAATAAGTCTGACTGATTAAAAGATATATTAATTAGCTTTCAGTTATCGTTTAGCTCTTCAACATGGGTTAGGACATTCTCGAGAAATGATCAATAATGCAAGCTCACCTCTGAAAAACCACTAAAAAATACCATATTTTGAAGACTTTTAGAAAATACTCTCACTATACAACTATACACTACGGTTTTTCGTCGTATGGAGCGGTACATATGATACCAAAAAAAGTCAACACGCTAGAATCAGGACTCGAAATCCAAGTAGTTCCAGCAATATTAAAGTCACCGAGAACTACAAGAAAATCACGATCGGAAAGCATAGCGGTGTCAGAGTGAATAACAGAGATATGCAAGGAATTAACAGAATAATCTGAAGACGGAGGGATATAGGAACAAGTAATAAAAAGGTAGACACCATTAATACATAATTTGATAGCAACAAATTCTATATCTATACTACTGTCTATAATTACTTTCTCCGAAACTAAGTCAGCATCAACAGCAATAAGTACACCGCCTCCACGACGAGAAGTGCGATGTTTTCTATAAATTCAGAACTTGCTAGAAACAATTTCAGCATTTAGAATATCCGGCCGTAACCATGTTTAAGAGAAGACAATGACACGAAAAGATAAGGATAGCCTATTAAGATAAAGATTACTAAGTTTGCTAAGTTAGGATGTTAGTTTTTTGTGCTAACAGAGACTGCAAGAGGTGGGTTTAGATTAACACCAGGAGGCGGAAATGCAATCGGAGACTGATTTTTCTTTTTCTTAGTGTATTATCATTAAAGAATGATTAAGTGGTCTGGCCAAAATGCTTTACAACAAATTACGTAAAATTGAATTTTTCCACAGCTTTCAATTTCGCTAGAATAAGGGCCTTGACATCAGCAGATGTGGTATCAAGGGCAAGCCTACAAACAAGAATTTGTTTTTTCTGTGGAACACTTAAAAGGGTCGCGTTATTCCTAACGTCCTCAGCAGTAGCTTCCAATGGAGCAATAGCCTTGGTTGACCATTTGGTTCGGCCGGCTTTTTAGCACTAGAAAGTTGATCAGTGTCAACACATCCAATAACTTCAGAATCAGGTTCGGGGTTAGAAGGAGCAACATCCATGGGAACGATATTGTTTTCGTCACTTCCGTCTTTGATGGAGGGAGAATGATATAAAAAATTAATTAATTGTAAATTAGGAGCGGATCTAGTGGGCATTTCTGTATGGACAGAAAGTTCATTATTGCCAATCAGGTCGACAATGAGGTCGTTGTGGCCAGCGCATTTTTTCGTGCAACTGATTATAACACAACCAGCAGCAAACAAAGCACATTTTGACGTTTACACCCATTTAATTTAATTTTTTTAATAACAGACACACATTTTTTAAGTATTTAATTAAAAGAATACATTTCAAATAAATAAAGAAAACAGAAAAGAGTGCTCAAAAAAATATATAAATAAATAAGTACACAAGGGTTAATACAAAATTGATTCTTATTTGTACTTACAATACAACAACAACGTGAGAACAATATATACAGCGTGGGCGTGCAGACCGAAATAGGCACAACGGAACCAAAACAAAAGAAAAAAAGAAAAGAGCCGACCAACAGCAACAACAATATTACAATACAACAACAACGTGAGAACAATATATACAGCGTGGGCGTGCAGACCGAAATAGGCACAACGGAACCAAAACAAAAGAAAAAAAGAAAAGAGCCGACCAACAGCAACAACAATATTTATGTAAGCGCGGAGAGAGTTATTAGACCGTTTTAGAGTGCGGAATGATAGCATAAATATGCAGAGAGCGAAAATGCAAAAACAAAAAGTTAGCAGGCAACATACATTGCGCCAACCAACCAGTATGCTTGCACTGCAATTCGTTGTTGTATTTAAACAAATTAGATTAATTTATGTAAGAGATTGCCAAATAGATTCGAAACACTACTGTTTTTTGGCGAAAAAAGCGAAATTAGGATTGATTAAATAAGTAAAAATTAAACTTTTCGAGAAGCAAGAAAAAAACACGTCCATTGCTAATGCAAGTGCGAAAGCGATTTTGTTGTTTTATGTCTTGGACTCCTTGGACATAAATTTGAGGAGATTTGTTTTGATTCTCCTGATCAGGTATGTCGTTAGTATGCTTACTGGACTGTTTTGAGTCTCGGTTAAATGAAATATGTTGTTATTAGTGCATGGTTTGCTCATTCAGTATGATAGTAGTTTGTTGGTTTTAACTTCCTCAGCATTTGGAGAACTACTGGCGCGATTGCGTTTAAGTTGTAGAGGATTGTTATTGTTCATTGATTGTGTGTTTTGTTGGTGGGGACGAATTGACAGCAGAAGATATCGCATACCCAGCTGATGTGAACGTTGTTGTTGTTGTAATGGATTAGATAGGTTTAGCACCCGGCAGATAAATCAATCAACACCTCTAAAGTGGGGTGATAGGGATCTTCTGGACCTATAGTCTCAGTGCGGGAAACAGACAAGAAAGATTGATCCAAAACAAATAAATTACATTAGTTACCAAAATCCAATTATTTTTTTGTATTGTTTACCAAACATAGTTTTTCAGATACATATGGCGCTCCATATGAAGAAAACCCACTTTACAAATATTTCTATGGTGAGATATTTTTTTTTAAATATTCAAAATATTGTATTTTTTACCTGTTTTTCAGAGATGAGATTGCATTATTGACCATTACTCGAGAATATCGTAACCGATTTTAAAAAGCTATAAGATAACTGAACGCTTATGAGTCTATTTATTAATCTATTATATATTAGTGGATCATCCATCATCATCAGTGGATCATATCATTCATGAAACTTATTGCAGAAACGACCAATATGTATGATGTTCTACTCACAGAATGATCGATTTTCGGTGCTATTGAGCAAGACAAGTCCCCCAATCAATAGATAAATGGTCATAAAACAATCAGAAATAATATATATCAACAAAGGTTTATTAATAACGCGATTTACTATTTGTTTCTTACGTTATTACGTGGTAAAACATGTTAAAATACCTTGTCTTCCTGCATACGGTATAAAAATCAGATTTTCGTATGAGAACCCACACAAAATCGACCATTATATCATCGCTCTATAGATTTTAATTGTTGGTGGAAATTTTTTCCGTGTTCATGAGCTCACCTTAGTTGTACGGAGAAAAGTCCAAGTAGGAATACAGGAAATAGATTTTTAGTGACATTTTTGCTCCAATTTAACCATAATTTTGTATCAAATTTTAGACCATTCCAATATAATCCGCACTTTTGTTATTGACCATAAAGTTCCGGTCTGCATTTTCATCTGATGTCGAAATAGACTAAAAATCCCCATTATCCATAAGCTTTGGCATCTTTGGGCCTTTGAATATGCCTTCTTTAATTTTTGCCATTGAAAGAAGTGAAAGAACAGATGTGCAATAGAGGCAATATTATGTCATCCACGTTCACTAGAGGCGCATTTTCAATATTATGATTTTCCAATGTATGTGCTTCTCGTTTTGGCCAATCTTTCCTTGAGTAATGCTCATGACTAGCTCGACTATCCCAGAGACATAGAAAGCGGCAATACTTTGTATAACTACCTTGCAATAAAATGGCTATAACTTTCAAATCGCAGCAAACCTGCAATTGATGCTCCTTATACTTTATACATTCAAACAGGGATGCAGCCTTTAGACTATCCTTGCTGCTGTTCACAAATAACCTCCAATCTTTTGGATTATACATTTCGCAAATTTCTGAAAATAGCCTGAAAATGTCATGGCCAATGCACATACCATCCTTCATCGAGTAGTATTGAGATGTCGGTGTTGATAAAAAGTTGACGTTTCTTTCAGAAGATTTCGCTCCTATACCCGCGATGCTAACGTCTCAGCATGTTCCTAACTTATGTTCAGGTCCCTTACCAAATCATTTAATTCCTCGTATGAAAAGAACTTGGCACGTTTATCTTCTCCTGAAGAGTAAGTGTGATGGAGACGATTTCTCCTGTGTTTGCAGTTGTATGACGGATTTCGCAGGAAGCTGAAAGCCACGAGTAGATAATTGCGGATAAATACATTTCATATTCTTCCCAATACCAATTTGTTCAAATGCGCAGAAATAACATATCATAATTCTTAAAAATGTACAAGTATACCTAATAAGATAGAAAAATTTTTTTTTTTTTAAGATGAATTGGTTTCATAATATGTAATGTAATGTGTAATGTAAGGTACTTATTCCTTGTTTTGATTTGCCGAGAAATGTGCTTGGCACGTAGTGCAAATAAAATTTGGTGCCCAATTTTCTTTCCAATTTTCAGGTTCAATTCCAAACGATTTTATAAACCTTGCAACCTTTCATTGAGTATTATTTTCGAGTTGGCATTGGCGAGGAAAATACCACATAAGTCGAATAAAGTATCGGGGCTGCACCGGCATGAATATTTGCGCAAAATGTTCCTCATTTTATACTGTATATCTCCACCGTACTCCAAATTGGGCAGGAAGCGTTAACAAGTCGTTCGTTATTACCTGAGGTCAACATTGAATTCATTGTTGTATGTTTGGTCCAAATTTTCTTAGGTAAGACTTTCGGTTGAAAACGTGGTCAGCCAACTTTTCCAGGTAATACTCCCCATTTAGCGCTCACTAATGTGGTGCACAAATGCTAACAGGTAGTTTTCCATTACATCAGGTACCAGTAGTGGTTAGGAGTCGTGGCTGAGTCACCGATATTATACTAGTATCGATCGATATTAGTAGATGAGAGACTTTCGCTTGAGTAAAGTAGGCCATCTACATGCAAGCATCCTCGTCGAAAAGAAAAAAAAAACAAAACAATTGCCATCTGTTCGCGAACACCCTCAGTTAAACATTCCACCGATTCGGGTCGATTCCTGCCAAGTTCGCGCCCATGAACGCATGCGGATGGGCTGTTTGACCCATTATATATAATTTATATGATCGAATTTAAAAATGCGACGTAAAGCAGGTTTGCTGAAATAATAATATCTCAGCCGGCTCACCATTGATTTCAATTATTAATATCTTAAACGACGCCTAATTCATAAATAAGCTATATAAATAAATGACAAACAAAGAAACTTTTTTTCGACTTTTCTTCGAATTTTAAAGTCATAAAATCGCGAAGAAGGCCACATTTTCTTAATTCGGAAATATATATTTGCAAAAACAATGAATTAAATTTAAAAATAAGTCTGACTGATTAAAAGATATATTAATTAGCTTTCAGTTATCGTTTAACTCTTAAACATGGGTTAGGACATTCTCGAGAAATGATCAATAATGCAAGCTCACCTCTGAAAAAACCACTAAAAAATACCATATTTTGAAGACTTTTAGAAAATACTCTCACTATACAACTATACACTACGGTTTTTCGTCGTATGGAGCGGTACATATGGTACCAAAAAAAGTAGGTGGAAGTCAACACGCTAGAATCAGGACTTGAAATGTAAGTAGTTCCAGCAATATTAAAGTCACCGAGAACTACAAGAAAATCACGATCGGAAAACATAGCGGTGTCAGAGTGAATAACAGAGATGCAAGGAATTAACAGAATAATCTGAAGACGGAGGAATATAGGAACAAGTAATAAAAAGGTAGACACCCTTAATACACAATTTGATAGCAACAAATTCTATATCTATACTACTGTCTATAATTACTTTCTCCGAAACTAAGTCAGCATCAACAGCAATAAGTACACCGCCTCCACGACGAGAAGTGCGATGTTTTCTATAAATTCAGAACTTGCTAGAAACGATTTCAGCATTTAGAATATCCGGCCGTAACCTTGCTTCAGAGAAGGCAATGACAAGAAAAGATAAGGATAGCCTATTAAGATAAAGATTACTAAGTTTGCTAAGTTAGGATGTTAATTTTTTGTGCTAACAGAGACTGCAAGAGGTGGGTTTAGATTAACACCAGGAGGCGGAAATGCAATCGGAGACCGATTTTTCTCTTTCTCAGTGTATTACCATAAAATTATAAAATCTTATCATTAAGGAATGATTAAGTGGTCTGGCCAAAATGCTTTACAACAAATTTGGTTGAAATGTTCGGCCGGAACACTTATTTTAAATGATGAAATTTGCCGAATATACGTGTAGTGATTGAAAGTTAACGTCTAACGCGTAGTGGCCGGCAGTTCTGATCATCTGGTCTGTAAGCTAACATTTGTCAATCGGATTTTAACAGACTGAAATCGAGCATCGAAAAAGGGTCGTTATTCTCGTGAGCTTGGTATTAGAGGTATAAAGCGAAACGCAAGATAAAGCAGATTTTGTATTAAGATAATTGTCAAACGGCCTTATTCCTTATAATAAATAAATACTAATATAAATCCCATCAAGGATTCTTAGAATTTACAAATTAGGGGCTCGTCCGGGATTAAGCCCACGACAACAACAATAACGACATACATAAATTGTGTTTTATGTGCAAGTATTGAACTGCTACAGGAAAGAGTTGCTGGAGAGAAGAGTGGCCTGTGTGAAATTGTTTAAAGCCCTTTTGCATTAACAAAAGGTAAAGTACTGTATCAATGCACGAACGGCGCTTCGCAGAAAATTAACGTAACGGAGCTAGCAAGCAGATAGAACGAACTTCAAGGTCGCGCAGGCGAAGTACGGCACAAAGAAAATTGTGTGTATATCATCTTCGAGTTCTACGAAGCGGCAGCGAGGAAAAGCAGAGAGAAGACAAAGCATGAGAATTACGGCGGCGAGATAGAGTAAGCAAACCGACAACGCGTGTATGGCGAAATTTGGTGTTGGAAAACGATCTGGACGACGACTCGCAAGGGAGATAGCAACGCAGTGAGAGCAAAGCAGAGGCAAGAAAACGGCAGGCGCAACATTGGTAGACAAGGCAAGTGTGCAGAATCTGCGTGTTGGCAAATGCGTTAGGCTTGGGGTGCTGGAAGACTCAGAATCGACGGCGTGTGTTTTTAGAGTGCGGCGACAATAGCAGAACGTTAACAGCAGCAAGATACATTAACAGCAGTGGGAGCAAAGCAGAGGCAAGTGTGCATGTTGCTGCATGTTGGCGAATGCGTTGCAGAATTGCAGCGACGGCGTAGACGAACAGAAGAGGAATGGATAACAGACACCAATGCTAACTGAGGCGATAGCAGAAGACGGAATTCCAATTGGATTTTGACTGGTGTGATTGGATTATGTTGGATTTCTGAACTAACTTTTATATATTAATACGTTTAATTCATATATTAATAATTACAGGTTACAAGTTACTGACAGAAAAGTGCAGTAAATATCAACAGTTTAGAAATATTTGTAAACAGTCACAATGCAAGTTCACGAGATAATGATACTGCGTGTTGTACAATTGCGACAAAAATTAGGAGAGCTTAATTTGCAGACGTCCGGTGTTAAACGCGACTTACAAAATAGATTGTTAGCTTATTATGGCCACCATGATGAAGAAGACGAAGAAGATCAGGAGTCAGTTGCTACAGCACTAGATGTTTCAATACAGAACGAAATTCTAACCAATCAAGGTCCAACAGCAAATAGGTCTTGGTTTACATTGAAAGATGTCGAAGGAAGTGTCTCGCAATTCTCCGGCTCGGGGAGCCCGGACATTAATCAATGGGTTGTTGAATTGGAAGAGTGTGCGGTAACAGTGCAGTGGGACAAGCTACAGCTTTTTATATATAGTAAACCGTTGCTGATAGGTGCTGCAAAATGATTTGTGCGTGGTTTACGCGATGTAAGGAATTGGGATGCATTGAAAGACGCTTTACTGGAGGAATTTACTGTGAAGTTATCGTCAGCAGATATACACATAACTCTTCAGAAGCGGCGACAAATGAAGGGAAAGTCAATACGAATTTTTGTATGCGTTGATGGAAATCGCTAGGCCAATTAAGTTAGATGACTTTAGTCTAATTGAGTACTTCGTGGAGGGTATTCCTGACTCTAGGATAAATAAAGCCATGTTATACCAGGCAGGAAATATAAAAGAACTGAAATTTCAAATCGAGGCTTAAGAGAAATGAAAATGAATGAAATGACTTAGAGCAAAAGAATAAGAGTTGTTCTCAGCAGGATAGAAGCGATCGTAGAAATGGAGAACCAGCTTTGGGAAAATTCAGAAAGTGTTACAGGTGCGGGGATGAAAATCATTTAATGAAGGATTGCACTAAAAGTAACTTTACTTGTTTCAAGTGCGGACAGCCAGGACATCGTGCAGTAGATTGCAAACAAAAGGTCGAGATCAAAAGGGAAAATTCCTCTAATACACACGTTGTACAAGTCCAGAGAACTGTTTCGAAGCCGACAAGCATTTTCACTTCGTCATGACTCGAACTCAAAGGGATTAGATCTTTAGGCATAAATTTCAACGGTCTTGTTGATACCGGTGCTGATGTGTGTTGCTGCGTAGGAGCGTATTTCTGAAGTTCAAAAACATCAAGCTGTCAGGTTTTAACTTTTGGAAGCCTGATTATACCAGTAACAGTCGACAATATTGAAATGTTAGTAGAATTTCATGTAGTTCCAGATGAGGATATCACCTTTGACGCGATTTTGGGAAGAACGATCCTTGAGCATGTTGACATGCAGGTTACTAAAACTGGTACATACTTTAAACAACGGACGGTTAATATGGACAGTAAGAGAGAAATAGATAATCTGCAGAATGATCCGCTAATAGAGTCTTCATGCGCGGAGTTGTTGGATGAATTTAAAGGAGTTTGCATGATAGCAACAGATTATGTAGAAAGTGACATTGGTGTTGATTTGTCTCATCTGAATGAAGATAATGCTGGGGAGGTTAGAAATTTGGTGAGAAATTATCAACCTCAAAGGAATGTACATGCACCTGTAAAAATGAAAATAATGCTAATCGATGATATTCCAATATTTCAGCATCCTAGACACTTAGCCATTTGTGAGCAAAAAATTGTCGATAGGCAGGAAGAAGAATGGTTAAGAGATAGCATTATCGAACGAAGTGTATCAGAATATGCACCACCAGTAGTGTTAGTCGCGAAGAAGAACGGGGAAAAGCGTTTATGTTGCGACTATAGGAAGCTCAATGAAAAAATAGTTCCAGATAACTTTCCAATGGCACATATGGATGATGTGTTAGAAAAGCTGCAGGACTCTAAAGTGTTCACCACTTTAGATTTGACTAACGGTTTCTTTCATGTCCCGATTGAAGAAGACTCACAAAAGTACACGTCTTTCGTAACACAAGGTGGGCAGTTCGAATTCTTATATGTACCATTTGGGATTTCAAACTCGCCAGCTGTGTTTACACGGTTTATAACGGCAGTTTTACGTAATGTAGTGAAAAATAATGACGCTGTTGTGTACATGGATGATGTAATAATTCCGAGCAAAAATGTGGAAGAGAGGATATTGAAATTCGGTAAAGTTTTGGAAGTAGCTGCACAGAATGGATTGCGTATAAATTGGGCTAAAGGTCAGTTGTTGCAGACGAAGGTAAATTTTCTGGGTTACATTATTGAAGGTAATACGATGAGGCCAAGTGATGAGAAGACTCAAGCCGTGGCTAATTTTTCAGTGCTGAGAGATAAAAAGGCAATACAATGTTTTCTGGGGCTGACGTCATATTTTAGAAAATTTATTGAAGGTTACGCTGTCATAGCTAAGCCACTATCAGTTTTGTTGCGAATGGAGTCCAAATTCGAGTTTAAGGATATTCAACAAATTGCGTTTGAGCAACTTAAGGCTGCATTGACTAGCAGACCTGTTTTGCGGTTATATAACCCAACTTTGGAGACCGAAATACATACAGATGCATCGAAATGAGGTTATGGTGCAGTTTTGCGACAAAAAGATTTGGAAGATGGATTATTCCATCCGGTTCAGTACATGAGTCGCAAAACCAAACCGTGCGAAGAAAAATACGCAGCGTATGATCTTGAAGTACTTGCGATAATTGCAGCGTTGACTAAATGGCGTGCTTATGTGTTAGGAATACAGTTTAAAATAGTTTCGGACTGTAATGCTTTTACAATGTCGATGAAAAAGAAGGACGTTCCATTGAGAGTAGCTCGTTGGGCAATGTATCTACAAGATTTTCTTTACAACATAGAACATCGGTCAGGGTCAAAGATGATACACGTAGATGCATTAAGCCGTGTTTCTTGTTATATGCTATCGGAAAGTATAGTTCACAGATTGAATGAGGCTCAATCAGCAGACGACTGGGTGAAAGCCGTACGAGAAATAGTGAAAGATAGGGCATATGAGGATTATTACCTTAAATATTATGTGTTGTATAAGGATCCAAACAAAGAGCTCATTGTAGTGCTGGCGCAAATGGAAAAGGAAGTTATATTGATGGCACATAATCAAGGTAATTTCTCCGCTAAGCGTACACAGGACTTAGTCGAAAGAACCTATTTCATCCCGAAATTGAAAGAAAAATCAGCTCGAATAGTTAATAATTGTGTAGCATGCATTATCGTCAATGAGAAATCTGGAAAGCGTCAAGGGTACTTGCAGCCAATCGATAAGAGCGATAGGCCGTTATTGACCTACCATGTTGCCCATGTTGGACCGATGGAAACGACGAAAAAATAGTATAATTATATTTTTGTTGTTGTAGATGCATTTTCAAAATATGTTTGGTTGTATTCTACTCGCAGTACGGGTGTAGAGGAGGTAATAAATTGTTTAGAATGGCAAGCGACAAGTTTTGGGAACCCTTTAAAAATAGTTTCAGTTTTCTGCATTAATTTCCAATTTGTTCCGTGACTATTGCGAAACTTGAAATATACAACATTTAATGATTACCACAGGCGTTCAACGTGGGAATGGCCAGGTAGAGCGCATGCAAAAAATAGTTATACCAATGTTGTCAAAGATGAGTCTTGGAAATGGAGGTACTTGGTATAAGCATTTGAGTAAAGTCCAGCAGATTATTAATTGTGTAGAGCCACGTAGTATTAAAATATCACCATTTAAGATTTTAACTGGGTTGGACATGCGTATACCAAATAACCCGAACTTAGAAGAGCTTATCCAACAGCCAACAGTCACAGCGAGAATATTCGACAGGAAGCTAGAGAAAATATTAAAGCAATTCAGGAAAAAAATAAAAGGTTAACGATATGGTAGCTATAAAACGGACCCAATACGGGAAAGGGTTAAAACTTAAGGGAAAGTATCTAGGGCCGTACAAAGTGGTCAAGGTGGAAAATCACGGAAGGTACGATGTAATAAGAATGGATCAAACTGAAGGACCGTATAAAACTTCATCAGTTGCGGAATTCATGAAACCAAGGATAGACCTATCCGGGACGGAAGGTCCGTCAGGACAGCCGAATGTAGTGTTTGAAAGTCAACGTCAAACGCGTAGCGGCCGGCAGTTCTGATCATCTGGTCTATAAGCTAACATTTGTCAATCGGATTTTAGCAGTATGAAATCGAGCATCGAAAAAGGGGGTCGTTATTCTCGTGAGCTTGGCATTAGACGTATAAAGCGAAACGCAAGATAAACCAAATTTTGTATTAAGATAATTGTTGTCAAACGGTCTTATTCCTTATTATAAATAAATACTAATATAAATCCCATCAAGGATTGTTAAAATCTACATACATAAAATTGAATATTTCCACTGCTTTAAATTTCGCCAGAATAAAGGCCTTGACATCAGCAGATGTGGTATGAAGGGCAAGCCTACATACAAAGATTTGTTTTTTCTGTGGAACACTTAAAAGGGTCGCGTTATTCCTAACGTCCTCAGCAGTAGCTTCCAATGGAGCAATAGCCTTGGTTGATCATTTGGTTCGGCCGGCTTTTTAGCACTAGAAAGTTGATCCAATAACTTCAGAATCAGGTTCGGGGTCAGAAGGAGCAACATCCATGGGAACGATATTGTTTTCGTCACTTCCGTCTTTGATGATAATTTATTGTAAATAAGGAGCAGGTCTAGTGGGCAATTCTGTATGGACAGAGAGTTCATTATTGCCTAATAGCCTAATATTGGCTTTTTCACGCCTGGGAGATTCGTTCAATGCTTCATAGCTTTGAACTTAGCCTGCCTCATGAATCGCATCATGTCCCGGTCAACATCCCTACAGGATTCACAAGTCCAACCCTGATTTGGACTCAATCAGGTCGACAATGAGGTCGTTGAGGCCAGCGCATTTTTTCGTGCGATAGATTATAACACAGTCAGCAGCAAACAAAGCACATTTTGACGTTTGCACGCACCTGGTAATTTTTTTTATAACAGACAAACATTTTTTAGGTATTTAATTAAAAGAATACATTTAAAATAAAGAAAGAAAACAGAAGAGTGCTCAAAAAAATAAATAAATAAAAAAGTACACAAGGGTTAATACAAAATTGATGCTGATTTGTACTTACAATGCAACAACAACGTGAGAACAATATATACAGCGCGGGCGCGCAGACCGAAACAGGCACAACGGGATCAAAACAAAAGAAAAAAAAAAGAAAATAGCCGACCAACAGAAACAACAATATTTATGTAAGCGAGGAGAGAGTAATTAGACCGCTTTACAGCGATTAAATCACACAGTTACAATACTGTTTTTTTTTTGGCGAAAAAAGCGAAATTAGGATTGATTAAATAAGTAAAAATTAAACTTTTCGAGAAGCAAGAAAAAAACACGTCCATTGCTAATGCAAGTGCGAAAGCGATTTTGTTGTTTTATGTCTTGGACTCCTTGGACATAAATTTGGGGAGGTTTGTTTTGATTCTCCTGATCAGGTATGTCGTTAGTATGCTTACTGGACTGTTTTGAGTCTCGGTTAAATGAAATATGTTGTTATTAGTGCATCGTTTGCTCATTCAGTATGATAGTAGTTTGTTGGTTTTAACTTCCTCAGCATTTGGAGAACTACTGGCGCGATTGCGTCTAAGTTGTAGAGGATTGTTATTGTTCATTGATCGTGTGTTTTGTTGGTGGGGACGAATTGACAGCAGAAGATATCGCATACCCAGCTGATGTGAACGTTGTTGTTGTTGTAAAGGATTAGATAGGTTTTCAGCACCCGGCAGATAAATCAATCAACACCTCTAAAGTGGGGTGATAGGGATCTTCTGGACCTATAGTCTCAGTGCGGGAAACAGACAAGAAAGATTGATCCAAAACAAATAAATTACATTAGTTACCAAAATCCAATTATTTTTTTGTATTGTTTACCAAACATAGTTTTTCAGATACATATGGCGCTCCATATGAAGAAAACCCTCTTTAAAAATATTTCTATGGTGAGATATTTTTTTTTAAATATTCAAAATATTGTATTTTTTACCTGTTTTTCAGAGACGAGATTGCATTATTGACCATTACTCGAGAATATCGTAATCGATTTTAAAAAGCTATAAGATAACTGAACGCTTATGAGTCTATTTATTAATCTATTATATATTAGTGGATCATCCATCATCATCAGTGGATCATATCATTCATGAAACTTATTGCAAAAACGACCAATATGTATGATGTTCTACTCACAGAATGAACGATTTTCGGTGCTATTGAGCAAGACAAGTCCCCCAATCAATAGATAAATGGTCATAAAACAATCAGAAATAATATATATCAACAAAGGTTTATTAATAACGCGATTTACTATTTGTTTCTTACGTTATTACGTGGTAAAACATGTTAAAATACCTTGTCTTCCTGCATACGGTATAAAAATCAGATTTTCGTATGAGAACCCACACAAAATCGACCATTATATAATCGCTCTATAGATTTTAATTGTTGGTGGAAATTTTTTCCGTGTTCATGAGCTCACCTTAGTTGTACGGAGAAAAGTCCAAGTAGGAATACAGGAAATAGATTTTTAGTGACATTTTTGCTCCAATTTAACCATAATTTTGTATCAAATTTTAGACCATTCCAATATAATCCGCACTTTTGTTATTGACCATAAAGTTCCGGTCTGCATTTTCATCTGATGTCGAAATAGACTAAAAATCCCCATTATCCATAGGCTTTGGCATCTTTGGGCCTTTGAATATGCCTTCTTTAATTTTTGCCATTGAAAGAAGTGGAAGAACAGATGTGCAATAGAGGCAATATTATGTCATCCACGTTCACTAGAGGCGCATTTTCAATATTATGATTTTCCAATGTATGTGCTTCTCGTTTTGGCCAATCTTTCCTTGAGTAATGCTCATGACTAGCTCGACTATCCCAGAGACATAGAAAGCGGCAATACTTTGTATAACTACCTTGCAATAAAATGGCTATAACTTTCAAATCGCAGCAAACCTGCAATTGATGCTCCTTATACTTTTGGATTATACGTTTCGCAAATTTCTGAAAATAGCCTGAAAATGTCATGGCCAATGCACATACCATCCTTCATCGAGTAGTATTGAGATGTCGGTGTTGATAAAAAGTTGACGTTTCTTTCAGAAGATTTCGCTCCTATACCCGCGATGCTAACGTCTCAGCATGTTCCTAACTTATGTTCAGGTCCCTTACCAAATCATTTAATTCCTCCTATGAAAAGAACTTGGCACGTTTATCTTCTCCTGAAGAGTAAGTGTGATGGAGACGATTTCTCCTGTGTTTGCAGTTGTATGACGGATTTCGCAGGAAGCTGAAAGCCACGAGTAGATAATTGCGGATAAATACATTTCATATTCTTCCCACTACCAATTTGTTCAAATTCTTAAAAATGTACAAGTATACCTAATAAGATAGAAAATTTTTTTTTTTTTAATATGAATTGGTTTCATAATATGTAATGTAATGTGTAATGTAAGGTACTTATTCCTTGTTTTGATTTGCCGAGAAATGTGCTTGGTACGTAGTGCAAATAAAATTTGGTGCCCAATTTTCTTTCCAATTTTCAGGTTCAATTCCAAACGATTTTATATACCTTGCAACCTTTTATTGAGTATTATTTGCGAGTTGGCATTGGCGAGGAAAATACCACATAAGTCGAATAAAGTATCGGGGCTGCACCGGCATGAATATTTGCGCAAAATGTTCCTCATTTTATACTGTATATCTCCACCGTACTCCAAATTGGGCAGGAAGCGTTAACAAGTCGTTCGTTATTACCTGAGGTCAACATTGAATTCATTGTTGTATGTTTGGTCCAAATTTTCTTAGGTAAGACATAAATAAGCTTTATAAATAAATGACAAACAAAGAAACTTTTTTTCGACTTTTCTTCGAATTTTAAAGTCATAAAATCGCGAAGAAGGCCACATTTTCTTAATTCGGAAATATATATTTGCAAAAACAATGAATTAAATTTAAAAATAAGTCTGACTGATTAAAAGATATATTAATTAGCTTTCAGTTATCGTTTAACTCTTAAACATTGGTTAGGACATTCTCGAGAAATGATCAATAATGCAAGCTCACCTCTGAAAAAACCACTAAAAAATACCATCTTTTGAAGATTTTTAGAAAATACTCTCACTATACAACTATACACTACGGTTTTTCGTCGTATGGAGCGGTACATATGATACCAAAAAAAGTAGGTGGAAGTCAACACGCTAGAATCAGGACTCGAAATGTAAGTAGTTCCAGCAATATTAAAGTCACCGAGAACTACAAGAAAATCACGATCGGAAAGCATAGCGGTGTCAGAGTGAATAACAGAGATATGCAAGGAATTAACAGAATAATCTGAAGACGGAGGAATATAGGAACAAGTAATAAAAAGGTAGACACCATTAATACACAATTTGATAGCAACAAATTCTATATCTATACTACTGTCTATAATTACATTCTCCGAAACTAAGTCAGCATCAACAGCAATAAGTACACCGCCTCCACGACGAGAAGTGCGATGTTTTCTATAAATTCAGAACTTGCTAGAAACGATTTCAGCATTTAGAATATCCGGCCGTAACCATGTTTAAGAGAAGACAATGACACGAAAAGATAAGGATAGCCTATTAAGATAAAGATTACTAAGTTTGCTAAGTTAGGATGTTAGTTTTTTGTGCTAACAGAGACTGCAAGAGGTGGGTTTAGATTAACACCAGGAGGCGGAAATGCAATCGGAGACTGATTTTTCTTTTTCTTAGTGTATTATCATTAAAGAATGATTAAGTGGTCTGGCCAAAATGCTTTACAACAAATTACGTAAAATTGAATTTTTCCACAGCTTTCAATTTCGCTAGAATAAGGGCCTTGACATCAGCAGATGTGGTATCAAGGGCAAGCCTACAAACAAGAATTTGTTTTTTCTGTGGAACACTTAAAAGGGTCGCGTTATTCCTAACGTCCTCAGCAGTAGCGTCCAATGGAGCAATAGCCTTGGTTGACCGTTTGGTTCGGCCGGCTTTTTAGCACTAGAAAGTTGATCAGTGTCAACACATCCAATAACTTCAGAATCAGGTTCGGGGTTAGAAGGAGCAACATCCATGGGAACGATATTGTTTTCGTCACTTCCGTCTTTGATGGAGGGAGAATGATATAAAAAATTAATTAATTGTAAATTAGGAGCGGATCTAGTGGGCATTTCTGTATGGACAGAAAGTTCATTATTGCCTAATAGCCTAATATTGGCTTTTTTACGCCTGGGAGATTCGTTCAATGCTTCAGAGCTTTGAATTCATTATTCAGAGCGGAGAAACCATTGGACAGTTTTTTAAACTGGCCAAAAATGTCTCCAAAGGCCCTCTTAGCCTGCCTCATGAATCCCATCATGTCCCGGTCAACATCCCTACAGGATTCACAAGTCCACTTTAACCCTGATTTGGACTCAATCAGGTCGACAATGAGGTCGTTGTGGCCAGCGCATTTTTTCGTGCAACTGATTATAACACAACCAGCAGCAAACAAAGCACATTTTGACGTTTACACCCATTTAATTTAATTTTTTTAATAACAAACACACATTTTTTAGGTATTTAATTAAAAGAATACATTTCAAATAAATAAAGAAAACAGAAAAGAGTGCTTAAAAAAATATATAAATAAATAAGTACACAAGGGTTAATACAAAATTGATTCTTATTTGTACTTACAATACAACAACAACGTGAGAACAATATATACAGCGTGGGCGTGCAGACCGAAATAGGCACAACGGAACCAAAACAAAAGAAAAAAAGAAAAGAGCCGACCAACAGCAACAACAATATTTATGTAAGCGCGGAGAGAGTTATTAGACCGTTTTAGAGTGCGGAATGATAGCATAAATATGCAGAGAGCGAAAATGCAAAAACAAAAAGTTAGCAGGCAACATACATTGCGCCAACCAACCAGTATGCTTGCACTGCAATTCGTTGTTGTATTTAAACAAATTAGATTAATTTATGTAAGAGATTGCCAAATAGATTCGAAACACTACTGTTTTTTGGCGAAAAAAGCGAAATTAGGATTGATTAAATAAGTAAAAATTAAACTTTTCGAGAAGCAAGAAAAAAACACGTCCATTGCTAATGCAAGTGCGAAAGCGATTTTGTTGTTTTATGTCTTGGACTCCTTGGACATAAATTTGAGGAGATTTGTTTTGATTCTCCTGATCAGGTATGTGGTTAGTATGCTTACTGGACTGTTTTGAGTCTCGGTTAAATGAAATATGTTGTTATTAGTGCATGGTTTGCTCATTCAGTATGATAGTAGTTTGTTGGTTTTAACTTAATCAGCATTTGGAGAACTACTGGCGCGATTGCGTTTAAGTTGTAGAGGATTGTTATTGTTCATTGATTGTGTGTTTTGTTGGTGGGGACGAATTGACAGCAGAAGATATCGCATACCCAGCTGATGTGAACGTTGTTGTTGTTGTAATGGATTGTTGCCATCGTTAAATAACAAGTCCAGATTTGAGTTGCAATATAATTCATTTATATGTATTTGAAGAATAATAAGTAAGCGTTTATTTCATTCGACTTTACATTGATTGATTTTGAAAAATATCATATATGCTTGTCTTAACCTAAGCTGCGCAGCTTCGCTGCCAGTAAACGGCGGCAGAGACGTTAGCGTATTATGTATTACTTATATGTTCGGCGCTGATAGTAGTGAGAGCGCGAGGGAGAGCGTTATATACATACATAAAGAAGGGACGGTCGCGCATGCTAAACATGTTGACTCGGCGTTTCTTCTGCCCATTGCATACTTGTGCGATCATATTACACTTGCACTTGAATTATGCTTGGGACTTAATTACGTAATCATTGCAGCTAAGTGCTACAATGTGTGTGTATTCAATGTTTATTACAGTATTCAATGTTTATTACAGTATGTTTATTAAAGTATACTACATCTCCCTCCTTTTAAAAAATTAAGTAATATAATGAAGTTATTTTATTTGTCATTTTAATATAGTATTATACTTTTTTATTTTGTTTTTCTTATGTGTATTTCTACTTTTATTTTATATATGTTTTTTGTTTCTTACGAATGTATATTTGTAGTAATGAAGATAAGAAATAGATTTCCTTTTTTTTGTACAATCTTAAACTAATAAATGTTTTAATGATATACATTTTTTTTTTCTATTATTTTTTTTTTCTTGAAGCTTTAAATATATATATGAATGCTCATTATTGCTTATGCATGGCCATACAAAATTATATGCGGACTATGAAATAAAAGGTTTTAACCTATCCTTATGAACTTTTTGTTGTTTATTTTTATTGTTTTTAATTAAAATATTATTATTATCTTCTACTGATACTAGTGTATAGGGTCCTATGTATTCTGGATCCAATTTATGGCCAGTTTCATTTTTTAATAAAACTATATCGCCTACTTTTGCTTTAAAATCTATAGCTTTTTTATCATAATGTATCTTATTTCTAGTTTCGAGTTTGTCTAACATAACTCGTGCTCTTTTATATGCATTGTCTCGCCTAAACTTCGATTCATTAGCGCAGTTTTCTATGTTGTATAGTGGTTCTATGTACTCTATTTTATTAAAATATTTTGGCAAATTGCTTTGTTTGACGAAGGCTAACTCATATGGACAATAATTGTGTGCCATAGAGGGGGTCGTGTTGAAACAGTATACGAAGTATTGAAGCCATACGTCCCAATCAGTTTTATCAACTGATATATATAAGCGTATGTATTCATTAAAAGTTTTATGACTTCGTTCGACTATTCCAACTGTCTGGTGATGATATGCGGTAGACGTTATGTTGTCTATTTTTAAATATTTGTACAAATCATTTATAATTGAATTCTTATACTCTGTTCCCATGTCCATAATGAACGTCTTCATTGGACCGTACTTCAGAAAAAAGGATTCAAATATTGCCTTTGCTACGTTATTTGCGCTTTTATTTGCAATTGGAACGGCAGCCATGTATTTGGTTAAATCACAGATTAATGGGACTATATATTCGTTCCCATTCTCAGATGTATGTAGGTAGCGGACCGATTGTGTCTACTATCACTCTATCGAAAGCACTTATTGGTGTTTCTGTCAGTATAAGTGGAGTTTTATTATGCTTTGTTATTTTTGCTTTTTGGCATTTTTGACATTTTTGTATGTACTCGGTTATATCCTTAGACCTTTCCAGATATAATATCTTTTGACCTTGGCTAAGGCTGTTGAAGTGCCAATGTGACCTCCTTGCATAGGTTCATCATGGAATGTAGACAGTATTGCTTCTTTTTCTTGTTGTGGTTTAATTATGGTCAGGTGTGGTATGCAGTAGCGCTCTTAATGTTTTTAATTTATTGTTGCCCAGTTCTTTAAATTTATCAATTGAAACATGTTCAAAGATATTTTCCCACGGTACCATTTTTAGTTGGCTGATTTCATGTATACCGGCTTGCATTTGAAGCCTTTGGAAGAACTGACCTAAGTCAAGAATTCCATTAGCATATAAATCGCTAACATCATATCTTGCAGTAATAACATAGCATATTTTTTACATGCAAGGCCACTACTTTACGTATGTCGTAATTTTTGATGACTTCATATACGTTGGGCTTTAAAGCTTTTTCTTTAGATTGCATAGTCAATTCTACTTTATCATCCCCTGCGTAGGATTTTTGTCTACTTTGGTGCCTGGTAGTGACTTTCAGGACTTTTATTTGTATGTCTTTGAGTTCTTGGATGGTTTTTCTAGATAACGCATCTGTTACATGATTGTGTTTACCTTTAAGATACTCTACTGTAAACTCGTACTCGTCTAAATCAAGCCTCATTCTGGTTAATTTTGATGTTGGATTAACCATTGAAAATAAGTAGGTTAACGGTCTGTGGTCTGTGATTAATTGCCCAATGAATTGCTGATAGCTCTTGTTCTGTGGTCGACTTATTACTTTCACTTTTTGTGAAGCTTCGAGATGCATATGCTACAGGCAATTGGAGACCATTGTAGTTTTGTGTTAAAACTGCTCCACATGCTTCTTTGCTAGCATCTGTGATTATGCAAAATGCTTTGCTAAAATCGGGGTACTGAGATGTTTGAGATGTTCCAAGGCATGCTGGCAATCAGCTGTCCATTCGAATGTGATGAGAATAATTGGCAACATTTTTAAAGAAACGTCTGTAATAGCTATAAAATGCAACAAATCTTCTAGCGCTGTCTGCGTCCGTAGGTACTGGGTATTTCCTAATAACATCATATTTGGTATCATCAGGAAATATACCTTTATCGGTGCATTTGTGTCCGAGAAAAGTGACCTCTTTCATGAAGAATGAGCACTTATCTGGATGCAACTTGATGTTTTTTTTTCTGCATAATTCGAAAACATTTTTAAGATTTTTAGTCATGTGCTTTTCAGAACAGCCAATGACAATTAAATCATCCATGTATAGGAATGCTTGAAATGGTTCAAGACCAGTAAATGCGATTGTCATCATTCTTTGAAAGGAATTAGGGCGCTATTTTTAAACCGTAAGGTAATCGTGTAAAACGATAAGAGCCATTGCTCGTAGAAAAAGACGTTATATATCTTGAATTTTCTTCAAGTGCTATTTGATGGAATCCAGACATTAGATCTAGACACGAGAAATATTTTGCTCGGCATAATTGATCCAGAATATCGTATATTCTTGGAAGCGGAAATTTATCAGTTAATAATTTTTTTTGTTAATTTGACGATAGTCTATCACTAAACGCCATCTTTTCTCTTTTGAATCCGGTAAGGATTTCTTAGGGATATTATATTCAGACACAGAGGGTTCTACTATTTTATCTTTGACAAGTTTAGTTACTTGTTTAGCTATTTCTGCTTGTTGTGAACGAGAATTTCTATAGTTTTTGATATAACTTGGTTCATCATCTTTCAATCTTCATATTGTTTGTAAAAGTTATTAGTTGTGATTGGTTCTGTTTCCAATCCAAAAATGTCTGTAAATTTTGAACATAATTCTGTCAATATTTTGTTATATGCTGGTGAAAAGTTCTTTTTTAACCTAATTAGTATTGATTCTGGTCTTTGAGAGTCGTGTGAGTCTGCTATGTGATAATTGGATAATGGTTCAAAATATATATCTTTTATATATAAGATATTATTGCTGTTGGTTGTGTTTAATATTCGATTAGGTATTAGGATTTGGTCATATTTAGTATTTACGCTAATTTTCTTTATTACTTCACAACAAGATGGTATAATTATCTCGTTGTTGTGGATACTATGCAAAATTGGTATTTATATTGAATGTGCAATATTATTGGGTCTTAGATTGAAACAGTCACTGTCTGTAGTGAAATCTAATTGACAATTGAATTTTTTAATGAAGTCAATTCCAATTATTCCAATTATTCTCCAGGGATCGGAAAATCGGTTTACTACTATATGAAAATTATGTGGTATCATGAAGTTATCGGTTCTCATTTCGAGAAATGTTAAGCCTAATGAGTTTAATGATCCTTTTCCAATTCCAGTAATTCGGGTTATATTATTATAACCAATTTCTAAAAATTTATCAGTTTTTTTCTTTTTTAGACCGATATGTCGGCTCCTGTAACTATTAAAAATGTTAACTTTCTAGCAGTATGTTCATTTAGTATGTTGATAAATATATTTAAATTAAGATTGATAGGGTGAACAGTTGTTTTTATTGGTTTTGAGTACTTAAAGGTGCCTGTTGGTTTTCCGACGTACTTTGGGCGTGTCGCACATTACCTTTTTGACTGTAATTGGTTGAGGTGTTTTATTGGTTATTATAGTTGTTACCTCCGTATTGACGGTTGTTTCCTCTAGAATTTCCACGTCCTCTTTCATAATAATAATTATTATTTTGGCCATTGTTTCGGTTAAAATTGTTTCCGCGATAATTACTTCTGTTGTAATTACCACGTTGGACTTGACCTCTCTGGGAGTATAAAATGGAGCTTGTGTTACCCATCATCTCTGTACTACGGCGTATGTACTTACTAACGGCTTCATTCATTGTTCTGAATGTACCTGCTTATTGTCTTTAATTTGCAATGCTCACAATTCTTGATCACGACATTAATTGCTTCTTTAGTGCTGATCTTATCAGCATGCTCAGATGGTAATCCCACATCTATATACGAAGATTCAGGTAATTTCCGTAAATTATCGATGTCATTAGTAAATTGCGTGGCTGTTTTGCCTTTTTGATAGACATTTGCCATATTTGCTTTTAGTACGTCGGGTGTTTCATCGACAATTGTGTCTTGCAATTTCTTCATAATTCCGTTAATGGTAGTCTCTTTCAGGACTTTGTATAGGGTTGAGCCAATTATCTTAGACTTCATTATTCGAGAGCTGTAATAAATCTTTGCAGATTTATTTTTATTCCATCAAATTCTGGAATTGCATGTGCAATTTCTTTTATGTATGTCCTTTGGAAAGCTAATTCGTTTTTCATTGTAATAGGTTTTTGTTCTATTACACTGGAAGTAAAATATGACTCTGAATCTTGATCAGAAAATTCAACTACTGTACTGTTGTTACATCATTTAAATCATTTTCTTCTGTGTCGGTATCTAAAGTGTTTACCGATATAATTTCTTCCTGCTCTGTCAATTTAAGATCTTGCTGGTCTGTCATTTTAGATTTCTTTTCACCTGTTTCGATTGTCAAAGGGGTGTTTAGAACTGTTGGAATTTCTATATCCAAGCTATATTTCCCTTTTATTGATATCAAGTTCGATCGTAATCTGATTAAAATTTTTGATACCACTGACCAGTTTCTAGATTTAACTTTTTCTTATTGTCGTGTATTAGTATATGTGCTTCATTAAAGCAGTCTACTAATGTTTTAGCATGTTTATTAACAGTGATCCCTTGGATGAGTCTGTTTTGCGCTAATGACTTATAAGATTTGTCAAATTTGTTCTTTATATCAATGTAGTACGGATTTCTTTCCATTCCATAATATGATTTTGGTTTCTGAATAATTTTATTCATTATTTATTTTTCAATTTTTAACTACTACAAAATCTATAATTCTGCCTAGTATAGAGTGTTCTTTTATTATGGATCTAACCTGAACACCGGGAATGGTGGTCAATACTATTGCTTTTTGTGTTCTTGTGCAATGTATTAACGGTGAAAAATCTAAACGGTAAGTATACATATACTTGTTTTCTATTTCTCTTAAATTTATTGGGGTCGTTGAGGCCAATTGTTGAATTCTAGTCGTGAAGTTGGGATCTCTAGCAGAAACTTCTGTAATTGCTTCTATGGTGTTCATTATACTCGTTCACGAAGTGAAACTAGTATATTGGTTTTGTGCAATGTCCGTCATGCTGTCCGTCCGTCTGTCCGTATGAACGCAATATTTTTCGACGCTATTGAAGATAGAGACTTGAAACTTGGAATACATACTTGTAGTTATCTGCTTCAGACAAAGTGTTAAGATTTTTGTATCACGCCCTGGGAGGCTGGCAAATCGATAACATGTCGATACACCTCAAATCGCAAATCGATTAAAGTTGAATATTTCCCACAATATTTAAGTTAGAGTCACCAAATTTGGTATGTAGATAGCTGGTGATCTCCTCCAAATAATGCTCCCTGATTTCGCGGCCACGCCTACTAGAACGCCCCCCGCCCTAAAAAATCGGAAATGGCTATATCTCCCACAGTTTTCGAGCTAGAGTCAGCAAATTTTGAATATATATTACTGCTAAGGTCCCCCAAACATCACAGAAAAATTTTCTGGCCACGCCCCCTTCCGCCTCCGTAAACGCTAAAATCGATATATTTGCAAGATCAAAATGGTAACACGTGTATAATTTCCACAATTTTCAAGCTAGAGACACCAAACTTGGCATGTAGATTGCTGGTGACCTCCCCAAAAGATTGAGAGCTTGATATCTCGGCCACGCCCACTGGAAAGCCCCCCAGATACCCCGGCTTAAAAAAACGGAAATGGCTATATCTTCCAAAGTATGAGAGCTAGAGTCACCAAATTTTGAAGGTAGATTAGTGGTTAGCTCCTCTAAATAATGGTAAATGGTAAATTTACCGCCCACGTCCACCCACGCCCTCTCCCGCCCCCGCAAATCGCGAAAAGCTATATCTTTCACAATTTTGGAGCTAGTCACCAAATTTTAAACGTAGATGGCTGGTCACCCATTTCAAAGCTCGGTAAGAAAATTTCCCGGCCATGCCTACTCCCGCCCCCGCAAATCGGGAAAGCTATACCTCCGACAATTTTGGAGCTAGAGGCACAAAATTTGTGTTTGTTTGTGTGACCTTCTCTTAATGTTGCCCACGCCCACCCCCGCCCCTACGAAATATAAAAATTCTATATTTTTTTCAAAATAACAATAATAATTTCCGTGTACTGTGAACGAGTATTACGCAGTCGGTTACGTCCGACTGCAACGTTCTTACTTGTTTTGAACATACATTTATATTACTGTATTCGGACAAATTTATTATTTTTAGATCATATCCAGATCGTTTACCCTATTAGTATACTTCTTTTTTAGGCATTTATTATGTACCTCATATAATTTAGTGAGAGTTTTTGCACACAATATCACTACAATAATTATCATTAGTATAGTTATAAGATTCAATTCAGGTTATGAAACCTCAACTGTATTTATAACATTTGTTCGTTATTAACAATAAGTGGAGGATCTGTCTTCGAGATCACATTACCAGTAATTATTTCGAGAGCCAGGCATTTGCATTACTGTAGCCTTTTTTTGGCGTTACTTTGCTCTTCTGCAAAGTCGCTTTGATTTTTTTCACTTCCTCCTGATAGGCGCTTCGTTCCTCTTCTGTCGTTGCTGCTTTGGTCATCATCAGTCTTCGTTGTTGCAGTAGCCTGTGTTTGCGTCCGCCTCTTTTTTTCTGCTTTGGCTTTGGTTGCTGACGTGCCCTATACTCAGCTATTGTGAGTGGGTGTGGTCCATCGTTGGGACACACCTCCAGAGCCTCTTGTAAGGTAGGAGTATCTTCCAGAGCAATCTGCTCTGCTTGTGTTTGCCTGGACATATATTAAAAAAAAATTATATTTGTCTGTATTGTACTACGTACGTTGTTGTTGTTGCTGCTGCGGATTTGCTGCTGCTGTTGTTGCTGCTGCGCTTTTGCTGCTTTTTCTTGTTATTCTTTTTGCATTTAACAAATAACTTGGATTTTCCTTCTTTCTTTTTATTTATTTTTTGGTTTCGGGTCAGCTGCGAGCTGTTTGAGTTGCTTATGTATTTTTCCAGTTCACTTTACACGCACTTTTTTGCTGCTATTATTGTTGTTGTTCATTTATGCAGGTATAATCCAGGTCTATTTTGACCTCTGTCACGGTCGCCATGTAATGGATTGTTTCCATCGTTGAATAACACGTCCAGATTTGAGTTGTAATATAATTAATTTATTTGTATTTGAAGAATAATAAGTAAACGTTTAATTCATTTGACTTTACATTGTCCATTGATTTTGAAGAAATCATATATGCTTGTCTTAACGTAAGCTGCGCAACTTCGCTGCCAGTAAACGGCGGCAGAGACGTTAGCGTATTATGTATTACTTATATGTTCGGCGCTGATAGTAGTGAGAGCGCGAGGGAGAGCGTTATATACATACATAAAGAAGGGACGGTCGCGCATGCTAAACATGTTGACTCGGCGCTTCTACAGCCCATTGCATACTTGTGCGATCATATTACACTTGCACTTGAATTATGCTTGGAACTTTAATTACGTAAATATTGCAGCTAAGTGCTACAATGTGTTTCACATTAAAAGACACTGGGTACAGTGTGTATTCAATATGTATGTTTATTACAGAATACTACATTGTGATTGTTGGTAGCGGTCGTGGTAGTGCCTCTTATTTCAGTTGTGGTAGAAATTGTAATTGTTGAAGCGCATTTCGCGCTCCACATTCGGAGTTTGCTGTTGTCGGCATACAGGCTGGTAAGAACTGAAGAGGTTGCGGGCGTCTGATCTATTTTGCGATTTATTGTTGACGTAGATGCAGCTGGCTTGGAAGACATACTGTTTAAGGGAGCGGGAGAGCAAGACCGTGCTCTTGCGTCCCTTCGCTTTATGAGTTGGATTTTTCAATTATGGTAATTTTTTTTTTTTGCACAGTAATAGTGGAAGGTTTTCGGAAAATTCAATACTCGGTGGCAATCGAAAGTTATGATATAGTTAAATATATCTTAAATAAATTTGACAAATATTAGCTTCACATTTCTCCTTACAAATAATCTCATTATTATTAAACTACTAAATTATATAGCTTCCATAAGAACAACCGGTTGTATAAAATTTGTTGTTATTTTTCATTATATTCAAGCCAACTTTAGAATTATTCAATTTATAGGAATAATCGCTGGGAAATTGTGATTTTTTTTAGCACTGTACATTTAGTATTTAGTATTATATTAGTATTTAGTATTTTTCAATTTTGTTTTTTTATTTTTTAACATATTTTGCACAATGACTTTAAAAATATTTGTGTAGACAAAATAAGTTAGACAAATTTCGGTTTCCAGATATGGGTCGCTAGTACACGAATTGACTTGGCTGTAAATACCGTACAATGGCTTAAAATGCAACTTAAACTTACACATTTTACATATTTTACCAACTCGTATATGTAAGGAATATGTAACGGCATGTTGTCAAATAATATAAATCTGCTGATTTGCAAACAAGTTTAGATTTCGTATATCTACGGCAGTTTTGTTTTCTTTTTGTATTTATAGAAAATGTCGGAGCTTCGGGGGACGAAAGCATTAGAATATTGGTGTCAGCGTTCAACTAAGGGATACAGAAACGTAAAAATTGAAAATATGACCACGTCATGGCGTGATGGACTTGCTTTTTGTGCGCTTATACATTTTTTTCGACCGGATTTAATGTAAGTAAAAATTGTAAATAATAAACACAAACAAACTCAGAATCTGATGGTTTTTTGTTTATATTATATTCTTAAAACGAGCTCGTCCGCCATTTCGTTGTTTGTAATTCTGAATGGCCAGGTATGGTTCGATAAGGTTGTTTTTGTACAATAACAGAGAATACATGCTCACAGAAACACGCACAGATACACGCGCCGCACATTATCAGAGTATACAGAGTATAAAATTAACTAGCAAGGCAGAATGTTGAAGTCGGTTCTAACCGATAGCGCAATACCCGTTCACAGTGTATAAATATCTGAACTATGTATACTAGCACTATGTGTACACATATAAAATAATAAACAAGTACCTGGGACTTACCACACAAGAAATAACACCTAACCTGAGTGGTGGAAATCACTGCCGCCGACTTTCCATGCTTTTAGTCCCCTTGCATTTATCCATACATACACATAATCACACATAATATATACACACATGCAAAAGCACGCTGCACGCTGTGAACAGCTGCTGCGCTTGGATTAGCGTTATTATACTCGTTCACGAAGTGAAACTAGTATATTGGTTTTGTGCAATGTCCGTTATGCTGTCCGCCCGTCTGTCCGTCTGTCCGCCTGTCCGTATGAACGTAATATTTTTCGGCGCTAGAGACTTGAAGATAGAGACTTGAAAGTCGGAATATATACTTCCTTCAGACAAAGTGTTACGATTTTTGTGCCATGCCGACTGGGAGGCTAACAAATCGATAACATGTCGATAGACCTCAAATCGCAAATCGATTAAAGTTGAATATTTCCCACAATATTAAAGTTAGAGTCACCAAATTTGGTATGTAGATAGCTGGTGATCTCCTCCAAAAAATGCCCTGATTTCGCGGCCACGCCCACTAGAACGCCCCCCAGCGGCCCCGCCCAAAAAAATCGGAAATGGCTATATCTCCCACAGTTTTAGAGCTAGAGTCACCAAATTTTGAATATATATTACTGCTAAGGTCCCCCAAACATCACAGAAAAATTTTCTGGCCACGCCCCCTTCCGCCTCCGTAATCGCTAAAATCGATATATTTTCAAGCTCAAAACGGTAACACGTGTATAATTTACACAATTTGAAAGCTAGAGACACCAAACTTGGTATGTAGATTGCTGGTGACCTCCCCAAAAGATTGAGACCTTGATATCCCGGCCACGCCCACTAGAACGCCCCCAGACACCCCGCCTTAAAAATTCGGAGATGGCTATATCTTCCAAAGTATTAGAGCTAGAGTCACCAAATTTAGAAGGTAGATTAGTGGTCAGCTCCTCTGAATAAGGGTACAAAAATTTACCGCCCACGTCCACCCCCGCTCTCTCCCGCCCCCGCAATGTGCGAAAGCCTATATCTTCAATTTTGGAGCAAGAGTCACAAAATTGTAAAGGTAGATGGCTGGTCACCCCCTTTAACGATTCGTTAAAAAATTTTCCGGCCACGACCACTCCCGCCTCCAAATAGCGCGAAAAGCTATATCTCCCACAATTTTTGAGCTAGAGGCACAAAATTTGGCAGACAGTGTTTGGGTGACCTTCTCTTAAGATCGAGCCAAAAAATGTTGGCCACACTCACCTCCGCCCCTACGAAATATAAAAGTTCTAAATTTATCCAAAATAACAATAATAACTTCCGTGTACTGTGAACGAGTATTACGCAGTCGGTTACGTCCTTGGTACAACCAAAGACAATATAAACACTAAGATGCGGAACGCGCATACATTTGAATGCAAAACAAAATTTCTAGAGTGGCTTTTCAAGTTGCTCTTCGCTCTTCAAACGCAACGCCAGCCGAGTGGCTTTTCGCTCTCCCAAAGCCACATGACGAAATGCCGAAGTCGTTGCGCTCTGCTGCTGACACGAGCAACGATCTCAGTCGCCACGCTATCTTCAGCAAAGCTGGTCGATGGTAGAGAGAGACGCTTGGTAATGGCTTGCGATCTCGTATGTTTGTGTGTGTGTATGTGTATGCACAAGTTCACCACATATGTATTAATATTTCAGTGGCGTGGCGGGATTTTTCTTGGAGGAAGGGGTTCTAAATAAATATTTTTGTTAATAGAGGCAGGAGAACTTTTGGAGGTTAAATCACACCCAAATCTGAATATATAGTTGGCAGTTTGCAAAAACAATGTTGCAAAACGTGATTCCTTATTTAAAAAATATATTTATCTTGAAACCCCTTCTCCCATGAAAAATCCTGCCTACGCCCCTGGAATATGTTATTTATGCACTGCGTTGACTTTGGCTGCCGAAAAAAGATTTTTTCTAGTTTTCTTGCGCCGACGGCGACCTATCCCAATGTTATTAAAATATATAGCAGTGGTTGGGTTGTAGAAATTTACTAACTAAGACAGATAATTGAAGTTAATTTAATATTTTATATTATATGTTAATACATATTTATATAATATCAATTAATTACCCCACAATTAAAATAACATGACACATTAAATTACGTTTTAATGAATAAAATAATAATTGATGCCCATACATAATTTTAGAAATATATAAATTATATTGAATATTTAAAATTATTATTATTATTATTAATATTTAATCTGAAGCTATTTTGAGACAAAATAGTAAAGGTCGCGGTCGGCGCAAGAAAACGTAAAAATTTCGGCAGCCAAAGCCAATGCAACGCCTAATTACATATACATACATAAGTTGATATACACACATACACACACATATACAAACATAAATGGTCTCATGGCAATCGGCAAGCCGAACTTAGACTGCATTCTATTTTTAGAATTGTACGCTCTTCAAGTTGTGAGAGTGCAAGTGCAACAATTTCGTTTTCGTTCTCAATTTTGTAAAAATCAAGTTGCCTTATAACATTTTTTTGTTCGGCGGTACGCATCTTAGTGTTTATATTGTCTCTGGTACAACGTTGTTACTTGTTAAATCCTGCAAGTCTCATAACGATTATAAGCACTTGTGAGGAATCAATATGATATGTGTAAAAAGCAACAAGCAAAAGACATGCGAGCTTTTGAAGTTTTGCTGCAATAGTCCAACCAGATCGATTTATAGTCCCATCATAAGGTTTCGTTTAAGCTAGAAAAAAACATACAGCATGTGATAGCTCATCTAGATATGAAACTGTAAGTGATTAAATTTTTAGAGCCTATGGGGTCGCTAGGTGGTTTCAGGAGTTTATTCAGGCAAAAAATAACGTATGTTTCAAAGCGTCGATATCTCGTTCTAAAGTTATTTACAAATTACATTTTGTGTGCCTTTCCGAAATTGAACTGAAATGCGTATGATAGATACCGTTAACTTTCTGAAACTTTTTAGAGTTATACCTTATCATGAATCAAGAAAATTTAGTTCTACGACATTTGAAATAACCGCTAGTTTGGTGGGAAAACGCTAAAATCCGTCTAAATTAACACCCCACAGTAACCAAGGGAGTTGGCAAATCGATAAAAGTTATTTTTGAGTACACAAAACCCGGAGACTTTTGCGTAAAGTACGTAATGTACAGTTATTTTTATACACGTGAAGAAAAGGAAAAGAGTTTTGGTTTTTTTGTAATGTCCGTCATGCTGTCCGTAAGTCTGTCTGTATGTCCGAATGAACGCAACTTTTTTCGGCGATATTGAAGATAAAGACTGAAAGTTATCTACTTGAGACAATGTGATAAGATTTTTCTGCACCCCTACTGGGAGGCTGGGAATGATCGACGGAATAGTGATCCGTCGTCCTCCTCATCCGACACTTGGTCAAATACCACCGGATGTCTAGACAGCTCGGGCGGTGGTGTGTTGAGAGTCTCCCCAAGCATAGAGATCGATTCAGCATGTTCACATCAGTCGGCATTAATGGGAAGTTGACCCCGACCAATTCCCCTCCGAGTCTGGCGTTGAGGTATCCATGGCGTCCCCAAGGTCAGACGACGGTTCCGCGTATTCACGGGGGCCGCCGCCAGATTTGTTCGTCCAAGGACCCTCCGAAGTCGTCGAGACCCCTACCTGGTTCATTACGTTGTCCGTTGGTACGTCGTCCGTGTCCTCCACTTCCATCGCCGAGTCTTCAGGTGCGAGGAGGGCTGGCAACGGTGGCGGTGACTCCGCGAACTCCACGTACGGTCCCTCCTTCCGAGCATGGGGCACGTTACACCCGATGAAGTTGCCACTCGTGGGGTTCTGGGGCCGGTTCGGTGTTCCGGTCGTCCTCTTCGTCGTCCTCGACTGTATACGCTGGCCTCTGTTTCCAACGCCACCACGCGTCGTCTAATGGAGCGTAGTCCTCTGCTTCGTCGTCTTGGACCGTATACGCTGGCCTCTGCTCTCGAAGCGACCACGGGTCGTCTAATAGGGTGTAGTCGTCCGTTTCATGTCCACTGCGTTGACCGGGGTACCTTTCGGTCGACTGCCTACTCCCGTCTTCATCCCTGGACATGACGGGTGGGTTCATTTCCACACTCCCCGTCTCCTCATCGGTAATCACGATGACATTGTCGTCTATTTGTGGAATACTGAATGATATGCATATGGCTAATCTAGCTTAAGGTCCGTACTCCTAACAGTGCAGCTTACATTTGGCCCTCTACCGTTATAATGCGAGAATTAGTTTAAAATTTTTCGTTAATTCTAGTTATGGTTAATCTAGCTAAGTTGAAGCAACTCTATATCACAGAGTTGCGCTACTAGCCCATCTGGGTCTTTATCCTGGACTTAATTTTCTCCACGGTCGTCATAGCCTCTTTCGGTTGCCCTCTTGCGACAAACGCACGATGTTGGGTGACAAGCACTGAGTCACCCAATAAGGGCCGTCATATTTCGGGGCTAGCTTTGCTGCAAACCCATCAGCCGCTTTCGACAGTTGTTGTTGCCGCAAAAGTACCGATAAACTGAGGGCCGGTCGCCACTCCCTTCTCCGCAAATTGCAGTTTCGTCCTTGGTTGCCTGATGCCCACTGTAGGTCACTGTGTACGAGGTCGAACACCTCCTTTAGTTGGGGGGAGTCGTCGGCATAGTCGCCGAGCCAGGTGTGATTTTATCGTATAGAGCCGCCGGCAGGCGTGGTTCCCTCCCGTACATTAGAAATGCCGGCGAGTATCCAGTAGAGTATGATACGCACGAGTTAATCGCGAGTAATATCTCGGGTAGGAGCTCATCCCTTGAATTTTGCTGGTCCTTGATGTATTGTGCCACCATTGTCTTGACTGTCCGGTTGGTCCACTCGGTCGGGTTTTCTTGGGGAAAGTATAGGGCCGTGTGTTGGATCTCTATACCTAAGGCACCTAGATAAGCCTTGAAAATCCGACTAGTGAATTGTATCCCGTTGTCACACACGAATTTGCGAGGGATCCCGAATTTGCTCAATATCCGCTCCTGAAGGCTCATGTAGGCTGGTCGCGGTGGCTCTCCTTAAGAGAATTAACTCCACCCACTTCGTGAATGCGTCGTGGAACACAAGCAACACCGTGTTCCCGTGCATAAAAGGTGGCAAAGGTCCCACGAAGTCCGCGCAGAACACTGCCACCTGTCTGGTCAACATCCGACCGGTCGGCTTGAACTGTTCCACGAGCATACTGGTGATTCACTTACAAGGGGGTTGTTCCTCCACGGCCCGTTGGAACGCCTCTTACGAATGCCTTGACAACGCACTCGAGGGCCCAGCGTGCTATCCGGTCTGAAGGTTTTTCGATTGCATTTAACCAGGGGCCAGGTGGTTCGTGATTACGTCGAAACGGTATCACTTGAGGTCACATCTGAGTTTATGAATTGACCAAACTATTGCCTTCCCTATAGTTCATTTCCGCCTTTAATAACTCGCCGTCGACCGTCTGTGTCAATACTGCTCCGAGTCTATGGTCACTCGCGTCCGACTGGAGCACAAATTTCTCGGCGAAGTCGGGACACGCGAGTACCGGTGCTGTCGCTAATTCCTCTTTTAAACGATCCAACTCCGCCTTTAATAGTCCTGTCATCGGTTCCCCCCCGATGCAAAATTTGGCACGAATCGCGTGTACCACGATGACATAGGCGTTTAGTTGTATATAGTCTACACCAATCTGCCATTCGCCTGTCTTTTATTTGCCCAGGATGATGGGCGCGCTATGTGGGCTGTGAGATGGCTGGATGGCTCCCGGTTCCAGGACATCCTCTACCTGCTTGTCGATGACCCGCTGCATTGCAGGGTTCTTCGGGTAGTACCGCTGCTTCACCGGCTTATCGTCTCACATGACTATCCGGTGTTCAGCCACATGGGAGACACCATACAACTCCACGAATCGTGCCAACTCCGATGCTAAGAATTACCGTAATTCGGGTTCCAGGTCAACCAGCTAGAAGTTTTCTCCCTCCGTCGATTCCTTTCCCGTAGCGTCGGTAATAGTATCGGCCACACTGATCACCGCTTCGTCGGTGCTCACGTTGTCCGTTATTATATCCGGAGTGTTCGCCTGCTTGCCAACGTTTGCCTCGGGCTCCGGCTGCAGTCCCGATGACCCTCCTTGGGTGCCGCCTTGCACTTGGATCAAAGCTTTAACAACTCGACCCCTTTCTACTCTTAAAGCGTTTATTGGTTGCGGGATTTGGGTACTGCGATGCTTACTCGATCCCGACCTGGGTAGCGCCGCCGAGTGTTTCCCTGCTTCGATCTTTGGCAACATTCGTTACTGTAAACTCCTTCGCCCCGCACTGCCTATAAAATATTGCCCTCTTGCCCGCAGTGGTCGCAGGTCCGACGCGCGTTAAACTGGGATCCCACCTCCCGTCCTATCATATGATTCGTTGCTTCAGCTGGACCCGATGATGAATTAAACTTCGCACTACCGTTCGTAGTCGGTGCCGTAGACTGAGGATCTACACGGAATGGATTCCGGCCTACCGTCGAGCATCGCTCCGTAGTTGCTACTACTAGGTCCCGGTAATTTCAAAGCGGCGGGGAGTACGAATATTATGTACCCCGCGAGTATTCGACACTCCGACGCTTTACGCCCTCATATTCTACAGCTATTTGCGTCAGCTGGGTCAAAGATGCAAAATCTACGTACATGCAGCCATATTCAGGAGCTTGTTTTTTATACACCCTATTTAATTCCGTAGCCGAATCATACCCCGCATGGTGCATCAACGATCTCAAGCTCGGTTAAGGATGCAAAATCGTGCCTAGGCACATACTACCTATATTCAGGAGCGAGATTTTCATATAACCTATTTAATTCCCTAGCCGAATCATACCCCGCATGGTGCATTAACGATCTCGAGTCGATCAGTCCTTGAAATTTTTACCTTTCCGCTGGCGTGTGTTCCGGATCTCGTCCTCTAGCCTCTCGAACTACCGGGGCGGCAAGAAAAATTCAAGAAATCCGGTCTTCAACACGTGCCATGACATGCCGCTCGTTACGAATCATTGAGCGGCCTTATCCGTTAAAACGCCACTCATTGTCCGAGGCAGTCGATCCAAATGATATCGTAAATAATTGCACGCCCCTCGATCGTCTCCAGAAATGCGAGAAGATTGGCCGTTCCGTCGAATCGGATCCCCCTTTTTCGAACTTCCTCCGGGATGATCGAATGGCCTCCGGTCTTGCGCACTAATACACTTACTTTTTGCTCACAACGTCGCGTCTACACACTGACCTCCTTTCCATCACGCAGCTTTTTGCTCTCGTGGTGAAAAGCTCGCTCATATCGTACTCTCTCTCTTTGCGGCGGTGTTGGCACTCTCAACTGCTTCGATCCCTCGACCCCTATCTTAAGCAGCTCTAATTTCGAACTTAATAGTATATAGAATAATACTTGGATTAGAATCATGGTAGTTTTTGATTCTGTGCTCCTTGCGACTTGTGGGATTATTTAACTCGTTAAAAAAGCTAATGACGTCATTGTGTTTTGAATCATAATATCAAATTAATCTTAATACTTTTTTTTGTGACGTGGCTAATCTTGCGTTACAACACCTCAAATTCCAAATCGTCCCCAAAAGATTGCGACCTTGATATCCCAGCCACGCCCACTAGAACGCCCCAGTCTATATCTCCCACAGTTTTAGTATAAGTTATCACATTAGGGCAGATTATAATTGGTACAGAAGCGCTTTAACAATAGGGAAAATTTGTTCAAACCGTGGCACGCATAAAATCTGGTATGGGATAAGGTCATTGTTTAGAGATATCAGACAAATCGGAGTGGAAATAGCTCTATAAAGATATTGATTACATAGAACTGAATTTACATACCTTCTCCGCAATTTCGAATCATACGAATGCTTTTGGCTTGCTTCGTGCGCTGTATTGCATTGACCGCTTAATTCTATAAAAAAAATAAGAAAATACCTTGTGGAAGGCGTAGACTTACGAACTTGCAATTAATCGACGATCTCTGTTAGGAATTGATGGTCAGTAACTGATTAACTTCTAGGCTCGCAAATACTCAGTGAGTAAATCAGGATATGCTATGACCGCAAGGTCCTTGTGTACGAAATTTTTTTTTTTTTTGAGATTGAGATCCATTCCATTTTGTTCAGAATAAATGACGATAGATTTTGATGGATATTATTTGGGATTATCTGCAAGGCTTCGCCTGCCTGGGGTATAATAACAGTATGAAATTCAAGCCACGTTTCTTTTTTTACTTTAGTAAGAATATCTTTCTTAAATCTTAAAGCCAGTTAATTTAGATTTTTATTCCCTAAGTCCATTGAAAATGGGTTAAAAAGGGTATTAACAAGCAGAAACAAACTGATCCCATAAAGTATATATATATATATATATGCGCCAATTTATATATATATATATATATATATATATATATATATATATATATATATATATATATATATATATATATATATAATAATATATATATATATATATATATATATATATAAATAGGCGGGGGACGCTGACTAAGAACAAATAAATATGGTGGTATGGTATGGTGGCCATCTTTTCTGCCTGTGTAGTGCATTGGCCAAACTATATTGGCGCAACCCGGCTTCTTGGAAGTGTACTTTTTTAATTCTATTTATTCGGTTCGAATTAATTAAGGCTAACACAGAAGAGGTCGCCAGGTATCCGGTCGCTCCGTTTAAGACTCAATTGGTGTTGAAAAGCGCCCCTAGCCATGCTGACTCTCGGCATGGGTCGCATAACACCTTGGCCGACCTTTTACGTTTACTTTAAATCTATTGAAAAGCCTTCCTGCGTATCAGAGGTCATACTTTTAACTAACACCGATTCTTATAAGAACTACTGGAGTGTCATTACCAGTCGGCAGGTTGAGGCCTTAGGCAAGGATTGAATTCACGAAGTACTGCAACAACAAAAACAGCTCATTGGACCTTTTCCCATGTGAATAAATTCGACTTGGGTTATTCAACAAAAATTATAAGAAATTGTAAAATTTCGAAAAGAAACCAGAAAAACCTTTGCGTCTGCAATTGGAATTGAACCTAGGACCCACCGCAACTGAAGGAAACGTTTGGTGCAGTGGGCTTAGCCAATAAATATTTTTAGTAATCTGCAAAAAATTTCATTTAAAACTATGGAAGATATATAGAATAAATCGGCAAATCGACCACTGTGGGCGTATCAAAACAACACTTTTGAGTGTTAAGAAATATCAATCTGCTAATTATAATATTTGGAATGTTTAAAGGAATCCTCTTGTCTACATAATGTATTTCTCAGTTACAGAAAAACAACTTTTCTGTAAAAATGATCACTAGGTCATAACTAACAAAATTTCTCGGAACTGTAGTAAGTATACCCAACATATTGTAGTGCATTTATGTAAAAGATACAGATAGAAAAGACACTTTGTTGCAATATACATTAATAAATACATAAAGCGACCACACATAAATATGTAAACATTTCAGCGCACTTGAAATTCGATCGGTCACTTATGTGCAGACCGATAGAAGCGCGTGGGAACGCTGAGCATGAACTTTGCCGCCAGCACGCCATTTGTTACGCTATGTATATGTCACATGTTTATGCCTTTTGCATGAACATATATACAGAACATATATAATAAGAACGATTTGTATTTAGCTAAGGCCCATTTTATGTGCGAAACAAATGATCAGAATAAATCTGGAAGCCGTCTGAAGAAGACGTAACAATAAACATTTTTGAAGTAAATTACATGGCGACTGTGACAGCATTCACGCAACGAGGGAGTAGAATATACATATTTAAATAATGCAAAAAAAAAAAAATGCAAAGTGAAAGTTCCAGAAAAACATTATTAAATAAAATAAAATAAATAATTGTGATTTAAGCAAATGACAATTGTAAACAACATCAATACGAAAATGTCCAAATGCAAAGTAAAAATTCCAGAAACACATTATAAAATGAAATAAAATAAATAATTGTACTTTAACCAAATTACAATTATAAACAACGTCAATACGAAAATGTTCAACGAGACCAGCCAATTATATGGCAATAACTAAACTACAAAAAAATAATATACATAATTATGCCAGTTTAATATAGTTAACAATTGTGTTTGGTGCTAAGCCAAACAGCTTTCGAAATCGAAACAAAGAGCAACAACAACAACAACATATATGTAACAACAACATATGAGTGACAGATGAGTGACAGACGACGACGCTGTTCCTATCGAACAAAGGAATGCACCGCCGATCCAGGAATATCTGGAGGTGTGTCCAAACGCGGGACCACGCCCACCCACAAAAGCTGAGTACAGGGCAAGACAGGAAAGGAAACCAAAGAAGAAGACAAAACACGGCGGACGGGCCAAGCGGCTGCTACAGCAACGACATCTGGAACTGGATTTGCAAAAAACTAACACAGACGAAGAAGACCGACAACGCTGCCAAGAGCGTATAGATGAATTAAACAAACAACTTCGCGCAAAAAGAGCGAAGTAACGCAAAAGGACTGCAGGCTTTGCCATTACCATAAGTTTACTCCTCTTCAAGTTGAAGCTTAAAATGCAACTTGAAATCTACTAACAACTGTTAGGCTTTTATTAATAACATATGATTGGACGTTTAATTGTTCACATAAAAATTGTGAGCCAATCTGGGTACCTCCAGTACTAATAAACTCAAAACTCATAAAAAATATATATATATATTTGAATATATACAGCCAACGTGGTCAATAATGTAAAATAGTTGATCACACTGCTGACATTCAATCTCTGTGGATCGTTTTGCTCATATTAACAATTGTAACCCTTCGTCAATTTCTATTGACCTCATACAAAATGCATAATAAAATAATAATATGAGAATATGAGAAAAGATTATCACCTGAACACAAAAGCCAGTGTTTAAAGGTAATAAAGTTAGTCAATACCAGACAGACTAGAAAACCTCCATTATAAATGACACTTAAATATATAAAAGTGCCAGAATATCTAAATCAATTGGCCGATTTTAATTAAAGCCAACTTGAAGATTTAGAAGAGTCTTAACAAGGTAGCGACTCTGAACCTGACAGTGACATAGAAACGTTGGAAGAATCAATTGAGCAAAAAGAAATCATTGATTCAAACCCCAACATGGCACAGACAGTGGTAGAAAGTTAAAGTTAGCCTTATCTCTGATACCAGAGTTTGATTGAAAAGCTGAAAACCCACAAAGTTTTTTGGATGCATTGAATCAGATAGATTTATTAAAAAGCAACCATGAACTTACTACTGTCAGCATAATAATAATACAGGCAAAATTGAAAAATTGAAAGAAATTTGATAAGTAATGAACAGATAATTCGAGCCATTATAAATCAATTATCAAAAGCTGTAAAGGGAGAATCTGTAGATGTAATATCTGCAAAACTCCTCCACCTGCAGCAAAAGAGCAAGACGGCAAACCAGAGGCGCGTGGGAACGCTGAGCATGCACTTTGCCGCCAGCACGCCATTGGTTACGTATATATATATGTATATATCACATGTTTATGCCTTCTGCATGAACATACATATATACAGAACATATATAATAAGAACGATATGTATTTAGTTTAAATTCATTTTATGTACGAATCAAACGATCAGAATAAATCTGGAAAACGTCTGGACAAGACGTAACAATAAACTTTTTTGAAGTAAATTACAGAACCTCAAAATTTTAAACTGGCCGCCACTCAGGCCGATTCGTCCACCACCTTGTTTACCGAAATACTTGCGTAACCAGGAACCCAATATATTCTTACTTTTTTGGTCTTCCCGAGCTTGTTGAGGAAACCTCAGATTGTCGTACAGAGTCAGATTTTACTTCTTAGCTGTCAGAAATGTTTGTTATATTCTTACAAATCTAAATGGTATAATAGTCAGGTTAGCTCACGGACCCCACCTCCCGCACCATTCTCTTTAAGCGTTCCATTTGAATACCACCATATATATGTGTTGTCACACTGTAGGAGTTGGTTTAATTCTACATCTATTCTGAAGTGGTTTGTGACGTTGAATATGTGTTATATTTCATGCTGACTTTGTTTCGGAGATAGCAATTACAGTCTGTAGTATAGATCTGAAATTTTTTGCTGTCAAATTGTGTATTTATGGTGTCTGCCTTTTTTAAACTCGTTCACGAAGTGAAAGTAGTATATGTTTTGTGCAATGTCCGTCTTGCTATCCGTCCGTCTGTCCATCTGACCGTCTGTCCGTCTATCCGTCTGTCCAGATGAACGCAATATTTTTAGACGCTATTGAAGATAGAGACTTGAAACTTGGAATATATACTTGTGGTTATCTGCTTCAGACAAGGTGTTAAGATTTTTGTGCCACGCCCATTGGGAGGCTGGCAAATCGATAACATGTCGATACACCTGAAATCGCAAATTGATTAAAGTTGAATATGTCCCACAGTATTAAAGTTAGGGTCACCAAATTCGGTATGTAGATAGCTGGTGATCTCCTCCAAAAAATGCCTTTAAAAATCGGAAATTGCTATATCTCCCAAAGTTTTAGAGCTAGAGTCACCAAATTTTGAATATATATTACTGGTAAGGTCCCCCAAACAGTACAAAAATTTCCGGCCACGCCCCTTCCGCCTCTGTAATCGCTAAAATCTATATTTGCAAGCTCAAACGGTAACATAGGTATAATTTACACAATTTTAAAGCTAGAGACACTAAACGTGGTATGTAGATTTCTGGTGACCTGCTCAAAAGATTGAGACCTTAATATCCCGGCCACGCCCACTGCAACGCCCCCCAGTGCCCCCACCTTAAAAAATCGGAAATGGCTATATCTTCCAAAGTTTTAGAGCTAGAGTCACCAAATTTAAAAGGTAGATTCGTGGTCAGCTCCTTTAAATAAGGGTAAGGTCCCCCAAACATCACAGCCGCCCATTCCCTCCTACTCCCACCCGCCGCAAATCGCGAAAAGCTATATCTCCCACAATTTTGGAACTAGAGTCACAAAATTTAGCAGACGGTGTTTGGGTGCCCTTCTCTTAAGATCGAGCCGAAAAATGTTGGCCACACTCACCCCCCGCCCCTACGAAATATAACATTTTTATATTTTTCCAAAATAACAATAATAACTTCTGTGTACTGTGAACGAGTACTACGCAGTCGGTTACGTCCGACTGTACCGGTCTTACTTGTTTTTACTTGTTGCTATATTCCTCATTCTTCAGATAATTCTGTCTATTTAATACACTTCTCTGCTATACACTTTGTCTCCGCTATGCTTTCTGCTTGCTGGAACTATACGTGTCTACATTTTGTGTTTTTGGGATCTTTGAAAAGTTTTATCATAGGTAGGAGCTTCTCAGCTGAAGTAAACTACAGCAAGTTGTTCCACAGCTTTACTACATGAAGGTATATGAAAATAAAGTAAGGTACAGTAAGTTTTTCCACAGCTTCACTACATGAAGGTATCTGCACACGACTTTGAGCAAACTGCCTACATACCTTGAACAGTGGAACTTAAAGCTGTGCTACGCTCTCTAGTACTCATTATTACGGCAGAACTGTCTAAAAGCCCAATATTGAGCGGGCGGGGCTTCTTTCCATTTTCAAGCATTGAACTGTTGAATTCAGAACGCTGACAGGCCAGCGCCTAAAACGGTACAAAATGAAGCCCTTCCAAGAGCCATACCAGCATCCTCGAAACGAGTGTTGCCGCAATAAGAGATTGAATAGCTAGGTGGTACCTCAAATGGTTTTCATTTTCAACGGGCAAAAGCACATAAACCAGCTTATAAAAGATGAGCCAGTACTAATAAAAAACAAGTAAGAACGTTGCAGTCGGACGTAACCGACTGCGTAATAGTCGTTCACAGTACACGGAAATTATTATTGTTATTTTGAAAAAAATATAGAATTTTTATATTTTGTAGGGGCGGGGGTGGGCATGGCCAACATTAAGAAAAGGTCACACAAACACTTTCTGCCAAATTTTGTGCTTCTAGCTTCGAAATTGTAGGAGCTTTCCTGATTTGCGGGGGCGGGAGTAGGTGGGAGTGGGCATGGCCGGGAAGTTTTCTTACCGAGCTTTAAAAGGGGTGACCAGCCATCTACGTTTAAGATTTGGCGAGTCTAGCTCAAAATTGTGGGAGATATAGCTTTTCGCGATTTGCGGGGGCGGGAGTGGGCGTGGCCGGGAAATTTTTACGAATCTTTAAATGGGGTGACCAGCCATCTACATTTAAAATTTGGTGACTCTAGCTCCATAATTGTGGGAGATATAGGCTTTCGCACTTTGCGGGGGCGGGAGAGGGCGGGGGTGGACGTGGGCGGTAATTTTTGTACCCTTATTTAGCGGATCTGACCACTAATCTACCTTCAAAATTTGGTGACTAGCTCTAATTCTTTGGAAGATATAGCCATTTCCGGTTTTTTAAGGCGGGCTATCTGGCATTCCAGTGGGCGTGGCCGAGATATCAAGGTCTCAATCTTTTGGGGAGGTATCCAGCAATCTACATACCAAGCTTGTTGTCTCTATCTTTAAAATTGTGTTAATTATACACGTGTTACCGTTTTGAGCTTGTAAATATATAAATTTTAGCGATTACGGAGGCGGAAGGGGGCGTGGCCAGAAAATTTTTTCTGTGATGTTTGGGGGACCTTACCAGTAATATATATTCAAAATAAGGTGACTCTAGCTCTAAAACTGGGAGATTTAGCCATTTCCGATTTTTTAGGGCGGGGGCGCTGGGGGGCGTTATAGTGGGCGTGGCCGGGAAATCAGGGCCGCATTTTTTGGAGGAGATCACCAGCTATTTACATACCAAATTTAGTGACTCTAACTTTAATACTGTGGGAAATATTCAACTTTAATCAGTTTGCGATTTGAGGTGTATCGACATGTTACCGATTTGCCAGCCTCCCAGTGGGCGTGGCACAAAAATCTTAACACTTTGTCTGAAGCAGATAACTACAAGTATATATTCTAAGTTTCAAGTCTCTATCTTCAATAGCGTCGAAAAATATTGCGTTCATACGGATACAGCATGACGGACAGTGCACAAAACCAATATACTAGTTTCACTTCGTGAACGAGTATAAAAACAAACGGAATCGAGCAGGTGAATATTGGTACCCAGTCAATGCGAATCTCCTGCACACTTACTTCAAGGAACTTTGAAGAGAGCTCGAATAAAGCATGCAGTTGACGGCCAGAGTGGCCAATCTTGCGCCATCAAAGTCTTCCGTACGACACCGCTAAAGAGAAAGATTCAAGATAAGCATACCACAGCTGTCCCCACAAAGAAAACGGAGACAGTCTCACTTAACCACCAATGAATGTCAAAAAACGCGTAGTCTTCCATTGATGCAACCGCTAGCAGTAAGAGCAGGAGCTGATGCCCTGGTTATAAGCGGGAATGGTGAGTTATCAAATAACGAACTGCTTTCCATGGCTACGCGAAAGCAAGACGGCAAGCTTAACTGCGTCCGAGAAAATGTCACCAAAGCTGACCGCAGCAAGGAGAATTTCTGCTTGAGGTAGACGAAATCGAACTGTTGATTTGTGATAGTTCAGGGGTGCATAGACACCGACCACCACCAGACAGATGCCCCTGGGTGGCAGTACCCCTGCATGGAGCAAATTGCAATTGGTCCACCTCAACCTGAATCATTGCGCTGCGTCGCAGAACTTGTTGTCGCTGTGTTGAGCGAGCCCTATATGATAGGTACAGGCTCCAACTATATTGCAGACAAATCTGGTAGAGCAGCCTTGTGGTCATGTGGAAATACTATGATACCCTTCAGAACCGCCTACCAGTCCCAGAGTGTTTTGCGGATGGGCAACATATAGCTAAATTCCGTATACTTTACTCTTAATCTGCAGCTCACAGGGTTTACTATCAGGCTTGACTCTTTGGTGACGGACGACAGAGGCCGCCACCCGATTGCCGTCACTAGTGACTTCAATGCCTGGGCCGTAGACTGGGGCAGCTTGCATTAAGCCGAGCGGGACTAAGCTCAGTAGTGTACCTGGTGTTGTCAGCAGCTCGGTGTTTGCTTTGCGATAGAGCAGTGATGATGCATACAATGCGAGCGACTGCGCACCCATCACAATGATAAAGTGTTCTATAAAAGAGAGAAAGCGCAAATGTTTTCTGGATCTCCGCAATATGGCGATCCGCCACAATACAATACAAATATGGCCACAATATACATAAAAAAACAGGTTCAACATATCGATATGGAGCTCCATCATGAAGACTTTCTACTTCCAGAGCAGGATGCCAAAGTGCGACACCAGCGTATAAACCGAAGAGCAATATGTGACTGGAGGCATGCTTTGGGACACAATGTACGACGGCATCTTCCGACTTGATCAGCCAGACGGTAGTGGGCTTTGCAGATGACGTTGCTGCTGAGGTTCATTCATCTTCATTGTGCAGAGCTAATGTGCAATCAACCCATTGCGAAGATCGAGCACTGGTTCTCTTCCGTTAAACAAAAAGCAATGCTGATCAGTAGCCGGAAATCAATTGAAAACCAAGATCTTCTGAAAGAAGGCCATAAAATACCAGGCAGAGAATTATTATAACCAGTGGTACTACGACAACTATGCTCCACGCAGTGCCGATATGGCTGTCCGCCACGCAGTCGGCAGGGGCTGGTAGCGACGCATTGCGATCAGCATCTGCAGCGGCTATATATACATATACGTATATGCAAAAAATTAAAGAAACATAATTCAAATAGCACGGACTTTGGTTTGAACATAGATGTCAATGCTTTTGTTAAGACTGGACTTTCTTTAAGATCATGCTCTTAGTTTAGAAGTTATTCACGAATTTCGTTTCTATAGTCGCGACCAAACGCAGCAACCGTTCACAGCGTGCAGCGTTCGTTTGGGTGTGTGTGTGTGTGTATGTGTGATTCTGTGAAGGGCTGTATGAATGCAAGCGGACTGAAATGTATGAAAACATATATATTCTATAGTCTTCTGAATCGACGCGTTCATACATACGGACGGACAGATAGGCGGACATGGCTTGATCGACTCGGTGATTTATGGGCCTAAAATGCCTCCTTCTGCCTGTTACATACATTTGCACAAAACCATTATACCCTGATTTACCCATTTTTAATGTGGTCAGGGTGTAAAAACTACAAACTTATATCTTACAAATTGCAGCATGTGGGCGGGCCTCACACCGTTTTCGAGAAAACAATAATAAAATTTATGTAAAAGGCAGAAGCATCGACGAGAAGTGTGTCAGATCCTTCTTAATGAACTGTAGATTTGATACTCTTTACTTTGTATTATGAACCACAATAATTAAACAAGCATTACTCTAATAATATCTTACATTTGGGGGCTCCTCCGTGTTAAATTCAGTTCAAAAAAGAACGTCTGCCATTCGAAATCTCGTCAGTGAAAAATACAGATCTCAAAAATGCGTGCTTGGAAATGTTGGCTGAAGCAGAGGCGGAAAAAGTTGACAAAATTGACAAAATATATGCTGCTTAAAAGTTGTAAAGTTGTTAAAAAGTAGCTAAAAAAATTAAGTTGAAAAATCGGCCACGGCGTAATTTGGTTAAACAATTGTGTAATTCAAAGTCGCCACAGAGTCGCCGTAAGTTTTTGTAGAAACCGCTACTTGTGTGGTATATACAGAAAAAGACGAACAATATGATAAAATAAAAGAAAAAAAAAACAAAATTCGAAAGTCCAAAATACAAGACCAAAAAAGGCAGGAGCAAAGTGAAACATTGAGTCAAATGGCAGAAACCAATGAGCACATTGAGGGAAGTATTATCAATGATAAATTGAGCAAATGCTACAACTGTTGAGCCTTAAAATACTTTCTGATGAGCAACGAGAAAATCAAATGAAAATCGCTCCGGATAATTTTGAAAAAATTGTAAGCGACAGTGATGGAAAGTCGGTGCCAATAGAAAAATGGTTCAAAGATGACCGGTGCAGCTAAACTGTTTCTGGAAGCCGAAATGGTTTGTAGTTACGATGAACTTAATCGAGCATTATTCGAGGAATTTAAAGGTCGCTATAAAAGTGCGGATATTCATCAACAGATGAAAGATGGAAAGAAAAAGAGCAATGAGATGCTGCATGAGTATTTGTCACATATGAAAAAAAATAGCAGCAGTCGGTTATGTAGAAGATGCGGTTGTCACAAGCCATGTCGTTAACGGTCTGGACATAAAAAAAGAATACGAGTGTGCAATGTATTGCTGTAAATCCTTCAAAACTTTGAGAGAAGAGTTTGATATCTATCAACGTTTGAACATATCCGAAAAGCAATTCATTAAAAATCAACCGAGAACAAGTGTCAATCAGCAAAGCGGTAAAAAATAATATTGCTTTGATCAGGGCAGCATAAACGCAAACATTGTACCGCATGTTTCAAGTGTAATCAAAGCGGTCACATTTCTCATAACTGTTCTGATAAAGTGATTAAGGACGATAAAGTTCACTTCATTGCAGATCACAGTCGTATGAAAAAGTTTAAGAAAACGACGTTGAAGTTGACTGTCCAATAGATACAGGGTCAGATGTGACCATCATCAGAGAATCTGTTATGAAGAGCTTGGATACCGTTGAACTTCTTCAAAATACATCTCCGTTGCGAGGCTTTGGCCATAGGTCAATACGAATAGGATGGGTCATGATTTCATCTAAAAGTTTCGTTTAGAAGCCTACAAGCAAGGATTCACGTTTTTCAAGCTAGAAGCAGATCTGATGCCGATAGATGAGTATAATCTTGTTTATAATGTCGTTTCATCATTCACCGAGCCAGCGTTGTAAGGAAACAGGTCCAGAAGGCGATTAATTCGCACATGCATGCAACATTCAAGTCTTTACCATTCGAGGTCATGTTTGCAGAAAGTCTACAAGCGCAATTATGAAAAGAAATGACGAGTGGAGCACGGCTACAGAGTGAGTAATCTGGTTGCGATCAAGAGAACGTAGTTCGTCACAGGACGTAAGTTGGCCAGCGACTATCTTGGCCCATATGAAGTCACCTAAATCAAACGAAACGGCCGTTATGACGTCAGAAAGCCGGCACATGTCGAGGGACCAAATGTCACGGCCACAAGCAGTGAAAACATGAAGTTATGGCGTTATTTTGCAGAAAATTATAAGATATTATCATCTGGGACAAATGAGGAGGATCAGGAGACCCCATTGTAAAAGGCATCGAGGAGTTAACGCTATCCTGTTAATTAACATTTACTTAAACATAATCTATCGATAAAAAGCAGCATAAAGTCGATACAGTCAGTCTTCGTGAGTTGTCGAGAGAAGAAGTCGTTTTCGTCAGCGTGAAGTTGTCAAGAGAAGTCGTCGGATCGTTATTAATAAACTAAACATTTGATACTCTTTACTTTGTATTATGAACCACAATTAAACAAACATTACTATAATAAATATCTTACATATGTATATACATACTACTTTCATCAGTCGGATGCAGCTAACTCCACAGACAATATAATATTTTGCGTTAAATCTTTCTACTTTGGTTAATACCCACTTAAATGCTTTAGTAAGGCCACGAAAATTTTATTCAGATAGATTAATAAATTCCGAATTTATTTTGACTAAAGTTATTCATGTGGTGGGACTGAGTATTTTGCGCAGCTCGCAGCGTGTGATTGTTGTGTGTATGTTTGAAACTGCGTGCGGAGTATCTCCATAGTCGGATACTCCTGACTATTTTGTTTGGTAATTTCCTTTGCATTTAAACATTCATCTTATTTCATATTTGCAGTGATTTTAATCGACTCAAAAAATCGGATATTTATTATAATAACGATTTGGCGTTCACAACAGCCGAGAAATATCTCGGCATACCTGCGCTTCTTGACCCTGAGGACATGGTTGCCCATGATGTACCTGATAGATTATCCATACTTACTTATGTATCGCAGATTTATCAGGTATTTACACATCAGCATGGTCATTCGCAAAGTGAGTACCTATTAGACAAGGAAGATTGGAAAAATTCGTATAATTGGTGGCCAATTTCTATAAATAACGAAGAACGTAATTTGATTGAGAATAAATGTTTTGTTAGGAAGATATGTTTTCATCAAAGGCACTCTATGGACCAATTATTATTCTTACTGAAATTTGTATTCCCTGAACCAATTAACAATATATATATTACTAGCTGAGTCAATTAAGTTATGAACGCGTTGATCTCAAAAACTCGGAAAGAGCTGGAGACGTCAAGCTTTCGAATATAGGCTCGTCCATCTCGCGCATCAATTTATACTCTGTTTGTTATTTTTTTTGTGCTTTTTGCGATTAAAAAGTGAAAAGAGTATATTGGGTTTGTGAAATGTCCGTCTTACTGTCCATCCGTTTGTCCGTATGAACCCAATTTCTTTCGCCGCTATTAAAGCTAGAGACTTTAAACTTGGAATATATACTTGTGATAAACAATAGGTGGTCTGACGTTCATGTTATACATTAATTCGTATTGTTGAACTTGGTTAATAGGTGGCACTGACTTGCCTGACGTGTAGGGCGTGGCCGCATAACGTGCGGTGACGAAGATCGCGAATAAATGGACAGATGACAAATGACTAAAGTTTTAAGGATAGGAATAGAAATTGCATTACTTATTATACGGAGAAGATTATTGTAATTAGACCATAAGATACGAAATGGATTATGAATAGAATAGTTACTATGGCACATTTCAAGAGAAATCGGTATAAAATTTCTCGTATTTCTGCTCGGAACCCCAAAACTAATTTGGCTGATTAATTCGGAAGAATCAATTTCCCCATTAATTAGTTTGTGTAAGAAGATTACACCAAGCATGGTTCTCCGATTAGAAAAAGAGGGTAAATTAATTGGTAAAAGTCTATTATGGTAAGAAGGCATTCGAGAATTAGGATTCCAGTTATGACTCCGGAGAGCAAAAAGCAGAAAAAGTTTTTGTACAGATTTAATTCTATCCTGATGAACCTTGTATTGGGGACACCATATACAAGACCCATATTCAAGACCCATATTCAAGAATTGGACCACCAAGTGAAGTATATAGAGTTTTAGTGACATAGGGATCGTCAAATTTTTTCGACCGGCGCTTTATGAATCCCAGGACTCCAAAAGCTCGATTTGCAGAAGTAGAAATATGCTTGTCAAACTTAAGCTTGGTATCAAGATGTTGATTAATACATTATTATTCTAGATAACTTATAAAATATTCTGCTGAAATTAGTGTTAGCGCTGGTATATCTGAGGCTTGGCTGTTTTCTCGAGTCAGTCCTAACGAATACATGCGTGCCATAGCGTATATCCTTGTGCTGGAAGGGTTCCGGCTTGCTATAATGCGACGCTAAAGATGGTCTTATCGCTTGCAGGTTGGTGCGGAATTGACTCACAAACTGGCATGGATTCGAGGGTACATCGAAATCATTGAAATATTCGTTTAGAATGCAAAGGGTGCACCCATACAACATCTCAGCGGCCGATGGTTGCAGCTCTTGCTTAAAAAATGGCCGACATGTCTGACTAGCATCAACTTTAGTTGAATAGACATCGCTCGCTGTCGGACCCCTGTGCTGTTCAGTTCTTATTTTATCGTAAGATGTTGGCATCGCTCTGGACAGCGCGTCTGCAACTACGTTGTCACTGCCGCTTACGTTTAGGATCGTTGTGGAATACTGCGAGATAAATACAATTTTTTCCAAATTGACGCTCCGATGCCTTTTTGGGTTTTTGAACAAATGGATATATTAACGGCATGTGATCCATTTTAATGATAAAAATTCGTGCTTCCAACATGTGTTTGAAGAACTTAATCGCTGCTATACCTGCCTTCAAATGCGCTGAGTTTTTTTGAACAGAAACCGAGTGGCCTCCATGTGCCTCTGTTGTCTTGCTCCAGAACGGCACCGATAGCAGTGTCGGAATCATCACAAGTAAGGCTCAGATCTGCGTGTGGGCTAGGATGAGCGAGAGTGGTTGGGTTTGCGAAACTGCTTTTGCAATTTAAAAATGCCGCAATAGCACCTGGCGTCCACTCCACTGGTCGTTTGTCATGCGTTTTCATATTGCCAAGTCATTGAGCAGTGATTTAGTTTTTGATACATGGGGTATACATCAGCGGTAGTAATTAATTATACCCAGGAAATGACCCTATTCACATATACAGTTTGTGGCTGAGCATATTCAGTGATCGCCCTTACGCGGTTCTCTAGAAGTTTAATGCCTTTGCCATTTAAATTCAAACCAAACCAAATTCAATCAACACAAACGGTGCAGTTTTTTCCACGTCTTCTGGTGCCATCGGTACGTGCGTACCGTTCAGGAATCGTTATCGCGTTATCGCCAACCACCACTGGACTTTGCTACCATATGGAGCGGACTGGCCCACAGACATTTGGAGTAGCGACAGATTCCTTCGTCGATTAATTGATAAATTTGTGCTTTTGCATATAAAATTTTCTCGCCCATCAGATCTGCTACTGGTGCTCTAGATGTAATGATGTAGTGGCGAACTGCATGTGAAGGAGGATTTTCAGGACCCACGACATATGGTCCTGTTGATGGGAGCGGTGTATTTCGATAGAGGTTTCTGTGCATTACTCGATGCACCGAAATCCTGCGAGCTGATTGTGCTGCCGATAGTTGGATGTTCCGTTGTGCAGCTTAAGCGATGTAGTTTTAATTTTTTGAGCAAATGGAACTGAACTAGGAAGTCAGCACCAATTATTGCCGATTACACATCAGCGATGATAAACGACCTTGCAAGTACGACCCATACCCAAGTGGAGTTCTAGGTTGAGATTGCCGTTGGCTTGTATTACGGTGTGGTGTGCCGCATACAATTGCAGATTGCTTCTTTGTAATTCCCGAGTGGCCATTGTACGACAACAGACACCAGGGATCCAGAATCAACAAGAAAGATACGTTGAGTGTTTAGATCCTTGACATGTAGACGGTAGTCTTGAACTCCCGTCGCAACTGCTGAATAGTTACTGGTCATAGAAATGCTACCGCCCACCAGTTGGGGTACCGGCAGCCGTTCTAGTTTAACTGCACTTTCGTGCGCGATCACCGAATTTGCTGTGATAGAAGTAGGTCGATTTTTTGTCCGTTCCCTCGTCGTTGTTTCTGGTGTTCTGTGTGCGTGGAGCATTCGACTGTTTTGAGAAACTCAGATTGTCCTGCAGTTTATCAACTTTCTGTGAAAGAGTGTGCAACGCAGAAGCAATATCTGATAAGTTAAGGCACTTGCTACTTACCGCGTCGACATACTTCGTGTCGCCATGACGTAAGTTGGTTCCATGTCCAGGTTTTCGAGCATTTTATCCGTTATCTTTGCCAACTCGTCTAAATTTTCCTACTTCCATTCAGCAATTAGCGAAGATTTCGGCGATAAAAATACTGCGTATAACGGCTTCGCAACATTGGGCGGGTGCTAAACATCGCATGTGTATGAGAACCTCCGACGGCTTTCCCAGTCGTATCGCGGTCTTGCCAAAATCTTGTGAATTTTGAGTTCCCTGATTCCGCGAATATTTCGAAAAGCCGTGGTTTCATCGCGTGATATCCATTTTGCAGCGGTAGCTGTGTGATGAGATCTTCAATTTTGAGGGCGACAACCTTCTCCAAATGTACCGACACCAAGTCGAATTTGCGATCGTCCGTCACAATATTATGCAAGAAGAACAGACGCTCCAATTGTGCAAACCAAAGTTAAGGGTTGCATTTGTTTAATCTTGGAATACCAATTTGTGTGCATTGCTGAAGATTTACAGTTGATCGCTGAGCGGGTGATAATTGAAGTTGCTGGAGCTGCAACTTCAATTGTTTCAGTTCTTCGTTGAGCGCACTTTCCGACGTAAAGTTCGCCAATGTTGCCGATTAGGCGTGCTTTGGACATAGACCGCAGATGATATAAAATGAGCATAAAGTTATTATTTTTAAGATTGTTTACTAACATTTAAATTAATAATTAACAACTAATTAATTTAATTATAATTGATATTAATTATAAGTAAACACTCTTGGGCAAAGTGAACGGTTACGTCCGACTTATTTTTTGAGAAGTTATTCAATACCTAATTTTCCATAGCGGCCTTAAACGCAGCCGCGAAGAAAAGCAGTGCGTGTTTGTGTATGTGTATTAATGTGTGAATTAGGGTATGCATCTAAATAATAAGATACTAAGATGAGTAAGGCCGAACAATAAATTCTATAAGGCAGCTCTATTTTCACAAAATTAAAAACGAAAACGAAATCGGGGCCCTTAACTTAACTTAAAGAACGTAAAATTTTAAAAAGAGGATGCGCTCCCAGTTCGGCTTAGCATTTGCCATGAGACCTATGTTTATATAGGTGTGTGTGTGTATATCAGCTTATAATTAGGCGTTGCATTGACTTTGGCTACCGACAAACGAACTTTATGTTTTCAATATTAAATATATTTTATATTTTGCTAAAATTGTGTATGAGCATGTATTATTATTTTTTCATTGAAACGTAATTTAATGTGCAATGTTATTTTAATTGGGTAGTAAATTATAAACATTATATGTATATGTATTTATAAACAATATAAAATAATAATTTATTTAAATTCTCGACCGTAAATCTAGTAAATTTCTACAACCTTACCTGTGCAACACATTTTAATATAAAATTGGGATAGGTCGCGGTTGGCGCAAGAAAACTAGATAACATATATCTTGGGGGTGGGGGTTTCAAAATAAATATTTTTTATAGAAGGATATTTCAAGATTTCCGCATTTTTTTTATACAAATTTACAAGTATTAAGCGCAACGACTTTGGCATTTGATCGTGTGGCTTTTGGGGAGGGAAAAGCCACTCGGTTGGCTGAGCGCTTAAGGAGTGAAAAGTCACTTGAAAAGCCACCCTAGAAATTTTGTCTTGTAATTCAAATGACCAGTCTGTCACTCTGTGTGTTAACGAGTTAATATTACTAGCTACAAGAAGTAGTGAAATTAAATTCATCTCCGTCCTCAAAAATCATGAACATATACATTTTGGAAAACATTTAGTTTTACGCAATTTCAAAATTCAAATGAAACCTTATCTTGAAAGTGCTCCAATAAGATACCCTGTTACAAGCAGCAGCTATGCATTTTCATCGCTCAGCCCCACCAATGAAAGAAAACTCTTAAATAACTTCGAATGAAATGAAATTATCAGGGCTTAAGTATAATATCCAAATGGTGTAAATACCAAAGTACAACGATTTGCGTACATTTTAATTTAGTGGCGAGTGGGAGAGTATTCAAAAACATAACTTTTTAGTATCTGTGTATATAACAGAACTTATAAACCAATTTCTATGGCTATAACTCTTATAATCTCCATGTCATTAAATAAATATATATAAGCGCTACAAACACAAGTACATTCCTGTCTGTCATCTAATAGCTTTAACAACCTACTTTTCCCGTAAGAACATCATAAGGAACCTCCATTTGAAGTCGTGTGCACACATACACATGCATGTTAAGCCGTTACAAACCATGCGCATGTATGTGGTTGTGTTTTTAAATGTTGTCTCGATTTAGAAGTCCTTAGAAAAGAAAAAAGCTTAGGCGTCCAATAACTCAGGAATTGTAGTGGTGGAAGTAGATGAACCAACTTAAGATTGTTACATTTGCTTCTTTTTTGGCAAACCTGATTTTTTCAAGTTTCTTGCTTTCTTATTTTAGCTAACCTAATTTCATACAAAAAAAAAAACGTTAAAATAGGCTTTTCTGACTAAATTAAAAAAAATACACACTATAATAACAACATTAAACATCCGAAAATAGCATTCTTAATTTGTGTAAGCTTAAAACAGTGACAGTGATCTAGCCCTGTTCGACTGTCTGTCCGTCTGTATGAACGCATCAATTTTGAAGATTACAGAAGCTAGAAAGCTAAACTTTGACTTTTCAGGTTCGTGATAATGTTTATTTCAAATCATCGATAGCTTATCTCGTCTTCTTATTACCGCTAATTATTTTTTTTAACTCTGTGTTTTAAAGATATCTTAAAAACCACAAAATCTAGAGCAGCCAAACTTAATTTAAAGCATTAATTTAAGCATACGCATGTAAGGAATATTTTGGATTTGGATACGTCCCCCATTCGCCCCATATTTGCAAAAATGTAAAAAAAAAAACGCTATTCAAATACTACAGACTTGGGCTTTCGTTCATAGATTTCAATGCTTTTGTTAAGCCCTGAAAGTTTCACTAAGATCATACTCTTAGTTTAGAAATTATACACCAATTTAATTTCCATAGTAGGGGCAAGGCGCAGCAGCTGTTAGCCGCGTGCAGCCTGCGTGTATATGTGTGTGGGTGTGTGTATGTGTGATTCTGTGTATGGCTGTATGAATTCAAGTATACTAAAATGTAGGTTCAGGGTATACCCCAGTCGGGCGCTTCCGACTGGAGCCTTCTCACTTCTTTGCACATAATGCGGCCGCAGTGAACGGACATGTTCCATATGCGCTCCGGGAAAACTTCACAAAATTGGACGAACTTAATGTATATTGGAGTGAACCCTGCATATTTTCACACACAGTGAGCCAATGACGCATTCGCTCTCGCATTGTAATATCGTAATTTCGCTTTTTATTGGCCTAAAAATTGTATTGGAACAGTGTGATTCATTTAGGTTGTGTGGAACACATTGTTTGTTGGTCTATTATCTTTTAAATTAATTTTCATAATTTCATACTTTGAGTTCAAATACAACAAACTGCAGCGCAAGCATACTGGTTGTCTTGTACAGTTGCATTGTTTTGTTTTTGCATTTTCGCTCTTATTGTGATTCCGCACGCTTTAACGCTCTCTAAAACTCTCTCCGCGCTAATATTGTTGTTGGTGTTGGTTGGTTGCTTTGTTTTTTAAAATTTTTGCTTTTGGTCGCGCCCGCGCTGTTTATTGTTTGATTGTTGTTGTTTGTAAGTAGAAATCAGCATCAATTTCAAATTAACCCTAGTCTGCCCATTTTCTTTCCATCTTTTTATGCCCGTTTACGAAGTGAAACTAGTATATTGGTTTTGTGCAATGTCCGTCATGCTGTCCGTCCGTCTGTCCGTATGAACGCAATATTTTTCGACGCTATTGAAGATAGACTTGAAACTTGGCATATATACTTGTAGTTATCTGCTTCAGACAAAGTGTTAAGATTTTTGTGCCACGCCCACTGGGAGGCTGGCAAATCGATAACATGTCGATACACCTGAAATTGCAAATCGATTAAAGTTGAATATTTCCCACAATATTAAAGTTAGAAACAAATTTGGTATGTAGATAGCTGGTGATCTCCTCAAAAAAATGCTTCCCTGATTTCCCGGCCACGTCCACTAGAACGTCCCCCAGCGCCCCCGCCTTAAAAGATCGGCAATGGCTAGATCTCCCACAGTTTTAAAGCTTGAGTCACCGAATATAGATTGAATATATATTACTGGTAAGGTCCCCCAAACATCACAGAAAATATTTTCTGGCCACGCCCCGTAATCGCTAAAATCGATATATTTACAAGCTCAAAACGGTAACACGTGTATAATTAACACAATTTTAAACCTAGAGACACGAAACTTGTTAGGTAGATTCCTAGAGACCTCCTCAAAATATTGAGGAAAGCCTTTATTGGGCGAAAGCCTATATCTCCCATATTTTTAGATCTAGGGTCACCAAATTTTAAGCGTAGATGGCTGGTCACCCCCTTTAACGATTTGTAAAAAATTTCCCGGCCACACCCACTCCCGCTCCTGCAAATCGCAAAAAGCTATATCTTCCACAATTTTGGAGCTATAGTCACCGAAATTTAAACTTAGATGGCTGGTCACCCCTGTTAAATCTCGGTAACAAAATTTCCCGGCCATGCCCACTTCCGCCCACTCCCTCCTACTCCCGCCCAGAATAATCACGAAAATCTATATCTCCCACAATTTTGGAGCTAGAGTCACAAAATTTTAAACGTAGATGGCTGGTCACCCCTTTTAAAACTCGGTAAGAAAATTTCCCGGCCACGCTCACTCCCCTCCACTCCCTCCTACTCCCGCCTCCGGAAATCGCGAAAAGCTATATCTCCCACAATTTTAGAGCTAGAATCACAAAATTTGACAGACAGTGTTTGGGTGACCTTCTCTTAAGATCGAGCCAAAAAATATTGGCCGCACTCTCCCCAGCCTCTACGATATATACAAATTCTATATTTTTCCAAAATAATAATAATAACTTCCGTGTACTGTGAACGAGTATTACGTAGTCGGTTACGTCCGACTGCAACGTTCTTACTTGTTTATTTTTGGATTTTTTTTTTGAGCAGATGGAGAGATGGGATTTGTTTACTGCTGGCTGTGTGACAATATATCGCACGAAAAATGCGCTGTCCTCAACGGCCGCATTATCGACCTGATTGAGTCCAAATCAAGCTTAAAGTGAACTTGTGAATCCTGTAGGGATGTTGAATGGGATATGTTGGGCTTTTTGAGGCAGACTAAGAAAGACTTTGGAGATATTTTCGGCCAGTTTAAAAAACTGTCCGACGGTTTCGCCGCTCTGTATAATGAGTTCAAAGTTATGAAGCTTTTGAACGAATCTCCAAGGCGTAATTAAGCCAATTTTAGGCTGTCGATTGGCCCAAATGAATTTTCTGCCCCTGCAGAATTGCCCACTAAATCTGCTTCTAACTTACAATTAATTAATTTTTCATCCCCTTTCTCCACACATCAAAGACAGAAGTGACGAAACCAACATAGTTCCCATGGATGTTGCTCCGTCTGACTCCGAACCTTTTTCTGATTCTCATGTTATTAGCACTGTTGACACTGATCAACTTTCTAGTGCTAGCAAACCAACCGAATCAACTGGTCAAGTATTCATGATGTCAAGGCCTTTGTTCAGGCCAAAGTGAGAGCCAATATTACGGTCGAAAAATTAAAATTTTCATATATTCGTGAAATTTCTTCATTTAAAATAAGTGCTCCGGTTTCACTTCCGCCTTCTGCTGTTAATCTAAACCCATCTCTTGCAGTGTTAGCACAAAAAACTAACATCCTCCCTCTTACTTGGCTATCAAAATGTAAGAGGTCTTTGTTGAAAACTTAGTACTCTATATCTTGATAGCATATCCTTTCCTTTTCATGTCATTGCCTTCTCTGAAACATTGTAAAGGCCTGACATCCTAAATTCTGAAATACTATCTAACAAGTTTTCTATCTATAGAAAGGATCGCGCTTCTCGTCGTGGTGGTGGTGTGCTTATTGCTGTTGATGCTGATTTATTTTCAGAGATAGTAATAACTAACTTTAGTATTGATATAGAATTTGTTGCCGTCAAATTGTGTATTAACGGTGTCTGCCTTTTTAGTACTTGTTCTTATATTCCTCCCTCTTCAGATAATTCTATCTATTCAATGCACTTCTCTGCTATACATTCTGTCTCTGCTATGCTTTTCGATCGTGATTTTCTCATAGTTCTCGGCGACTTCAATATTGCTGGAACTACTTGGATTTGTAGTCCTGATTCTAGCGCGTTGACTTCCATGACTCAAAATGATTTTATTGATAATTTATATGGGATGTCATTGTGTCAAATTAATGCTATCCCAAATTCTCTTAATAAAATGCTTGATCTTGTTTTTGTTTTGCATCAATCTTTCTTGTCTATTTCGTGTACTGAGCCTAAATCATGTCTGGAAGATCCTTATCACACCACTTTAGAGGTGTTGATTGATTTACCTGCCCGGGTACTAAACCCTGGTAGTAAGCGTCCAGAGCGAGCTCGCCAATTTCGGAAAACCGACTTTGCCAAGCTAACTCAGCTCTTATCCCAGACTGACTGGTCTCTGCTAGACATGGAGAGGGACATGGATAGTGCAATCGCGATTTTTTATTCTACTTTAAACCATCATTTTGATACATGTGTCCCGGTTTGTGATTCAATTAGGTCTAACAAACCTGTTTGGTTTACACGGAATTTAACCAAATTAAAAAAAAAAAAGAGTCAAGGATGTACGGGAATTTCAAGGAAACTGGCTCTTTCTTGGATTACACTCGGTATTCGATTGCTCGATCTAATATCTTTGTCCCAAATAACCAATGTTATAAGGATTACCTTAGAAGTTGTAGGATACAGTTCCAGCAGGATACTAAACGGTTCTATAATTTCGTTAATGCGAAACCTAAATCATCAACACTGCCAACAACTGTGTTTTTTTTAAAAACGACTGCTAGTTCAGATCAGGCTATTGTCGATTTATTTGCAACATTTTTTCAAACGACCTATAGTTCTCAGAATTATTTATCTCACTTGCCGTATCCTTATCATCTAAATGTTTCTAACTGCATTTTTGGACCTTTGATCACAGAAAGATTACTACTAAAGGTCATGAAGCCCGTATTTTCACCGGGACCTGATGGAGTACCAGGCTGCGTGCTTAGGTACTGTGCTGAGGGTCTCTTAAAGCCTTTGTGTAAACTATTTAATTTGTCCATGGAGTGAAGTTCTTTTCCTAAGACTTGGAAATAATAATTTATTATTCCTCTCCTTAAAAAAGAAAACAAGCCTAATGTTCTGAACTATAGAGATATTTCTAATTGTCTCCTATTCCTAAGTTATTTGAGAAGTTGATAACTTTTCAACTACAACGTCTTTGTAGATTTATAATTTCTTCCTACCAACACAGGTTTATGAAATATAGATCTACTACCATTATCCTATTGGAATTCACGTCTTTTGTTATTAAAGGATTCCAAAATAAAATGCAAACAGATGTCATTTACACTGATTTCAGTAAAGCGTTTGACTCTGTTAATCATTCGCTTTTACTGCATAAGCTTCATCTTCTGGGATTTCCAAATAACTTAATTATTTGGATATCTAACTATTTATCCTTAAGAACCCAAAAAGTTTACGTCAAAGATCTAGTCTCCAAACCTATACAAGTTACTTCCGGAGTACCACAAGGAAGTCACCTTGGTCCGTTATTATTGACCTTATTCATAAATGACCTTCCTTCTGTAATAAACCACTCTCGGGCATTGATGTACGCCGATGACGTAAAACTTTGCCTGTCGTCCACTAATTCTCTAACTGGCCAAAGTTTGCAATACGACCTTGATAGTTTCCAAACCTGGTGTCATGTAAATTCATTAAATCTTAATTACAGTAAGTGTAAATGAATGTCTTTCTATAGACAAATGCCCTTTTTTAATGATTATTTTATTAATGGAAAACCTCTTGAGCGTATTGAGTCCGTTAATGATTTGGGTATTCTTCTCGATCCCAAGCTTAAGTTTGACAAGCATATTTCTACTGCTGCTAATCGAGTTTTTGGAGTCCTGGGATTCATAAAGCGCTGGTCCAAAGAATTTAACGATCCCTACGTTACTAAATTCCAATTCTCTAATAGGATAGAATTAAATCTGTACAAAAACAATATCTTCCTTTTGCACTCCGGGGTCTTAACTGGAATCCAAATTCTCGCATGCCGTCTTACCATAGTAGACTTTTACTAATAAATCTTCCCTCGTTTTCTTATCGTAGAACCATGCCTGGTGTAATCTTCTTACACAAACTAATTAATAGGGCAATTGATTCTTCCAAATTAATCAGCCAAATTAGTTTGGCGGTTCCGAGCAGAAATACGAGGAACTCTTTAATTCTCTCTCTTAAAAGGTGTAATGCTAACAATGCTATCCATAACCCATTTCGGATCTTATGTTCTATTTATAACAATGTTTTTCATGTTATAAATAATGCTTGCTCTGTTCCTGTTCTTAAAACTTTAGTCCTCTGTCATCTCTCCATCAGTTCGCGATCTTCGTCACCGCACGTTATACGGCGCGCCCCTCGGTCGGTTGGGTGAGAGGTGGGTGGCAATTTGCCTGGGTCCACGCGTTAGCATGCCCGTGCTTGGTATCGTTGGGCCACTTGAATGTACTTTTCGTAAGTACATTTACGTACAATAGAAATATTAGAGAGAAGAGATTACAGATGTCAAACGGTGTTAAACATAACGACACACAGCCTCCACTTTTGCTGACGACACAGTAATCATCAGTCGATCCAAATGTTCTGTATAAAAACTAATGAACAACTTGTAAATGAACAACTTGTAAGGTACTAACTAGGGCTGGTGTATTACTCTGTCTGACCAGGGCCAACCTAAAGAAAATTGAGAAGTGCCAGCACCCAATAGAAGAACGTAAAGGGAGGGGCTCGAATACAGCTGCCCTAACAATTATGTATATATAGAGAGTGCCACTGCGTACTTTCCTGATACCATGAGTATCGAGGGAAAAGCTTTGAAATAGCAAACAAATATAAATTTAATATAGATGATGCGCTTAACCTAGATTGGATTGTGCCAAATGTTAAGCACCTGTCACATGCACGGTCTAGACACGTAACCACGGCGTTAGTGTTTTTTTTTTTTTGCACGTTCAGCCACGCCGGAGGTTAAACACTATAGTGGAGGGCGTACGCTAAACGAAAGAGTCAAGGATAAATACACCGTGTCATATATATACTTGGTGGTACACGAGGTTAAAATACCATGACATGCATTATTACGACGGCGTAAGGTTTTACTTACGCTTCGCTACGCCTGGAGTGGCAATCGTATACCAATCAAAATAGAAGGTGTCCAAGAGCAAAGGCAAGACGCCTACTCCCTCGATGCTCCAATTTCATTGAAATAAGGTAAAAAGGGTGTAATGGTTTTGTGCATATATATGTAATATATCTTTAGAGACAAAGGAAAAATTAGTTGACTAGTCCATTTCTCAATCACCTAAATAATCAAGCCGGCATGAATCCGAGCAAAATAGCTAAGTTCGTCCAGTCACAAAACTGAGCTCCCACAAGGACGCATCTCTGACAAAATAAAATATACATATTCTTATTTATGACGACTAGATAAGTCGATTTAGGCATGTCCGTCCGTCTGTCCGCCGTCTGTACGAACGCAGCGATCTCGGAAACTACAAAAGCTAGAAATAAAAACTAGACACTAGAATATAGATATCACAAGCAAAGCAATTTCATCATTTGTTACGATCCCTGGCTCCGTGTCATTAATGTAAATAAAAATAGTTTTTACGACTTGAATAGATTTATGACCCACTGAAAATAGGTAAAAAGGGTGTAATGGTTTGTGTAAAAGCATCTAACAGGGAGAAAGTGCAATCTCCGACCGCGTACAGTATATACACATATATATTTTTCGCCAGGATCAACAGACGAGTCTATTTTAAACGCGTCTCTGAACTCGTCTTTTTCAGAGACTACAAAAACCAATAAGCAGATCAAGTTTATTTCAAATCATCGATAACTCGTCTCTTTTTTTATTATCGAGCATATCTTCAAACCTATAAGAGCTTGAGCCATCAAATTTGGTTCAAAATGCATAGCGCAAGAACTGGATATGTCTGTGTATTTATGTGTGATTTTGCGTATGTATGTATCTTTGAATGCAAACGGGTTGAAAAGTATGCAACGTCGAATTACAGGTCGGTTCAGGGTATTCCCTTGACGAGTGCTCCCGACTAGTACGCCCTCACTTTTTATATCTTTAAAATTTCAGAAAGATCAGACGCGTAGTTTGGAAGTTACAGCCGCGCATTCTTATGGAGAGGGTTATTTTGCACACATTGCTTTTTTTGCATTATCCAATACAAATAGAAAGGAACTGTGAGGCGGATTGGCCCTCGCCCACTCACAGTTAGTTGATAAACATTAATATTAAGTTTAGATAATAAGATTTGGAGGATGCAAATTTGGTCACTCTAACTTTAATATTGTGGGAAATATTCAACTTTAATCGATTTGCGATTTGAAGTATATCGACATGTTATCGATTTGCCAGCCTCCCAGTGAGCGTGGCACAAAAATCTTAACACTTTGTCTGAAGCAGATAACTACAAGTATATATGCCAAGTTTGAAGTCTCTATCTTCAATCGTGCCGAAAAATATTGCTCTCATCCGGACAGACGGACGGACAACATGACGGACATTGTACGAAACCAATATACTAGTTTCACTTCGTGAACGAGTATAATAAATCGAATAACTAAATAATATAAATCAAATAAATAAATAAAATAATACTAACCACATAAATAAAATAAACAAAATAAGTAAATGAAATTCGTTAATTTTAATTTTATTTTTAAAATTAATATACGAAAAATTAAAATAAAACGAGCCAAGACGCGACGCAAGAATGGACCCAATCAGAGGTAAAGATCCTGGAGTGGGACTCGGTGGCTCTATCACCGTCGGAAGGAAGAACTGGAAGGGATCGCCTTGGAGTATAGACTGGAAAGCGACGGCAAGGTGGAGGAAATGCGGAGAAGTTTGACCACTTTCAACAAGAACGGTGTACACAGTGCCGAGAGATGGGCGCGCCTGGCCGAACTGGAGTCACGGTTTAATAGGACAGAGGAGGGCTGAAGATGCGCCACAAATCGGAGGGGGATATAAACATCCTCGCGGGTAAACAGGGACTGGAGGTTCCCAGGATACAGGTGGACCGAGGCCCGGGTAACTAGTGTGTCGGCTCAGAGGGGCGGCTGTCGGGCACTCATCTTTTCGTCGGCGCCGAGGCTCCTGCGTTGCGCCCGCAACAGATGTCCAGGGGACACGTGATCGTGCCGGAGCAAGTCAGGAAATGGGGCGTGCGTTTCGATGGGCGAGCGGACCACTTAGCGTTTCTGGAATCAATTTGGACAGGTTGCCCCGTGCCATGGACGAGGTGTTGACGGACAGAGCCACACGCTGGTTCACGACCAGCCAGCTCCGAGATGCGTCGTGGGCAAGGTTTAGGCAGAGTTCTTAGAATTCTTCTTCTACGAGAATGTAGCACCAGAGTATCGACTGTACATCCGTCGGTACGATTTCTTATGTCTGGCGCAACTCACTCAGATTGCCGTGGAATATGAAGGCGTGAAAAGGCAAAGTTAGGAGAACGGGTAGGTAACACAAACGGCGTGAGTCGCCCCGCCCCAGACCCCCGTGGAGGCCGAGAAGGTTAGTGATAGCTCCAGGTTACCTTACAACTCTTTTCGGCCCTCTTCGCTACCGTCGCCGGCAGCACGGAATGGCGGAGCAATCCCCAATCCGACCGCAGTGCAACGCGAAGAATGGACCCACAGGATGATTGGGCAAGGAGAGACAACGTCATTTGATGTGCGGCGTGTCTGTTTAAGATCCGCTGAGGAAGGACACTTTCCAAATGACTGCCCCACCGGGATTTTTGCCGGCGTTGTGGTCGGAAATATGTCAACACGCGGGAATGCTGCCAAAGGGACGACCAGGGAAACCCGCAGAGGTGTCGCCAAGACCGGGATCGGGTAGATGCCAGCGAATCTACAGTCCGGAATTAGATGGCCCGTTGGGCGTCGAGGGCGGCCGGATCGTAGCGACAATAGAAGTCGGAGACTGTGAATTGTCGGCCACATTCGATACTGGCGCCACTCGGGGTTTCGTGACCAGGGAGTGTGCTCAGAGGTTAAGGAAGTGGGGCAAGATGAAGATGATGCAGACGCGGATCCGGTTGGCAGATGGATCGAGTCTGGAGGTAGACAAGGTGTTAAAGGTAAATGTCAGACTAGCAGGACGTAAAGTGGAGATGTCGCTGCTAGTCATGGTTTCAATGCTGGATCAGCTGATCCTGGGCATGGACTTTCTACGGGCCATCGGTACGAGAATGCGGTGTGGGCACGCAGAATTACAGTTGGCGCCAGGGAAAGCTCCGGTTCAGAGAGACGGGACGCCAGGTATCGCCAGGGAGTCATCTGACGGCAACCCCCCAATGAAGATATGGACGCCTGCGAGGCAGGCAGACTTCAAGAGGGAGCCGGAGCTGCAGAAGTTTTTAGAGAGAGAGTTGGCGTTGTTCAATGGGCTCAAAGGGGTGTCACATATCGCTGAGCACCGAATTATCATGAAGGATGATAAGCCACTGAAACAACGCTGGTACCCCAAAAACCCGGCGATGCAGAATGTAATTGACGATCAGGTTGAGGAGCTCATTCGAACCGGTGCAATCGATCCGTCCCATAGCCCGCATAGTGCGCCAATCGTGCTAGTGAAGAAGAAAACGGGCGTGTAGCGTATGTGCGTGGATGACGGACAGCTCAACGCGCACTCGTTGCCGGACGCTTACCCGGTTCCTTGAATTAACCACATATTGGAGTGCCTGCGGCACGCTCAGGATTTGAAACAGGGATACTGGCAGATCTCCATGGCCGAGGACAGTAAGCAGTATACAGCGTTCACAGTGCCAGGCAGGGGACTGTTCCAGTGGCGGCGTGTATTCGGTCTGCATTCCGCGTGCGCCATATTCCAGAGGGCCTTGGATACAGTTATAGGCCCGGAAATGAAGCCACACGCGTTTGCCTACCTTGACGATATCATCGTAATAGGTGCGACAAAAGAAGAGCACTTAGCCCATCTGCAGGAGGTGTTCCGCAAGCTCAGAGCAGCAAATCTGAAATCTGAAATCTGAACCCCAAGAAATGTTCCTTCTTTAGGAAGAAGTTGGTATATTTGGGTCACGTGGTGAGTAACGAGGGAATAAGGACGCATCCTGAAAAGGTTGCGGCGTCCTGAAAAGGTTGCGGCAATCCTGAAAAGGTTGCGGCGATTCTGAATTTAAAGGCACCGACGAACTTAAAGGAGCTCCGTCAATGCATAGGAATGCCATCTTGGTATCGTCGCTTCGTGTCGAACTTTGCTTCGATTGTGCAATCGATGACGGACCTTTTGAAGAACGGGCCGAAATGGTTGTGGGGTGCGGAGCAGCAAGCGGCTCTGGATCGTCGGGGAAAATTGAACGTCGTGGCCGACGCGCTATCCAGGTAACCATTGGAGACGTTCCAACGGGCAGTGGAGGAGGAATTCCCATACCGATGGATCTCCAGTATGCTGCAGAGCATCGCCCCGAACCCGGAAAAATTCTCAGGAGAATGGGAGCCTGTACCGGCATACGGGGCATAGAAAGGACGATGAGGTCTACGTGCCGAGAAACTATGCGTGCGTGCCAGTAATCGGGGACGAGTTCTACAAAAATGCCATTACGCTCCCACTGCGGGCCACCAAGGGGTGCTTAAGACGGTGGCGAGGTTGGGTCAGCGTTACTATTGGGATGTTCAGGGACGCGTCCAGGTATGTGAAACATGGCGATACGTGTTAGCGTTTCAAGGTGCAGTAGTTTAAGCAGGACCCGCCAGGTGGCAGAGCCATGAGCCATATTATTACGGATTTTATGGGTCCACTACCGCGTTCCAAGCACGGGAACACTATATTGTTAGCCTTCCATGACGCTTTTTTTCAAATGGGTAGAGCTCATCCCCCTCAGAAAAGCCGAAACGGCACACCTGCAAATTGCTTTCAAGTCGTTCATGAAGTCTCTTGGGGTGGAGGTTCAGTACACGGTTAGATAATTAAGAAACGCACGGAGCGAAATTAGTAGTGTTAGTTCGTAGCAAGCAGTTGTTGTCCTGCAGCGACTAGAGTCGCGATCAGCTGCAAAAGCTTTATGTTGAAAAGCGAAAGCTGTGGGGAATTCGGCAGCAGGGGTAGCTGCAATTCGGCCACGAGGAGTGAGTTTAATTAGCTTTCGACCGGCGAGAAGCGCGCAGGTTAGTTTTCGACCGGCAAGAAGCGCGGTAATTTGTTTTTGACCGGCAAGAAGCGCGGTTGTGAAAAAAAGGAACGCGGAAGTGAAAAGTTCATTTTGACCGGCAAGAAGCGCGGGAGTGAAAAAGCAAAGACGTACCGGGAAGAAGCACGGACGTGAAAAGAATAGAATTAAGGATTAAGTTTCGGGCCGGCAAGAAGCCTGCCGTCAAAAGGTAAGTTCAGCCGAGAGTATCGTAAAGAAGGCGGAGCAATTCGAGGTATCTATAAGAAATGTTCAACTAAATCATTTGTAATGCCTTTAAATTAAATATTAATTATTAAAGTTGAATCTAATATTAATTTCATAAAATGAAGTGAGAAATTGACAAAGAGTTGTCGAGTACTGAATTTCCTGTCTCTTGTTAATAGCAGTTAAGACACAGAGCTCATAGTAGGGTACGTGTTCGAGGTTCTAGCCCGGCACAGCTAGGACTCGTGTTCGCGATTCCGTCTCGGCACAGCTAGGACTCGTATACGTGGTTCCGTCCCGGTAAGATTAGGAGTCGTGTTCCTGACACCGCTAGGAGACGTCTCCACTGTCCCATCCCGGCACTGTTAGGGCACGTGTGAGCAATTCCGTCCCGGCACGGTTAGGAGTCGTGCTCGAGGTTTCGCCACGGAACTGTTAGGACAAATGTGCGAGGTTCCTGGCAGTGTTAGGAGGCGTGCGCGTGGTCTCAGCCCGACACTATTGGCCGTGGCTCTGGGTAGCCAGCGGTTAACAGTGCAGGGTATAGCGCATTAGGATAGATTTAGGGATTATCATTTTTTTATGAATTACACTAGGTAACAGAATCCAATTTTTTCTTGTGTAGTTTACCAAACCTAGTTTTTCTGCTACATATAGGGCCCCAAATGACGAAAAACCACCTTAAAAATTTTACTATGGTGAGACTTTTTTTTTTTTTAATTTTCAAAATCTGGTATTATTTCTTTTAGCTTTTTTTCAGAGGTAAGTTTTTTCATAGTTACTCGAGAATGTCGTTACCGATTTGGAAAAGCTTAATGATTACTGAAAGCTAATAAATATATATATATTAATCAGTCCTATACACTTTTAAGTTTTAATCATCGGTTTTGCACCTATATGCTTTTGAATTAAGAAAATTATAATTTCTTTGCAGTATTTTTCCCGCTTTTTGTGACTTTAAAATATAATCTGTTTGTCACTCACTTAGTTGGATAGGTACATTAATTGGGCGTCGTTTAGGATATTATTCAAAAGCGATTGCGAGACGGCAGCAGAACAACATTTTAAAGCTAGACTCGCTTACGAAGTGAAAAGAATATATTGGTCTTATGTATTGTACGTCTTGCTGTCCGTCCGTCTGTCCGTAGGAACGCAATTTCTTTCCGCGCTATTGAAGCTAGAGACTTAAAACTTGGGGTCAGATAACTGTAGATCTAATTTTTTCAGATTACTGATGACCACCTTAAAAGATCGTAAAAATTGTGCATACGCCCGTATCGAATCGAACAATTTTGGCCCCGCTCACCAAAGGAAAAACAATGAATTTCTGTATGAAACATTTGACTGTTATTCAAGATAGCCTCTGAAGCATAACTTAGCAATTGGAAGCTTTTTTATGTTTGCAACAAATTAGCAAAAAAAATTTTATTTTATAAAATAGCCTTGTATAATCTTGTAACTATATGAGTTTTCCAATTTGTTTATGCTTCCAAATGGTATGAGACACGCGTTCGTTGTAAAGACGACCTCCTTGTTCGACTCAAAATTGGTTTATTTCACGCCATTGCTTTCAGTTTGGAAATAGGTAATAGCTCCGGGGGATCACTTTGGAGAATATTGAAGATAGCGTATAATGTATGCCGGTGCGTTCTCCAGTCCTAAATAACCTTTTCCATTACCCTTTGTCATCTATTTTTTTTCCTAACTCTTTAAGTACTTCTGTGTCTATTGTGCTACCAAAAGTAACGGAACGTATTCGCTGTTTTCCTAATGTTGTTGCCATTAAACTACTTTATAATATCCTGAACTCCCATTTTGATGTATGTGTTACTTTTGTATACCCGGTGAGACCATCTCAGCCTCCATGATTCTCACATGAATTTCTGAGATTAAAAAATTTTAAGCCGAGATATATAAAATTACCCTGATTTAACTTATCTAAGCTAAATCACGTATGCTACAAAAAGTATCTTTGCCGTATGCTATAGAAAGTATCATTGCCGTTGTCGGGTTCAGCTTTCCCGAAATCCTCAACAATTGATAGACTCGTTCACGAAGTGAAAAGAGTATATTGGTGTGTTAAATGTCCGTTATGATGTCCGTCCATCCGTGCGGATGAATGCTATTAAAGATAGAGACTTAAAATTTTGGATATGTACTTGTAGTTAACTGCTTTAGACAGAGTGTAAAGATTCGATAACATGTCGCTACACCTTAAATCTGTGAATATTTCCCACAATATTGAAATGAGGGCCACCAAATTTAGTATGTAGATTGTTGGGGACCTCCCCCAAAAATTGCGACCTTGATATCCCAGTCACGCCCACTAGAACGCCCTCAGCGCCCGCGCCTTAAAAATTAAAAATAGCTATATCTCCCACAGTCTGTGCTAGAGGCTCACGTCTACTGGCGCCCCGCAAAGTGCGAAATCCTATATCTCTCACAATTAAGGAGCTACAGTCACCAAATGTGGCAGACAGCCGAAAAATGGTGGCCACGCCTACCCCCGCCCCTACGAAATATAAAAATTCTATATTTTTCCAAAAAACAATAATAACTTCTGTGTACTGTGAAAGAGTATTACGCAGTCGGTTACGTCCGACTGCAACGTTCTTACTTGTTTTGAATTAAGAAAATTATTTTTTGTGCGGTATTTTTCACGATTTTTATTTTGTTCGTTATTAATATATTTATATAGGTGCTTTAATTGGGCGTCATTTAAGATATTAATCATTGAAATTGATGGTGAGACGGCTGAGATATTACTACTTCAGCAAACCTGTTTTATGTCACGTTTTTTCGCTCATATAAGTCATGGATTAAAAACATGCGTTCATGCGCACAAGCTTGGCTTAGATCGGCCCGAATCGGCGGATTGTTTGGCGTTATTGAGAGTATTCGCGAACAGATGGCACTAGTTTTGATTGTTCTTGTTTTTGCCGAGGATGCTTGCATGTAGCCTGTGGCCTACTTTACTAAAATTATAATTTAAGATAATTATAGTTGTCTACCTACTAGTATCGGCCGGTAACCGGAAAATCAGCCCCCACCCCTAACTACGACTGGTAATGGAAACTGTTTCAGGTATCGGTCTGCACATTAAGGCAGCAGTACACTTATTGAGCGCTAAATATATGTTTAATATGTATTACCTGGGAACGTTGGCTGACCATGTTTTCAGCCGAAATTCCTGTCTGAGAGAATTTGGATCAAGCAAACAACAAGGAATTTAATATTAATTTCAGGTCATCATGAGACTTTAACGCTTTCTGCCAAATTTGGAGTATTGGTTAAAAGCTGCCTACCAGACTTACCGATGCTCACTTTAGCTCTGACATTTATTAAAATACAAGTTAAATGAAAATATACCGTACAAAATGAGTAACATTGTGCGCAAATATTTTTGCCGTTACAACCCCGAATCGTTCTGCTACATATGTATGTGATATCTATCTAACCAATACCAACTCAAAAATAACATTCAACGAAAGGTTACAAAATGTATATAATGAAATCTTTGGAATTGAACCCAAATCCATTTCCTGCATTCCCATTTGGGTTTAAATTTTTTTCGCGACTTTTCCCCCGAATTTAAAAGTAAAAAAAGCGGGAAAAATACTGAAAAGAAATTATCATTGGTTGCAAAACTAATTATTTAAACTTAAAAGTGTGTATGACTGATTAATATATATATTTATTAGCTTTTAGTATTTCGTTAAGCTTTTCAAAATCGTTTGGGACATTCTCGAGTAATGATCAATAATGCAAACTTGCCTTTGACAAAAATCTAAAAAAAACAAGTGAGAAGGCTCCAGTCGGGATCGCCCCACTGGGGTATACCCTGTTTTCATACATTTCAGTCCGCTTTTCACTTGTGTGTTAGTGACAAACTAAACCACAATAAAGAAGATGTTTTCTGTATTATAACGAAACTTATAAGCGAGCTACATAACCAATATGGTACATTTTCAAACGTTTTCAAATTCACATATGGAAGCTGTTCGCAATTTAAAAATAAATTCATCGCATTGATCCTCTTCGATTTTATTAAAGAACTACAATGAAGGTATATAAAATGGAATTCTTTCGCAACTTTCCATGGAAAAGGAGCAGTTGACGGAGTAGGTGCAGTTATAAAATTAAGAGTTTGGCAAACTACCAAAGCTCAAAATATTATTTTGTCTAATGCTTTTTCTTTTATCCAATGTTCACAAAACAATATTAAAGCTGTCGTGATGTGTTACATCTCTTCTAAGCAAATCCATATATAATGAAATTGAGAGAATTGAAAAACATCCCTGGTATCCAGAAACTACAAATTTTTGCAGCGCTGGGCGGGGGCGCTGGGCGGGCGTTCTAGTGGGCGTGGCCGGGAAAATAAGGGGGAGGTCACCAGTAATCTACATTCCAAATTTGCTGACTCTAACTTTAATATTATGGGAAATAATATAATACCACTAATTAAGGAGCTTCTTAAGAGCATTATTTTAAAATAAACCACAAATTAAAAATGCGATTTATTATCACTTTTTTTCACTTTAAATGTGTACGACGTCCACGTTCGACATAATCGAAATTCCCATATTCACAAAAAAGAATTTGGTTTGGTTTTAGTTTTGAGGTTTCGAAAGTTCAAGGGCTACTGATGTGCATTTATTGAATGTAAGGAACTTTTATGAACTATGGATTGTGTATTATACTTTCGCATATAATGAAATATTAAACATAGGCTCAAACAGGTTTGGATTGGCATAGGGTACGATCCGGAGCATCTACAATAGAAGCGTGTGCACTTGCTAAAGAAACAATGCACGCCCAAAGTCATAAAGCAATGTCAAAACAATGTAACGAAGAAAGGATACACCCTAAAAATCACTGAATCAATCTATGACCCTCTTATTATAAATGGACACGTAAACCACAAGCCATAAAACTAGAATAATTATGAGGAAACAAATCCAGAAACCCATCCATACATTACCTGAATACACGCTTTTTTTACGATCGAACCGTTTTCTCTAGCAAAACATGTTTAAACCTGCGCCATTTAGTTCTCTCCGCGTGTAGAAAAATGGGCTGTTCATACTCTTCAAGAAAGGGAGAGCCAATTAAATATATTTAAGTGTAAGCACGTGCCTGATCGAACGCTCATCCCACCGCTGAAAAAGCAGGCGTACAAGTCGATGCGCGCTCTTATGCACATGTCATCTCACACAGAAAATTGATTGAATAACTGAACACCCACTTCCGAAAAGAAACAGGCAATAAAATTTAACGGCCACTTTCCTCAACTCCCCCCTCCACAGGACAGCTACATTCTGTTAAAGAACATACAGTTCCCAGTAATTATACTCGTTCACGAAGTAAAACTAGTATATTGGTTTTGTGCAATGTCCGTCATGCTGTCCGTCTGTCTGGCCGTATGTCTGTCTGACCGTCTGTCCGTCTGGCATGAACGCAATATTTTTCGGCGCTATTGAAGATAGAGACTTGAAACTTGGAAAATATACTTGTAGTTATCTGCTTCAGGCAAAGTGTTAAGATTTTTGTGCCACGCCTACTGGGAGGCTGGCAAATCGATCACATGTCGATAGACCTCAAATCGCAAATCGATTAAAGTTGAATATTTCCCACAATATTAAAGTTAGAATGACCAAATTTGGCATGTAGATTGCTGGTGATCTCCTCCAAAAAATTCCCGGTCATGCCCCCTTCCGCCACCGTAATCGCTAAAATCGATATAAATATAAGCTCAAAACAGTAACATGTGTATAATTTACACAATTTTAAGGGTAAAGACACCAAATCTAATATGTAGCTTGCTGGTGACCTCTTCAAAAGATTGACACCTTCCTATCCCGGCCGCGCCCACTGGAACGCCCCCCACACACCCCGCCTTCAAAAATCGGAAATGGCTACATCTTCCACAGTTTTAGAGCTAGGGTCACCAAATTTGAAAGGTAGATTTGTGGTCAGCTCCTTTAAATAGGGGTACAACAATTTCGGAGCTAGAGTCACCAAATTTTAAACGTAGATCGCTGGTCACCCCTTTTAAAGCTCGGTAAGAAAATTTCCCGGCCACGCTCACTCCCGTCCACTCCTTCCTACTCCCGCTTCCGCAAATCGCGAAAAGCTATATCTCCTACAATTTTGGAGCTAGAGTCACAAAATTTGACAGACAGTGTTTGGGTGACCTTCTCTTAAGATCGAGCCGAAATATGTTGGCCACACTCACCCCCGCCCCTACGAAATATTAAAATTCTATATTTTTCCAAAATAACAATAATAACTTCTGTGTACTGCGAACGAGTATACGCAGTCGGTTACGTCCGACTGCAACATTCTTACTTGATTTAGTCTGAGTGTCCGGTGATCTATTTGTGTGTGATGTTGGTCTAGCCGAGTACAGGAGCTTAACCTAAAGATAGTAGCTATTTAAGTTCTCTTATGGTATACACATATCCAGAGAGTCATTTTAGAGATGTGCGCAATATGTCAATAGATAACTGTGTTTCCACACAAAAAATAGTAATTTTTCGATTTCTATTATTCGAACAGAGGCCACATGGTATATAGTGTGCTGATCCAGCTGACTGTCACATATGTCTGTTCATCTGTTGATATGAACGCATCGATAGAGAGACTGCAAAAGCTAACGAGCTGAACTTTCACATTTTGAGATTGTGTATAGCATACGTAGATCAAGTTGATTTCAAACACAATTTTTTCTTCTAGGTCAACTAAATATGTTTTTTGGTTAGTGACAGTAATTACTCTCGTTATTTTGGAAAAATGTAGATTTTTTATATTTCGTAGGGCGTACTTGGGCATGGCCAATATTTTTCAGCTTGATCTTAAGAGAATGTCACCAAAACACTGTCAACAAACTTTTGTGACCCTAGCTTTTAAATTGTGGGATATATAGAGTTTTCCGATGTGCGGCGGCGGGCGTGGCTGAACATTAGACTTGTTTCCTTTTTTAAGGAGAGAAATAATAAACTATTCTTTCCATCTATTAGAAAAAGAACTTAACTTTAAACAACAATTTATACCAAGGCTTTAAGAGACTTTCGGCACAGTACATATGCACGCAACCTGGTACTCCATCAGGTCAAAATATTTACATGATAAAGATGTGGCAAACCAGGAAGATAATCCTGAGAACTATAAGTCGTTTGAAAAAATGTTTAAATACACTCGATGTATCATGTCTTCAGGACATGATATAGGCTCAGTACGTGAAACAGATAAAAAGGAGTGATTCAAAACAAAAATAAAATGAAGCACTTTATTTAGCGAACTTAGTATAGTATTGAAATGACACTCTGACATCCCAAATAAATTATCGAGAAAATCATTTTGGGTCGTGGAAGTCAATATGCTAGATCTGGACTACAAATTCAGGCAATATTCCGGCAATATAGAAATCACCGAGAACTACAAAAAAATCACGATCGGATAGCATAGCGGAATGTATAGCAGAGAATTGCAAGGAATACACAGAATTTTTTAAAGATGGACGAATATAGAAACAAGTTATTAAAAGGCAGACACTGTTAATGCACAACTTAGCAGCAACAAATTCCATATTTCTACTAAAGTCTATTATTACTATTGCCAAAACTAAATCAGCATCAACATCAAGAAGTACACCACCACCATAACGAGAAGTGCGATCTTTTCCATAAATAGAGAAACAGTCAGATAAGATTTCAGAACTTAGGATGCCAGGCCTTAACCATGTTTCAGATAAGGAAGGAGAAAAGAAAGATTTAGATTACTCAGTTTACTACAAAGATCTCTAACATTCTGATAGGCAAGTGAGAGGGAGGATGAGGGAGGAATAAGTGGTCTGGTCAGAATTTTCAACAAATTTTGCTGAAATGTTCGGCCGGAACACTTATTTTAAATGAAGAAATTTCCCGAATGAACGAAAATGGGAATTTTTCCACAGTAATATTGGCCTTCAGTTTGGACAGAACAAAGGCCTTGACATCATCAGATGTAGTGTCAGGGGCAAGCATAGAAACAAAGATTTGTTTTTTTTTTAGTGGAACACTTACAAGGGTCACATTTGCAACCTCAGCAGTGGCTTCCAATGAAGCAATAGCCTTGGTTAATTGACCATTTGATTCGGTCGGCTTAGTAGCACTAGAATGCTCATCAGTGTCAACAGAGATAATAACATGAGAATCAGAAAAAGGTTCGGAGTCAGACGGAGCAACATCTATGGGTACGATGTTATTTTCGTCACTTTTATCTTTTATGTGGGGAGAAGGAGAAGAGAAATTAATAAATTTTAAATTAGGAGCGGATGTTGTGGGCAGTTGTGAAGAGACAGAAAGTTCGGTAGGGCCAATAGACAGCCCAAAATTGGCCTTTTTACGCCTTAGAATTTCATTCAAAAGCTTTATAGCATGAAATTCACTGTCCAACGCGGAGAAACCATCGGACAGTTTTTTGAACTGGCCGAAAATATCTCCAAAGTCTTTCTTAGTCTGCCTCAAAAAGCCCAACATATCCCATTCAACATCCCTACAGGATTCACAAGTCCACCTTAAGCTTGATTTGGACTCAAACAGGTGAATGATGCGGCCGTTGAGGCCAGCGCTTTTTTCGTGCGACATATTATCACTCAGCCAGCAGCAAACAAAACCCATATTGACGTTTGAACGCACCTGTTTTTTTGTATAGCAGACAAACATTTCTTTCATTCGATTTTATATACGGTCGATGTATATGGTGCAAAATTCTTATAAATACTGGTCGTTACCGCTATAAATACCCTGACCGTGCAACGTGAGTTTGTGTATGTATGTGTGATTTTTTGTATGTATATATGAATGTAAGGGGGAAATGTATATAATGAAAAATACCATTTTTACTTATTGATTTTATCATTTGTTTTCTATTTTAAAAACCGCTTGATATTCAAGCTTATTCATTTTGGCGAATACGCCAAAGTTGTTAGCTTTTACGTCTCGTCGACACAGGTGCTCAAAAAGTAAAAAATCACAACATTATCTAACACACTCAATATTATCCATCTCAACGTCCCACTATCCGAAAACTAATATATCATATTATTTGATTTAAACATTTTTCAGAAGCTAAAATCAATAATAATTTAAAACATGCGTATCTCAAGATTAAACAGGAAGATGAGGGTAACTACAATAGATCTACTCATGAAGTAAGTATTGTTAATCGCATTTATATATATATATATATATATATATATATATATATATATATATATATATATATATATATATATATATATATATATATAATTTATTTATAAGACTCGACCTTAAAGCACCTTTTTATAGGCTGATAAAATGCGATATATATATATAAATATATTGTCCGTCCGTCTGTATGAACACGTCTATTTCGCACAACTTTAAGTGCTTGTGTACCCTACGCAAATCAAGTTTATTTTAAATCATCGATAACACGTCTCGGTTTCTTACTATCGAAATATCGGTTATTTGACACCGTTTTTTAAGCATATCTTGGAAACAATAAAAACTAGAGCCATTACATATGGTTCAAAATGTTCATGCGCATGTTAAGATTATTTTGAATATAACGTTAATATATTGGACCTCCGCCCACTCGCACGTTGAAAAACAAAACACAATTCAAACACTACAGACTTGCGCTTTAGTTTGTATATATCCGCCTTTTACATACTTAACATATTAAGATCATGCTTTTAGTTTAGAAGTTATTTACGTAATGTGGCCAAGGCAGCGGCTGATAATATGCACAGCGTGTGGCATCAGTTAAGAAATGTATGTAAAGATACGATTTAGGGTATCCCCTAGTCGGGCTCCCGGCTGGAGCCCCTCACTTTTTTGAGCTGAATTAAATGTATATTCAAAATTTAATTTATATGTACTTTCAGAATAGCCGTATAGTTAAGAAGGTTCGACGTAATTCCTGTCAGAAATGTGAGTTGCCTGTCTATTTAGCAGAGCGTGTGATCATTGACAGGAATGTTTATCACCGCAGTTGCCTGAAATGTGTGCATTGTTCTTTGCAATTAACACCAGACATCTTACAAAAGTTTAAAAAAATGTATTGTTCTGAAATTTGCTTTAAAACAAACAGTCTTAATTCAATTTGCAGTGACGACAGTAAAGTCATATTAAAATATGCCAAAAACCTCAACGACTTACATCTTGAGCATTCACAAACTGATATATATGATGATTCAGTTTTGTTAGATAAAGAGAAAAACGAAACTTCTGTTATTCCAGAAACTATGGTATTGACATGCAATCATTCCATACCTTCTACGGTAAATGCATGCCTTTCTACGATGGAAAATCTGAATTTACAATCTACAGAAATAACAAATGAAAATGTAACAATACAATATAAAGAAAATACTGGTATACGCGAGGAGCTTATGCATAAAGAGCAAATATGCCAAATGGATCTGAGAGTTGCTGTACCTTCCACAGGTTCAAATAATTCATGCACAACTTGTAAAGAGCAATTAAATCATGTAAGCGATAAAGTAGAATTGAGTTCAGTAAAGAATCATTATTGCAACAATCTTAATACATCTTTATTCGATCAAAGAGATGACAACATGCAGCTGAAAGATAATCTTGTGAAGGGGATTGAAAAACTTACCAATTTAAAAAGCCAATCCTGTCATCTTAATCCGTTTGAAATTTTTGACAATGAAATTGAGTTGAATAAGAACCTTTCTCAATCATTTGAAAAACTAAATAATACCGGTGAGAAATCAAAACGAGCATCGCATGAAATCACGCAAAAATCTTTTATCAAACAAAATTCTGAATTAAAGAGTTCTAGCTTATCACATTTTAATGGAAAAAAATTGTAAGTATATATAAAACCTAATTTCACTAGTACATAGTACATAAATTTAAGAATATAACTATTTCATAAAATCTTTCATATATTTAAGCATAGGACATTTTCGACGCTATGCAGTATATATAATATATATATATAATATAATAATATAATAATATATATATATATATATATATATATATTATATATATATAGTATATATATATAATATAATATAAATATATATATATATATATATATATATATATATATATATATATATATATATTATATTATTATGACGGTAAGCTCAATCAATATAGCATTTTCCGTCTGGTTGTCCGCAGTTCCTTTGTCTGTACGTTTTTCTGCAAAATAGTCCCTCAGTTTTAGAGATGTCGTCATAACACTTTACTTTGGTTCATCTTTTTACTACATGCAGTACATATATCAGAGCCGGGTTGATCGGAATACTACATCATATAGCTATCAGAGGAACATGGTGGACTGCTGTTGTCGTAAGTGCCCGATTTAAAAATACCCTGTAAGCTGTTCGGAATTTTACATGCATAATCTATATTTAACAGTATAAAAGAGTTTGTCCCGACTAACAGACTGATACGAGTCATCAACGCAAAGCCCATACGAAAAAGACTATATAGGCACAACTTTGACATAAAAAAGAAGTTTTTGTGTGTCCACGCACAAATTATTTTGCCTGATTACTTGTTAAATTTTGTATGTCGAGCTAAAAATTGATTACTCTTTAGAGGAGATAATCAATAATCTATATGAATTTTTAGGTGACTATAGCTCTAAGACTGTGGATTATTGGATACACTCGAAAAATTTTAACACTTTTTCTAGGTACGCATAAGTATATATTCATATTTTCTTATATGACTATCTTTCACCTGTGGTTTTGTTTAAGGGACTCGTAGCTGTGTAACCAATTGTCCCTATACATACACACATTAGAACATTAAACAAAAAGAAAATTAAGCCTACTACCGATCAGAGTGACTCCAAGCTTTAGATGTATACTTGTGAATACCCGTATTGTAAAATAAATGAGAACTTTGCAGTGGGGTGTAACCGACAATGCAGTATTCGTGCACAGTGTAATTACAACTAAAATATATACCATAGCGCATTGTGTACTAATAATAACAATAATAATAATAAACGTGTATACAAACCAAAAAATTAAGCCACTATTCACAATTCACGGTCACAATTGACACCTTAAATGCGTGTTAAACATCATCGACACCATCCATCCAGATTTTGACGTAATCAAATTCAAGTAAAGTTGTCTTATAATATGAAAGTGAGACTCAGAGACTAGATGAGTTAGAGACTTGAAGTGCATGAATAAGAGAGTTCAGTTTTTATAACCTGAACCCATTGAAAATGGGTATAATGGCTCTATGCAAATGTATGCAACAGGCAGAAGGAAGCATCTCAGAAAGTATATATATTCTTGATCAAGACTTAAAGATCTCAGAATTTATTCAAAGATTAATTTGGTATAATGATTGTACGACGGTGGGCTGCGACTATGCTTTGTCTCACAGAAAGTAGGCTAAGGCGAGCACCAGCTACTTACGGGAGTCTGCGTCAGAAGTGACGAACAACATTATATCTGCTGAGAAATTGTGAGAGTCCAAAAATTTATATTTTCGTCATTGAAATACAAGCTCTTGGTATGAACTCTTGCGCACTTGCAATGACCTGCATGGTTTTTCTGAGTAGATCACAGATCTGTGCTGTGGTCTCACTGACTACCACTTGAGGTACAGAGACCCGGTAGCTCTTTGCGTAGGGCTTGATTAAGTGCTGGTGCAGCAGTGGTAACAAAGGCGGGGCTCCTGTGGAGAGTCAACCACCATCGCCCATGAAATATCTTTTTCAAGTTTTCCTTGTAAACTTTTCCTTGTAAACTTGTCAGAGCCCTTAGTGGCACGGTAGTGGTTCGTCGGAGGACGAACATAACCGAGTCCTTTCTGTGTTACAGAATTCTGACCAATGCTCTCGGTTGGGGATTATGTCAGCGACGCCAAATTTATAAAGTTATTAAACAAATATTTATTACTTCGCATAAGCCGTCTATTCATTTAGTACCTTAAGACCCTTTTCCGGCTGTTATGATAAACCTAATAAAAAAGAAGTAACTAAGCGGCGCAATTTAAACCCTTTTTACATCTGATTTCCGCAAGCGCCATGCCCCTGTGCCCATTGAAAATATGTAAATCACGATGGAATGGTTTTGTGGAAATGTATGTAACAGATAGAAGGAGGCATCTCCGACCCAACAAAATATATATTTTCTTGATCAGCATTACTAGACGAGCCTATCTAGCGATGTCCGTCTGTCTATCTGTCTGCACTTCCGTCTGTGTGAACGCGTCGATTTCGCGATTTTCTCCAACATTCGCGCCATATATTCAAAAATTGAAAAAAAAAAACTCAATGAAAATACGAAAGACTTGGACTTTGGCATGTACATAGATTTTAATGCTCTTGTTAATATTTCATTACGATCACGTTCCTAGCTTAGAAGTTATTCACGAATTTAGTTTCCATAGCGGGTTCCAAGTGTTTTTATTTTTTTTTTTGGATAGGGGGAAAGCATTAAAAGCCGAAGTGTGCGACTTTCACCCACTAAAACCACCCCTCTCCGTATCCCCCTCGTGGAACCACCGCTAAGTTTTACCACATGAGGGGGAGATGGCATGAAAACTCTATCTAGAGTTTGGATTCGAGTTGCGCTGTCTTTCAGTGCGACGCAAAGATTTTACGACTTCTACAGCCATGTGGGTTACTGCAACCCAATTGTTTTGCGAGCTAAGTAGGAGGTCTATCAAGTCAGTGACTGTAATAGGTCTCCCAATTCTATGACATAGCGCTTCCTGTTCTGCAGAATATCTAGGACAGACAAAGAAAACATGTTCGGCGTGAAGACGAAGGATGGTCCACGCACAGTGTGTGCAAACCGGATTCGTCTTGTGCTTAAACCTAAATAAATAGGATTTAAAGCAACCGTGTCCCGTCAGTAGTTGAGTTAGGTAAAAGTTTGTCTGTAGGGAGCAGGCGCTTCGTCCGGCAGCCGTTGGAGGTGGTCCGCCACTTCGCCTGCCATTCCATCATGGTGTCATCATAATGTCGCTCCGGTGAGTCGCACTAGTTCGGTCCTCTGCGGCAAGTATGTCCAGGAGCAGCTTTCCTGCTAGCACTAACGCTCAATCCTCTGACACGCTGTGGAAAGCACAGAGGACCCGGAGCGCATTTACATATGTGTATGTGTGTGTGTATGTGTGATTCTGTTTATGTGTGTATGAGTGCAAAAGGACTGCTATGTATGAATACACTATGTTCGGTCGGGCGCACCTGACTAGAGCCTTCTCACTTGTTTTTGTTTTCTTTCTTTATTTTAAATTTGTGGTTCGCTTATCCCTCAATTAAAAATAATTAAAGAAATGTGTATCTGCTATAAAACACTTGCCATGTGCGTGCAAACGTTCAGATGGGTTTCGTTTGCTGCTGGTTATGTGACAGTATGTCGTTTAAAATGCGTTGTCCTTAACGACCGCTTTTCCTACCGGACTTGAGAATCCTGTAAGGATGTTAAAACGGATTCATTATGCAGCGTAAAAAAGGCTTTGAAGATATTTTCGGCCGGTTTAAAAAACTATCCGACGGTTTCTCCGCTTTGAACACTGAATTTCATGCTATACAGGTTTTGAATGAAACTTTTAAACGAGTATCCAAGGCGTAAAAAGGCATATTTTAGGCTGTCTATTGCCCTTAATGAACTTTCATTCTCTACACAATTGCCCACAATATACGCTCTTAATTAAGAAGCAATATATTTTTCTTCCCCTTCTCACCACATCAAAGAGTGAAGTGTCGAAAACAACATCGTATGTTGCTTCTTCTAACCCCGTGCCTTATTCTGATTCGGAAGTTATTAGTTCTGTTGAATATTATCAATAATCTAGTGCTAACAAAACGGTCAAATCAAATGGTCAATCAACCAAGACTATTGGTGCAGTGGAAGCTATTGCCTATGTTCCAAATATGAACCTCGTAGGTGTTCCACTAAAAAAAAATATCTTTGTTTCTAGGCTTGCCCCTAATACTACATCTGATTTCTGGCTTAATTGAAGCCAATATTACCGTGGAAAAATTCCAATTTACACACATTAGGAAAATTTTATCAGTTAAAATAAGTGTTCACTTGCCTATCAGAACGTTAGAGGTCTTTGTAGAAAACTTAGTAATCTATGTCTTTCATTTCTCCTTCCTTCTCTGAAACATGGATAAGGCCTGGCATCCTAAGTTCTGAAATCTTATCTGACTGTTTCTCTATTTATGAAAAAGATCGCACTTATTGATGTTGATGCTGATTTAGTTTTGGCAATAGTAATCATAGACTTTAGTAGAAATATGGAATTTTTTGCCTGTAAGTTGTGCATTAACAGTGTCTGCCTTTTTATAGCTTGTTTCTATATTCGTCCATCTTTAGATAATTCCGTATATTCCTTTCATTTCTCTGATATGTTATCCGATCGTGATTTTCTTGTAGTTCTCGGTGATTTCTATATTGCTGGAATATAGCCTGAATTTGTAGTCCAGATCTAGCATGTTGACTTCCACGACCAAAAATGATTTTCTCGATAATTTATTTGGGATGTCATTGTGTCAAATCAATACTATACTAAGTTCGCTGAATAAAGTGCTTTATTTTATTTTTGCGCCCGGCTGCTAAGGCCAGGTAGTAAACCTTTCGTTATAGCGAACTCTATTTTTTTTAAAAAACCACAGCTGGCTCAGGTCAGGCTATTGCCGATTTACTTGCTAAATTTTTTCAAACGACTTATAGTTCTCAGAATTATCTTCCTGGTTTGCCACATCTTTATTATATACATCTTTCTGGGTGCATTTTTGAGCATTTGATCATGGAAAGTTCACTTCTAAATGATCTATCTCAATTTTGACCTGATGGAGTACCAGATTGCGTGCATATGTACTGTGCCGAAGGACTCTTAGAGCCTTGGTATAAATTGTTGTATAAAGTTAAGTTCTTTTTCTAACAGTTGGAAAGATGCTTTTATTACTCCTCTCCTTAAAAAAGGAATCAAGTCTAATGTTCAAAACTATAGAGGTATTTTTAAGTAGTCTGCTATTCCTAACATTTTTGAGAAGTAAATAACTTCTTAAGCACGGGTCTATAAAATATACATCTGCTACCACTACGTTCTTTGCATTCACTTTTTTTTCACGCCCTACAAAAAATATAAAAAATCTGTATTTTTCCAAAATAACGAGAGTAATTACTGTCAGTAACCAAATTACATATAGCTAGTTCACCTAGAAGAAAAAATTTTGCCACTTATTTTTGGACGGCAGGTCGCAGATCGCCTTCGGTTTTGCTCGAGTTTTTACAATGAATGTGCACGTACACTTATTCATATTTCTACATGTATAAGCAATATTGTAGTTGTATGCCAATGGTGTCTGGCTGCCTGCTCGATGCAAAAAGTCTAGATTTAAATTTTTTTGGATTTCCAGTTGCACATACATATGTTTCTATGAATATATGTTTGAACATAGAGATACTAGGATTTTTTCTTCGCGTTTTCTTTAAATGTGTAATACTTACTATGCTATTAATGCCCCATTGTGGAACTTATGTTCTAATTATAATAATCTTTTGAACATAATTGGTAATGCTACTTCTGTTTCTATTCTTACTGTTAATAAATGTACGTCTAATAATTAAAAAAAAAGCATTTTGTGTTAGTAAATGTGCATCTAATAATTAAAAAGTTAAAAAAGCCCTGTGTGTTATAATAAAATACTTTTAATTGCCTCTTTGATATTTGTCCCGAGTTGGGGAGGTATCCAAAATCCGAAATATAATTTACTATAATTAACGTATTTCAATTTGGGGACTCAAGAACTTATGGTTCCTGAGACATGCTCCAAAACTGAGAAACAAATACGAAAAGTATCGATAAGAAGATAATGAGACAAGTTATCAACGATTTGTAATCAAGTTGATCTACGTATGGTATACACATGCTCACAGAGTAAAAGTTCAGCTCTTTAGCTTTTGCAGTGTTTCTATCGAAGCTATACTGGCAGATATAGCTTTTCGCGATTTGCGGGGGCGGGAGTGGGCGTGGCCGCAAAGTTTAGACGATCTTTAAAGGGGGTGACCAGCCATCTACATTTAAAATTTGGTAACTCTAGCTCTAAACGTGTGGAAGATATAGACTTTCGCGCTTGGTGGCGACGTGAGTGGGCGGGGTGGGTGTGGGTGGGAAATATGGTAGATATAGCCATTTCCGAGTTTTTAAGGCGCTGTGGCTGGAGGGCGTTCTAGTGTGTGTGGCCGGGATATCAAGGTGAGGTCACAGCTTTCAAATATATCGGTTTTAGCGATTTCGAAGACAGGATGGGGCTTGGCCGAAAAATTTTTCTTGATTTCGTTATATATTCGAATTATGGAGCCTCTAGATCAAGATCTGTGAGAGATAAAACCATTTCCGATTTGGTTTCCGCTAAGGTGGGGCGTTCTAGTGGGCGTTTTTGGGAGATCATAGTCGCAAATTTTGGGGGAGGTCACCAGCAATCTACACACCAAATTTGTTGACCCCACCCAGTGGCGGTGCCACAAAAATCTTAACACTTTGTCTGAAGCACATAATTACAAGGATATATCCAACATTTCAAGTCACTATCTTCAATAGCGCCTAAAAAAACAGTTGCGTTCATCCGGACGGACAGACGGACGGACGAAACCAAAATACTCTTTTCACTTGCGTCACGTGGCTCTTGAATTTGAACTTGAATTTACCCAATAGTAAAAGGTACAGATTTTAATAAATTGTAGGTATGATTTGTGTTCCGAAGGTTGGAGTGTCCGACGAGCAGATACCCTGAACCCAGCTGAGATCTGTCGTTACATCCCAGTCAAGGCTCTTGCATTCTCACACACATACACAAGATCACACATACAATCAACAAACGCACGCCATAAGCCGCCCATTTTATTCACCGGCTGCGATAGTCCTCCACCAAAAAATTAAATTCTTGAATAGCTTCTAAAAATGCTTAAAACTTAAGAATACCTTTTAAATCTATATGTAATCCAAAGAACAAGATTATAATACTTAAATTACATAATTAAGTGGGATAATATATCAAGGGGAACAAATGATATACTTGTTTGGCGTAAGGTATAGGAGAATTTAAGATAAAAAAATTTAGATCTCCAACTTTTTGTAGTTTCCGATATCGGTGCGTTCATACAGACAAAAAATATTTTTTAATCAACTCAACTAGTCATCCTGATCAACAATATATAAACTTTATATGGTTGGATATGCTTCCTTCCTATTGACGTCGTTGTTACACTGATTTCCGCAACGCGTTGACTCTGTTAACTTGCGCTTTCACTGCACAACTTTCTGAGATACAAATACTAATTTTCTATTTGGCCAAAGGTTGTAAGCCAATCTTAACAGTTTTCAAACCTGCTGTCAAGTAAAATTATTAAATCTTAATTACAGTAAGTATACATTAATGACTTATAGACGACTGCCATTTCCCAATTTGAGTCGGTTGATAAGTTAAATATCCTGGGATTCATAATGCGCTGGTCGAAAAAATTTGACGATTCCTACGTTAGTCTCTTATACTTCACTTGTTCGGCCAATTCTTGAATGTGCATCTTGTATAAGGTGAACCCAAAACAAGGTTCATCAGGATAGAATTTCATTTTTTTACTCGTTCAGGAAATGAAAAGAGTATATTAGTTTTGTGCAATGTCCGTCATGTTGTCCGTCCGTCTGTTCATATGAACGCGATATTTTTCAGCACTATTGAAGATAGAGACTTGAAATTTTAGATATATACTTGCAGTCATCTGCTTCAGTCACCCAATTTGATATGTAGATTGTTGGTGACCTCACCAAATGATTGCAACCTTGATATCCTGGCTATGCCCGCTAGAACGCACCCAGGTGGTTACCCCCTTTAAATAAGGGTACCAAAATGTACTGCCCACGCCCACCCCCGCCCACGCAAAGCTCGAAAATCGATATCTCCCACAATTTTAAAGCTGGAATCGGCAAATTTGGCAGACAGTGTTTCGTTGACCTCCTTTTAAGATCGAGCCAAACCATGTTGGCCAAGCCCACCCTCGACCGTACGATTCAACTAACTTGTAATAACTTAAGAAACAAATAGTGAATCGTGTAATCAATAAACATTTGCTGAATTATATTATTTCTGATTGTTTTATGACTATTTATCTATAGATTTGGGGCCTTATCTTGATCAATCGCACCAAAAATCGGTCCTTTTATAAGTGCAACATATCTATATGCTTGTAAAGTTAAACAGACAACAAATCAATTTCGTAGAATATTTCGCCAAGAAATTATTTATATCGACAAAAACGTATCTAGCTTTAAAATGTTGTTATACCGCCGTCTCGACGCACAATTATTGCAGGTATATAAATAAATGTGTGACAAAATTTTTTTTTCGACTAGTCCCCGAATTTTAAAGTAAAACAATTAAGAACGTTGCAGTCGGAAGTAACCGACTGCGTAATACTCGTTTACAGTACACAGAAGGTATTCTTATTTTCGAAGAAAATATAAAATGTATATTTTATATAGCCGGAGGTGGTCCTGGTCAACATTTTTTGCCTCGATCTTAAGAGAAGGTCACCCAAACACCGTCTGCTGAATTTTGTGACTCTAGCTCCAAAATTGTGGGAGATATAGCTTTTTGCGATTTGCGGCGGGTGGGAGTAGGAGGGAATGGGCGGCTGTGATGTTTGGGGGACCTTACCCTTATTTAAAGAAGCTGACCACGAATCTACCTTTTAAATTTGGTGACTCTAGCTCTAAAACTTTGGAAGATATAGCCATTTCTGGGGGGCGTTGCAGTGGGCGTGGCCGGGATATTAAGGTCTCAATCTTTTGAGCAGGTCACCAGAAATCTACATACCACGTTTAGTGTCTCTAGCTTTAAAATTGTGTAAATTATACCTATGTTACCGTTTGAGCTTGCAAATATAGATTTTAGCGATTACAGAGGCGGAAGGGGCGTGGCCGGAAATTTTTGTACTGTTTGGGGGACCTTACCAGTAATATATATTCAAAATTTGGTGACTCTAGCTCTAAAACTGTGGGAGATATAGCAATTTCCGATTTTTAAAGGCATTTTTTGGAGGAGATCACCAGCTATCTACATACCAAATTTGGTGACCCTTACCAGTAATATATATTCAAAATTTGGTGACTCTAGCTCTAAAACTGTGGGAGATATAGCAATTTCCGATTTTTAAAGGCATTTTTTGGAGGAGATCACCAGCTATCTACATACCAAATTTGGTGACCCTAACTTTAATACTGTGGGAAATATTCAACTTTAATCAATTTGCGATTTGAAGTGTATCGACGTGTTATCGATTTGCCAGCCTCCCAGTGGGCGTGGCACAAAAATCTTAACACTTTGTCTGAAGCAGATAACTACAAGTATATATTCCAAGTTTCAAGTCTCTATCTTCAACTGCGCCGAAAAATATTGCGTTCAGCCGGACAGATAGACGGACAACATGACGGGCATTGCACAAAACCAATATAATAGCTTCACTTCGTGAACGAGTATAAAAAAAAATCTCACCATACAAAAATTTTTAAAGTGGTTTTTCGACATAAGGGGCCCCATATGTATCATAAAAAGTATGTTTGGCCAAAATGGCAATTTGGCTGTTATCTACTGCCAGGAATCACTCCACCTTCTTACATTAGTAGACTATTATAATAAATGCTAAATTATAATAAATGTTTCCTTCCTTTTTAATCGTAAAACCGTGCTGTGTGTAATCTTCATACATAAACTAACCAATGCAAAATGTGATTTTATCGAATTAGTCAGTTTTATGGTTCCCAGCAGAAATCCTAGGAATTTTTTCCTAATTCCATTTCGGATCTTGTGTTCTAGTTATAACAATCTTTTCTTTTCCATGCAATAAGTAATGTCATCTGTTCATTTGTTCGGGATCTTCGTCACCGCACGTTATGCAGCACACCCTTTGATCGGTTGGACGGGGGTGGGTGGCATTTTGCATGGGTCCGCACGTAATAAGCCCTTTGTTTATATCGTTGGGCCACTTGCATGTACTGTTCGTTAATACATGTACGTCCAATAAAATTTTGGCTTGGAGAATCATGTAGTCTGTGGTACTGTGCATTGCCTTGCCAACAAAGCTATGTCCATAGCTTTGGAGCGTCATGCCGCCAGTTGTCCTTTGTGCAAGGAGTTGTGCTTGTATGGTTGGAGTCGACTTTAACGCCCTCCTGATGCAGGCAAACGCCTGCCGTTGGAACCTTTCCATTAGCTTAATGTATGTCGATTTCTTTGTAATGCGTAAGCTGCATGCAAGTAAGGACACCGCAGCTGTTTAAGGGTCTCATCTTCAGAGTAGTTTGTATTTTGACATTTTGTTTTGTATTCCCCTTATTGCCCTCCTTCGTTCTCTTGGGAGCAGCCTCTCACATGTTTTTGGCACCCTCGTGGACGGGCGATAGCACGCCACAGCTATGTGGTGGTGGTGATGGTGGTGTTGTTAGCGACAGTGACAGTGGCTTTGTAACAACCACACGCTTTCCACCGACATTTTTCATCAACCTGGCATCCCAGCACTGGTTGCTTTTTTTCTGTCGACCATGGTGAATTTACTTTTCGGAGAACCGACTCGTAGCAGTTATTGCCAGCTATCAGGCCTCTCGAACAATGGCTCTGGTCGCGGTACCTCTGACTTGCCGAGGCTGTCGGAGAATAATGTACCTTTGCCTTAGCTAGACTCTGCACTACCTAGGTAGGCGTGTAAGTTACACTAGGTATTTCCCGTTTACTCCGAGTGCAGAGCCCGTTGCCCGGCCGGCACCCACGTGGAAGTTACAGTTCGAAGGTTCTTTGCCAGCCTACTAAACAAGTGAGCGGTTGAAGTTGACTAGGAGATACCCTGAACACTGGCTTACAACCGCCTTGCATTAACACGATAATAGAATCACACATACACAAACACACACACATATGTTGACACGCTGTCCAGTCAAAATAAAAACAAAAAACCTTCTTTGCTGGAGATTTTTCAAAAGTTATTGCATATATATATATATTAAATCAGCCTGAAAACTAATTTCATTTTCAATGAACTCTAGCCGTAAAATATTGGCCACGTCCACTTCCGCCACTACCAAATACAAAATGCTATATTTTTTCAAAATCACAATAATAAGTATTTCGCAATCCGTTACGTCCGACTGCTTAAGACTTCCGCAGACAACGCAGGCTAAAACGATTCCATTCTATAGACTTACCAAAAAGTTCTCTAAACCCTAAATCAATTCCCAAACTTTCTACGATAATACTTCACAACATCACATACCATGTTCCACAATCGCATCAACACTTATATCATTATAAATTAGTTTATATTATATACAAATTTAAAAGCTAAATAATTACAAAAAATATAACACAAATAAATAAATAAAGCAGCTCTAGTCATTGGTCATACAGAAGGTGAGTGAACATATCGTTTTATGGAGCTATGCGATATTTGGGAGAGGGGGGAGTTAAGGAATTAATTAAGGAGTTAAGGGCCGGTTAATTTTATTACCTGTCCCTTTACGAAAGTTGCGTAGTTTCATATTAGAGTTATGAGCACTTATGAGAACACGTGCGCACAAATGCACGCATCGACTTGTTCGTCGACTTTTCCTGGGTAGGATAAGGGACCAATCATTAAAATTCAGATTTCCATTTGATAAGGGGCCGGTCATTAAAATTCAGCTTTGCTTATCGTTTAATGTTCCCCGTATTGCGATGTTGTAATTTTACATTTATCGTATATGATGAAATAATGATCAGGAAAAATTACTCCATCACATTCTGTTAAAAAATCATACTCAGACCCCACATCGTATATATATTCTTGATCAGGACGACGAGCTGAGTCGATCTAGCCCTGTCCGTCTGTCTGTCCGTGCGTCTGTATGAACGTAGCGTTCTCGGAAACTACAAAAGCTAGAGACTCAAACTAAACGAAACTAAGTCAATACGCAATACAAGTTTATAATTTTTTGTCGATATTATGCACTAATATCGATAAAAATCGATTGCAATACCTAATTATACCCTGAATCTATTGAAAATAGATAAATCAGCGTATAATGTTTTTGTGCAAATGTATGTAACAAGCAGGAGGAAGCATCTCCGATCCTATAAAGTATATATATTCTTGATCAGCATCACTAGCCGAGTTGATATAGCCCTGTCCGTCTGTCTGTGTGTCTGTATGGACGCGTCGATTTCGGAGACTACAGAAGTGAGAAAGTTGAACTTGCACTTTTTAAGTTCGTGTACACCATACGCAGATCAAGTTTATTTCAAATCATCGATAACTCATCTCGTTTTCTTATTATCGGTAAATATCCGTTTTTTTTTACTCTTATCTATCGGAAATGGCTATATCTTCTAAAGTTTTAGAGCTAGAGTCACCAAATTTAAAAGGTAGATTCGCGGTCAGGTCTTTTAAATAAGGGTATAAACATTTCCCGGCAACGCCCACCCCCGCCCCCGCAAATTGCGAAAGCCTATATCTCCCACATTTTAGATCTAGAGTCACCAAATTTTAAACGTAGATGGCTGGTCACCCCCTTTAACGATTTGTAAAAAATTTCCCGGCCACGCCCACTCCCGCCCCCGCAAATCGCGAAACTACTAAAAAGGCGTCCGGGATGCAGGGAGCCCTCTCGCTGATGCTACCAAATATAGGAGGACCCAAAGCCGGAAGGCGACTACTCATGGGTAGCGTAGTTGCTGCTGTATGCAGCGCCCGTATGGGCCACTGCTTTAGCCAATAGTGTTAGTTTAAAAAGAAAGTTGACTGCCTTACAGGCTTAGCGCACTGCGTGTCATATCAGGATTCAGAACTGTATCTGACGACGCAGCACCCGTTTTGGCAGGAACGATGCCAGATATACTGGCCAGATATACTGGCACTGGAGATGGAAGCGATATACACGAGAATACTGTGAATATAGAGGCCAAAGAGCAGAAAGGCAAGCATCGATGGTTAGATGGCAAGTGAGGTGGGACATGACCACCAAAGGAAGATGGACTCACCGGTTAATCCCAAACAACGAGTTGTCGATCGGACGAGCAAGGGGAGAAACAAATTTCCACCTGACTCAGTTTCTCACGGGCCATGGCGGGTATCGGAAGTTCCTACACAAGTTTCAGTACGAGGATAGGCCAGAATGCCCAACTTGCCCAAACTCGAGCGAAGACCCGGAGCACGTTCTGTACCACTGCATGAGGTATAGCGATAGCACTGAAGCTCTTCCCCCACCGGAGGAGCTTATATGGTACATGCCTGAGGCAGAAGACAACTGGAGGAAAGCCAGCCAGCTCATCATAGGCATCCAGAGCGATCTGAGAAGATGCGAGAAAGAACGGCGACAAATGGAGGCAACCCGTTCCCGCGAAATAATACCTGACGGTGATCCCGCGGGGAATGTAGTGTCTGGTGGCGGGGGTGTTTTTAGTACATAGTCGAACGAATCGTGAATGCTGTGGCACGGGCCAACAGTATCTTCAGAAGATTCTCACCCCCTATGGCGCATCCATATAAAAAAAAACTCACACACACACATGTAAACACAGGCTACACGCTGCGAACAGCTGATGCGCTTTGGCCCCACTATGAAAACTCAATTCGTGTATAACTTCTAAACTATGAATATTTCAGGGCTTAACAACAGCATTGAAATCTATATACAAACCAAAGTTCCAAGTCCGTATTTGAATTGCACATTTTTTACATTTTTGCTTTGTTTGGCTGCGCAAGTTTTATGGTTTTCAAGATAACTTCAAATATAAGGGTAAAAAACTGATATTGTGGAATATGTAGCTTTTCGTGATTTGCGGGGGCGGGAGTGGGCGTGGCCGGGAAATTTTTTACGAATCGTTAAAGGGGGTGACCAGCCATCTACGTTTACAATTTGGCGTTGCCGGGAAATTTTATACCCTTATTTAAAGGACCTGACCACGAACCTACCTTTCAAATTTGGTGACACTAGCTCTAAAACTTTGGAAGATATAGCCATTTCCGATTTTTTAAGGCGGGGGCGCTGGAGGCGTTGCAGTGAGCGTGGAGCGTTTGAGGAGGTCACCAGCAACCTAAATACCAAGTTTGGTGTCTCTAGCTATAAAATTGTGTAAATTATACACCGTTTTGAGCTTGCAAATATATCGATTTCAGCGATTACGGAGGCGGAAGTGGGCGTGGCCGAAAAATTTTCTGTGATGTTTGGGAGACCTTACCAGTAATATATATTCATAATTTGGTGAATCTATCTCTAAAAGTGTGGGAGATATCGCCATTTCCGGTTTTTTAAAACGGTGGCGCTGGGGGGTGTTCTAGTGGGCGTGGGAAATCATTTTTTGGAGGAGATCACCAACAATCTTCATACCATATTTGGTCACTCTAACATTAATATTTTGGGAAATATTCAACTTTAATCGATTTGCGATTTGAGGTCTATCGACATGTTATCGATTTGCCAGCCTCCCAGTGGGCGTAGCACAAAAATCTCAACACTTTGTCTGAAGCAGATAACTACAAGTATATATGCCAAGTTTCAAGTCACTATCTTCAATAGCGTGGAAAAATATTGCGTTCATACGGACAGACGGGCGGACAGCATGACGGACATTGCACAAAATCAATATACTAGTTTCACTTCGTGAACGAGTATAAAAAAGCAATAAGAGAAGATAAAACGAAAACTTGCATATACACACACTCAAGAATAAAATAACTGTTACCCATACAATTTGTATCTTAAGCCCAATGACTGTTTAAAAGCTTTAATCCTTAGGTGACTTTTGAATATCGGTTCTGTATTACTGAATTTAAAATTAACAGGTATTAATTTGTGAAAATATATGCCAATTATATTGAATAAATAAAAAAATTATGGATTTGTAATTTTTCTTCATTTTCTTAACAGCCATGGGATAAGTTAGGTGAAAGAACCTTTTTTTTTGGCGTTTTTCTTAAATGTACGCGCCACAGAAAAATCAATGGTTGGGTGGGTAGAGAGCTTAGCTGCCAATACAATAGTTCAGCTCTAATAATTATTCCTTCTGCACTGTCTGCAGACTATTTGGGCTCTTTTAAAAATTCTTTATCCCTCTTTTATGATAATGTTTAGAATAAAGGCATAGTGATATAAATTTTTTTTATAATATGGGTATGTCTGTTCAGAAGAAGTCAACAACAAAAAATGTAGGAGTTCTTATCTAATTTCAAGATCTTGCCTCCGCTTTATGTAACATACTAATAAGCTAGATTGAGAGCCTCTGCCCTAATGCCTAATGATGCAAAAACATAAAACATTAGAGAAGGGGAATGGATTTAATTGTTAACATATGAGAAATATATCCAGTTAATCAGTTTAACTTCTTAATGACAGATACAATAACTGATCATTCCCTACTTGATACAGTAAAGTGCCATTTTATGTGTGGAACTTACTATTGAAATCAACGTACAAGCTTATATTTATATTTAATAAGAATATTCCTAAGTGTGCAAAAATACAAAAATACTAGATACGGTTGTCCAATTTAAATGAAAGTTATGGAAACGATGAAAAAATAGATTTAAGTCGTGTTTTGAAATTTCTAAAACGAAGGACAAATAGGGGGTCTAGTCGGGAGCGCCCGACTAGGGGATACCCTGAACCCTGTGTTCACATACAATTGAACCCCCTTACATTCATACACACATACACAAAAACACACACACACAGACAAATTCACACCGCAGGCAGTGCGTTTCTCAGCCTCTGCGCTTGGCCCCCACGAAGGAAACTATATTCGTGAATAACTTTTAAACTAAAAGTATGATCTTAATGAAATTTTTACTACGTAATAAGATTTAAATCATTAAATCTATGCGCTGCACTTTACATACCAAATTTGGTGACTCTAACTTTAATATTGTGGGAAACATTCACCTTTTATCAATTTGTGATTTGAGGTGTTTCGCGACTTCGTGAACGAGTATAAAAAATAATAGTGTGTTTTTTCTGTTGGTACTACCACTACTTAATTTAATCGACGTGCGATAGTTTTGTCTTTTTTTGAGCGGCACTTTTACTATTCCTTCTTTCACCTTACGGCTAATCTTTAAAGCGTCGAGTTGGCACTATCTGATCCGATAAGAAGCAGACTTGGAGGTTCGGAAGCGATGCGATGTGGTCGTGAGGTGATGCGCCTCCGGAAAATTCTGACCATTTATATTTTTATTTTCATTAATACGTTGATCAATATCTCGGAAGAGTACCCGTCGATGCAGTTTTTGGGAAATATTTCCAAATGTTGCTGAGCATGCTGAGCCTGGACACCTCCTGCAAAAATCCAAAAAATCCAAAAATATCGGATTTGGCGACAGTTACAGATACCAATAACTCGTTAACGTCTTGCACTTTTCTGATCTAGTTTCGGATGGTTAGAAAACAAATAGATTTTATAAAGCACATATGATTTTTAACTAGCGAAAATTTTCTTTTTACCCGAACTGGATAAAACACGTCTGGTCTGGTTGACGGTTGGTTGGAAAGACCGGACCCAGGAATGCGTTCGACTGAGTTTGACCTAGAAGAAGACACTTTGACATCTGTCAAATTGACAGCTGAATGTTTTGCTAAAGCTCGGTGTTCAAGATTGGGTAGTCGTTACAATGTAATGGCTGGTTTGTGTCTTGACTAAACTGATCGTTAACCTTTGTGAATGACCTGCCCACAGACGATAATCGAGGAATAAATATTTAAAACTTTGTTGCCAGGAGCTGTACACTACGACACTTTCTAAATCGTAGAGTTAGGGAAGTTACCGGCGAATATCTTTGGTATAAAATGTACCTAATAATCGATCCTGCAAATCGTCAAATATGTAAAACGAATTTCCCATCTTCTCACGTACTCTGCACTTGAGCCAAGCCCGACTTAATTTAGCATTGAAGTTTTTCTGGAAATTGCTTTGAGAAAAGTTACGCCGAAATACTTCTTGCCCTACTTTGAAATTTACTTCGCGCATTCGCAACGTGTGTTTCGTTTGCGCTCTGTTCGTAGGCTTTTACCATATTCGATCTAAATTCTTTCCTCAACACTTTCAACTGATCATTTCTTTTAAGGGGACTTTCTGCGTCATCTAATAGGTTCTAGTTGCGTAACAGTGTATGATGAGACTCATATGTAGCCATGTTAAGCCCGAATAAGGCGTAATAAGAAGACACATTAATACTCTGGTGGTGCGAATTTCTGTATGCGCGAATTATAGCATGTATGTACATTATAACAATCCTTGATGGGATTTATATTAGTATTTACTTATTATAAGGAATAAGACCGTTTGACAACAATTATCTTAATACAAAATCTGCTTTATATTGCGTTTCGCTTTATACGTCTAATGCCTAGCTCACGAGAATAACGACTCTCTTTCCGATGTTCGACTTAATTCTGTTAAAATTTGATTGACAACTGTTAGCTTACGGACCATATGAGCAGAACTGCCGGCCGCTACGCGTTAGACGTTGACTTTCAAACACTACATTCGGCTGTCCTGACGGACCATCCGTCCCGGATAGGTATATCAATGGTTTCATGAATTCCGCAACTGATAAAGTTCTATACGGTCCTTCAGTTTGATCCATTCTTATTACATCGTACCTTCCGTGATTTTCCACCTTGACCACTTTGTACGGCCCTAGATACTTTCCCTTAAGTTTTAACCCTGTCCCGTATTGGGTCCGTTTTATAGCTACCATATCGTTAACCTGGTATTTTCTGTCTTCTTTTCTTTTTAAATCAAAAGCCGTTTTATTTTCTTCCTGAATTGCTTTAATATTTTCTCTAGCTTCCTGTCGAATTTTCTCGCGCTCATCAGCTAGCTCTTCAATGATTGACTGTTGGATAAGATCTTCTAAGTTCGGGTTATTTGGTATACGCATGTCCAACCCATTTAAAATCTTAAATGATGATATTTTAGTACTTCGCGGCTCTACACAATTGATAATCTGCTGAATTTTACTCAAATGTTTATACCAAGTACCTCCATTTCCAATACTCATCTTTGACAACATTGGTATAATTATTTTGTGCATGCGCTCTACCTGGCCATTCCCACGTTGAACGCCTGTGGTAATCATTAAATGTTGTATATTTCGAGTTTCGCAATAGTCACGGAACAAATTCGAAGTAAATGCAGAGCCTCTATCCGAAACTATTCTCAAAGGGTTGCCAAAACTTGTCGCTTGCCACTCTAAACACTTTATTACCTCCTCTACACCCGTACTGTGAGTAGAATACAACCAAACATATTTTGAAAATGCATCTACAACAACAAAAACATAATTGTACTGTTTTTTCGTCATTTCCATCGGTCCAACATGGTCAACATGGTAGGCCAATAAAGGTCTATCGCCCTTATCGATTGGCTGCAAGTACCCTTGACGCTTTCCAGATTTCTCATTGATAATAATGCATGCTACACAAGTCCTGTGTACGCTTAGCGCAGAAATGACCTTGATTATGTGCCATCAATGTAATTTCCTTTTCCATTTGTGCCGGCACAACAATGAGCTGTTTGTTTGGATCCTTATACAACACATGATTTTTAAGGTAATAGTCCTCATATGCCCTATCTTTCACTATTTCTCGTACGGCTTTCACCCAGTCGTCTGCTGCCTCTTTCAATCTGTGAACTATACTTTCTGATAGCATATAACAAGAAACACGGCTTAATGCATCTACATGTTTCATCTTTGACCCTGACCGATGTTCTATGTTGTAATGAAAATCTTGTAGATACATTGCCCAACGAGCTACTCTCAATGGAACGTCCTTCTTTTTCATCGTCATTGTAAAGGCATTTTTTTTGGCGTTTTTCTTAAATGTACGCGCCACAGAAAAATCAATGGTTGGGTGGGTAGAGAGCTTAGTTGCCAATACAATAGGTCAGCTCTAATAATTATTCCTTCTGCACTGTCTGCAGACTATTTGGGCTCTTTTAAAAATTCTTTATTCCTCTTTTATGATAATGTTTAGAATAGAGGTATAGTGATATAAATTTTTTTTATAATATGGGTATGTCTGTTCAGAAGAAGTCAACAACAAAAAATGTAGGAGTTCTTATCTAATTTCAACATCTTGCCTCCACTTTATGTAACATACTAATAAGCTAGATTGAGAGCCTCTGCCCTAATGCCTAATGATGCAAAAACATAAAACATTAGAGAAGGGGAATGGATTTAATTGTTAACATATGAGAAATATACCCAGTTAATCAGTTTAACTTCTTAATGACAGATACAATAACTGATCATTCCCTACTTGATACAGTAAAGTGCCATTTTATGTGTGGAACATACTATTGAAATCAACGTACAAGCTTATATTTATATTTAATAAGAATATTCCTAAGTGTGCAAAAATACAAAAATACTAGATACGGTTGTCCAATTTAAATGAAAGTTATGGAAACGATGAAAAAATAGATTTAACTCGTGTTTTGAAATTTCTAAAACGAAGGACAAATAGGGGGTCTAGTCGGGAGCGCCCGACTAGGGGATACCCTGAACCCTGTGTTCACATACATTTGAACCCCCTTACATTCATACACACATACACAAAAACACACACACACACAGACAAATTCACACCGCAGGCAGTGCGTTTCTCAGCCTCTGCGCTTGGCCCCCACGAAGGAAACTATATTCGTATATATTCAATTTCGGGATGAAATATGTCCTTTCGACTAAGTCCTGTGTACGCTTAGCGGAGAAATGACCTTGATTATGTGCCATCAATATAATTTCCTTTTCCATTTGTGCCGGCACTACAATGAGCTCTTTGTTTGGATCCTTATACAACACATGATTTTTAAGGTAATAGTCCTCATATGCCCTATCTTTCACTATTTCTAAAGGCATTACAGTCCGTAACTATTTTAAACTGTATTACTAACACATAAACACGCCATTTAGTCAACGCTTCAATTATCGCAAGTACTTCAAGATCATACGCTGGGTATTTTTCTTCGCACGGTTTGGTTTTGCGACTCATGTACTGAACCGGATGGAATAATCCATCTTCCAAATCTCTTTGTAGGAAAACTGCACCATAACCCCATTTCGACGCATCTGTATGTATTTCGGTCTCCAAAGTTGCGTTATATAACCGCAAAACAGGTCTGCTAGTCAATGCTGCCTTAAGTTGCTCAAACGCAATTTGTTGAATATCCTTAAACTCGAATTTGGACTCCATTCGCAACAAATCCGATAGTGGCTTTGCTATGATAGCGTAACCTTCAATAAATTTTCTAAAATATGACGTCAGCCCCAGAAAACGTTGTATTGCCTTATTATCTCTTAGCACTGGAAAATTAGCCACGGCTTGAGTCTTCTCATCACTTGGCCTAATCGTATTACCTTCAATAATGTAACCCAGAAAACTTACCTTCGTCTGCAACAACTGACCTTTAGCCCAATTTATACGCAATCCATTCTGTGCAGCTACTTCCAAAACTTTACCGAATTTCAATATCCTCTCTTCCACATTTTTGCTCGGAATTATTACATTATCCATGTACACAACAGCGTCATTATTTTTCACTACATTACGTAAAACTGCCGTTATAAACCGTGTAAACACAGCTGGCGAGTTTGAAATCCCAAATGGTACATATAAGAATTCGAACTGCCCACCTTGTGTTACGAAAGACGTGTACTTTTGTGACTCTTTTTCAAGCGGGACATGAAAGAAACCGTTAGTCAAATCTAAAGTAGTGAACACTTTAGAGTCCTGCAGCTTTTCTAACACATCCATATGTGCCGTTGGAAAGTTATCTCGAACTATTTTTTCATTGACCTTCCTATAGTCGCAACATAAACGCTTTTCCCCGTTCTTCTTCGCGACTAACACTACTGGTGATGCATATTCTGATTCACTTGGTTTGATAATTCCATCTCTTAACCATTCTTCTACCTGCCTATCGACAATTTCTTGTTCACAAATGGCTAAGCGTCTAGGATGCTGAAATACTGGAATATCATCGGTTAGTATTATTTTCATTTTTACAGGTGCATGTACATTCCTTTGGGGTTAATAATTTCTCACCATATTTCTAACCTCCCTAGCATTATCTTCATTCAGATGAGACAAATCAACACCAATGTCAGTTTCTACATTATCTGTTGCTAGCATGCAAACTCCTTTAAATTCATCCAACAACTCCGCGCATAAAGAGTCTATTAGCGGATCATTCTGCAGATTATCTACTTCTCTCTTACTGTCCATATTAACCGTCCGTTGTTTAAAGTATGTACCAGTTTTAGTAACCTGCATGTCAACATGCTCAAGGATCGTTCTTCCCAAAATCGCGTCAAAGGTGATATCCTCATCTGGAACTACATGAAATTCTACTAACATTTCAATATTGTCGACTGTTACTGGTATAATCAAGCTTCCAAAAGTTAAAACCTGACACTCACCGATGCCAGTTAAACATTTCTCTTTACCACTCAGCTTGATGTTTTTGAACTTTAGAAATACGCTCCTACGCCGCAAACACACATCAGCACCGGTTCAACAAGACCGTTGAAATGTATGCCTAAAGATCTAATCCCTTTGAGTTCGAGTCCTGAAGAAGTGAAAATGCTTGTCGGCTTCGAAACAGTTCTCTGGACTTGTACAACGTGTGTATTAGAGGAATTTTTCCTTTTGATCTCGACCTTTTGTTTCCAATCCTCCATTAAATGATTTTCATCCCCGCACCTGTAACACTTTCTGAATTTTCCCAAAGCTGGTTCTCCATTTCTACGATCGCTTCTATCCTGCTGAGAACAACTCTTATTCTTTTGCCCTGAGTCACCGCGAGATTTCTTGTAAGCCTCGATTTGAAATTTCAGTTCTTTTATATTTCCTGCCTGGTATAACATGGCTTTATTTATCCTAGAGTCAGGAATACCCTCCACGAAGTACTCAATTAGACTAGAGTCATCTAACTTAATTGGCCTAGCGATTTCCATCAACGCATACAAAAATTCGTGTATTGACTCTCCCTTCTTTTGTCGCCGCTTCTGTAGAGTTCTGTGTATCTCTGCTGACGATAACTTCACAGTAAATTTCTCAAGTAAAGCGTCTTTCAATGCATCCCAATTCCTTACCTCGCGTAAACTACGCACAAATGATTTTGCAGCACCTATCAGCAACTGTTTACTATATATAAAAAGCTGTAGCTTGTCCCACTGCACTGTTACCGCACACTCTTCCAATTCAACAACCCATTGATTAATGTCCGGGCTCCCCGAGTCGGAGAATTGCGAGACACTTCCCTCGACATCTTTCAATATAAACCAAGACCTATTTGCTGTTGGACGTTGATTGGTTAGAATTTCGTTCTGTATTGAAACATCTAGTGCTGTAGCAACTGACTCCTGATCTTCTTCGTCTTCTTCATCATGGTGGCCATAATAAGCTAACAATCTATTTTGTAAGTCGCGTTTAACACCGGACGTCTGCAAATTAAGCTCTCCTAATTTTTGTCGCAATTGTACAACACGCAGTACCATTATCTCGTGAACTTGCATTGTGACTGTTTACAAATATTTCAAAACTGTTGATATTTACTGCACTTTTCTGTCAGTAACTTGTAACCAGTCATAATCCAATTTGAATTCCTTCTTCTGCTATCGCCTCAGTTACCATTGGTCTCTGTTATTTGTTCCTCTTCCGTTCGTCTACGCCGTCGCTACAATTCTGCAACGCATTCGCCAATATGCAGGTTTTGCACACTTGCCTTGTCTTGCCTCTGCTTTGCTCCCACTGCTGTTGATGTATCTTGCTGCTGTTAACGTTCTGCTATTATCGCCGCACTGTTATAACACACGCCGTCGATTCTGAGTCTTCCAGCACCCCAAGTCTAACGCATTTGCCAACACGCAGATTCTGCACACTTGCCTTTTCTATCAATGTTGCGCCTGCCGTTTTCTTGCCTCTGCTTTGCTCTCACTGCGTTGCTATCTCCCTTGCGAGTCGTCGTCCAGATCGTTTTCCAACACCAAATTTCGCCATACACGCGTTGTCGGTTTGCTTACTCTTTCTCGCCGCCGTAATTCTTGTGCTTTGTCTTCTCTCTGCTTTTCCTCGATGCCGCTTCGTAGAACTCGAAGATGATACACACAATTTTCTTTGTGCCGTGCTTCGCCTGCACGACCTTGAAGTTCGTTCTTTCTGCTTGCTAGCTCCGTTATGTTAATTTTCTTCAAAGCGCCGTTCCTGCATTGATCTTTTTATAGTACTTTACCTTTTGTTAATGCCAAAGGGTTTTAAACAATTTAACACAGGCCACTTCTTCTCTCCAGCAACTCTTTCCTGTAGCAGTTCAATACTTGCACATAAAACACAATTTATGTATGTCGTTATTGTTGTCGTCGTGGGTTTATTCTCGGACGAGCCCCCAATTTGTAGATTATAACAATCCTTGATGGGATTTATATTAGTATTTATTTATTATAAGGAATAAGACCGTTTGACAACAATTATCTTAATACAAAATCTGCTTTATATTGCGTTTCGCTTTATACGTTTAATGCCAAGCTCACGAGAATAACGACTCTCTTTCCGATGTTCGATTTAATTCTGTTAAAATCTGATTGACAACTGTTAGCTTACAGACCAGATGATCAGAACTGCCGGCCGCTACGCGTTAGACGTTGACTTTCAAACACTACATGTATGTGTTGATCCCAATCTCTATGGTCTTCGTTACGCTCGGATTGCACCGATCAGTAAACGATTAACACGTTAATATGCATTAGACTATGGAGAATTAACAGCCGTATACGTGTGTTTCACCCGTAGTGAAGTAAGCCATGCATTTAGCTTTTCTGCCTTGAACTGCTATCCGTTGTCACTAACGACTACCTCTGGTACCCCGAAAGTAAAAAATATCTGGTCTTGAAGGAACTGTTTAACTTTACCACTCGTCATTTTCCTCATAGGACACAACCAATGAAACTTTGAGAAATGGTCCAATACTATGAGCACTCCCACATGTCCTTGTCAACTCCTAGGATGTGGTCCAAGAAAATCAATAAAAATTCGTTGTAACGGTCCAACAGATACGGCCTGTGTTCCCATTGGTGGTTTTAAGGTAACGTTTGGCGCTTTGGTAGTTTCGCGCGTTTCACACGCACGAATATAGCCGCATACTTGCGTTACCATACCAGGCCAATAAAAATTTCGACGAAGCAAGTCCAATGTTTTTGCAATACCTCCATGGGCTGAAACTACAGAGTCATGAGTCTGCGTTATAACATCGCTAACTAAAACATTGGGAATCCACAGCTTCCACATGGTCGATTTTTTTTTTGCCTTTTAATAGCTGATAGTCTTCCGCGTCAGAATGTGGAGAATTTAAATCAATCTCGGACCCAATCTGTTCTATCGCGACTATTTCATCACTATACATCCACGAAAGAGCATCCAGGACAACATTCTCGCGACCTAGGCGGTGACTAATGGTGAACTTATATCCCTGCAGGTGCATAGCCCATCAAGCAAGGCTGCCCTTGAGATTGGCTTATCTCATCAGCCAAACAAGGCTTGAATGGTCGGTGATAACTTCAAATTCATGGAGTTCGACATAACAATGAAAAAGATCGATCGCCTCTAAAGCAGCCAAGCATTCCCGCTCCGTCACGCTGTAGTTTCGTTGCGCTGAATTTAATTTGCGAGACACAAACGTTCTACACCCTCCTCATCCTTTTAGACCAGAACTGCGCCTATGCCACAATCGCTAGCATCGCAATGAACAAAAAACTTCTTCGTGAAATCCCGGTTTTAGAGTACTGGGGCCGATGTCGAACTCTGTTTGAGTCTGTCCATAGCTTGCTGCGCTGCTTTGGTCCATATACATTTTTTTTGTTGACAACAGCTCAGTAATGGGAAATGTTAGGTCCGAAAAGTTGGCTATGAATCTGCCATACCAACCAAGCCCAAAAATCCTCGTGCTTGTTTTAATGTCTTAGGCGGAGGTCATGCCATAATAGATTCGTCATTGCAGTGCGGATCGGTTGCAATACCACCGTTGCCAATGACAAAACCCATATATCGGACCTCGGTCACGCAAAACTGACTTTTCGTAATATTCAAAGTTAAATTTGTCTTCCGAAACTGCTCTGACAACCGAATCAAAACAACTAAATGAGAATCGAAATCTTCAGCAACTACACATAAGTCATCCAGATAACCGAAGACACAGTGCTTCAACTCAAGGGGTTATAATCTCGTCCATGAGGCGACACATCGTTTGAGGCGTGTTGCATAGCCCAAACGGCATAGTTGTAAACTGATAAAGTACGCCCGGGGTCTGTAAATGTAGGTTACTGCTTTAAACTCTTGCGAAAGAGCTATTTGCCAGTACGCATCTTTCAAATCAATCTTCGATATAATATTGGCTTATAGAAGTCTTGCAAAGATGACATCAATGTTAGGAAGAGGGTATGCATAGTCTAACATTGTCCGTCTTGATAACAAGACGTATCGGAGAGCTCCAGGCGCTATTTGATTTTTCGATAACGCCAAGTGTTAGCATCTAGTCGATCTCGCTATACATTAACTTTTCTATTGCAGCGCTGTTTGGCAGACTTTGCACCATCGATATCAATCTCATGCATAATCAAAGATGTTTTACCGAGTCCTTGCTTCTCAAAATTTGGAAATAGTGAAACAACTGCATCACGCCGACTCCTTTGTTTAGCTATAAGTGGATAATCTTTTACTGCCATCCTATGTGCTATTGGCTCCTTAACAGGGATCTCAATGGCAGATATTATCGCTGGCGCTAACTGAAAATGTTTCCAAAATCCGATACCCAATATAACATTCTTGTCAATTGAAGGGATGATGAACAATTTAATGGAGTTAGTCTTCCCGTTATAGCGAACAGCCGCTACTACAAAACCTAACACAGAGTGACCTCTACAATCGGCTGATCGAAAGCTGGACTTTATTTTTTTAAATTTCGAGTTTTTCCCCTATTCGCTTTTCGCTAATTCAGCGCTTAAGCAGCTAATATTGGCAGTGTCAGCAAGCCATGTTCTACAAAGTCCAAAAACGATATCCTCGCGTAGTAACGTCCATCCATTGCATCATTAATTGCCGAAGAATCTAATATATTTCTTGTTTGTCGAATACCTTTCCAAAAATTGTGCTTACGTCTTGTCGATCGCTTAGAACATTTAGATACTTCTGTTATATCATTGAAAATTCGAGCACAAGCGGTGGTATAAAACCGCGTGTCTTCAGTTATTCTCACAGATTTCGAATTGTTCAACTTAATTTTTATACCCTGAACCCATTGAAATTGCATAAATCAGGGTATAGATTATGTTTAAGTAAATATTAATTAGCAGGATAGTGTTAACTTCTCGATGCTTCTGCGTTTTACATATATATCTGTATGATTTTTCATAAAAATTGATTTTTTTCTGCCTTGGGAATAAGTTAAGTAAAGAAAAAAAATACTAAACTATTGCTTTGGTCTATTGCGTTAAGATGCTGATAATTTCACTACTACTAATAGTTGTCAAAAGATGTATGTTGTTGACGGTTTTAGTAGCCAATGAATTATATAAAATGGAATTCCAAAACGAAGGTGAACACCTTTTTCAAATATCAAACATTTTTACAATCAGTTTGGTGTGATATTCAAAACGAAAAGTGCGTATCACGCAATTGTAAAAAATGTGTTTAGGATGTAAATTATGAATTGCTACATCTAATCTATTTTAACAAAATGGATGAAAAGCTTAAATGGCAACATTGGTGGAAAGTTGATAATCGAATTTCGCTAGCTAGCACAACAGCTCCATTATCTGAGCTGATTTTTGAACTATAAGCGAAGGTTCCTTCCTTCAAGTTGCACTTTTTTATTTAGCGGGCTCAGCAAAGATATTTCGAGGAGGTAAAAAATAGTATAAAGCGTAATAATTTAGTTCTGAAAATCAATGTTGCTGGAAATGACTGACTGAATACTCAAAACGAGATTCAGAGTGCTCATTTTTGTTATCGCCTAGTAAGTATTTTCACTTGTGTGTTAGTGACAAACTAAACCACAATAAAGAAGATGTTTTCTCTATTATAACGAAACTTATAAGCGAGCTACATGGCCAATATGGTACATTTTCAAACGTTTTCAAATTCTCAGATGGAAGCTGTTCGCAATTTAAAAATAAATTCATCGCATTGAGCCTCTTCGATTTTATTAAAGAACTACAATGAAGGTATATAAAATGGAATTCTTTCGCAACTTTCCATGGAAAAGGAGCAGTTGACGGAGTAGGTGCAGTTATAAAATTAAGAGTTTGGCAAATTACCAAAGCTCAAAATATTGTTTTGTCTAATGCTTTTTCTTTTTTCCAATGTTCACAAAACAATATTAAAGCTATCGTGATGTGTTACATCTCTTCTAAGCAAATCCATATATAATGAAATTGAGAGAATTGAAAAACATCCCTGGTATCCAGAAACTACAAATTTTTGCAGCGCTGGGCGGGGGCGCTGGGCGGGCGTTCTAGTGGGCGTGGCCGGGAAAATAAGGGGGAGGTCACCAGTAATCTACATTCCAAATTTGCTGACTCTAACTTTAATATTATGGGAAATAATATAATACCACTAATTAAGGAGCTACTTAAGAGTATTATTTTAAAATAAACCACAAATTAAAAATGCGGTTTATTATCACTTTTTTCACTTTAAATGTGTACGACGTCCACGTTCGACATAATCGAAATTCCCATATACACAAACAAGAATTTGGTTTGGTTTTAGTTTTGAGGTTTCGAAAGTTCAAGGGCTACTGATGTGCATTTATTGAATGTAAGGAACTTTTATGAACTATGGATTGTTTATTATACTTTCGCATATAATGAAATATTAAACATAGGCCCAAACAGGTTTGCATTGGCATAGGGTACGATCCGGAGCATCTACAATAGAAGTGTGTGCACTTGCTAAAGAAACAATGCACGCCCAAAGTCATAAAGCAATGTCAAAACAATGTAACGAAGAAAGGAGACACCCTAAAAATCACTGAATCAATCTATGACCCTCTTATTATAAATGGACGCGTAAACCACAAGCCATAAAACTAGAATAATTATGAGGAAACAAATCCAGAAACCCATCCATACATTACCTGAATACACGCTTTTTTTACGATCGAACCGTTTTCTCTAGCAAGACATGTTTAAACCTGCGCCATTTAGTTCTCTCCGCGTGTAGAAAAATGGGCTGTTCATACTCTTCAGGAAAGGGAGAGCCAATTAAATATATTTAAGTGTAAGCACGTGCCTGATCGAACGCTCATCCCACCGCTGAAAAAGCAGGCGTACAAGTCGATGCGCGCTCTTATGCACATGTCATCTCACACAGAAAATTGATTGAATAACTGGACACCCACTTCCGAAAAGAAACAGGCAATAAAATTTAACGGCCACTTTCCTCAACTCCCCCCTCCACAGGACAGCTACATTCTGTTAAAGAACATACAGTTCCCAGTAATTATACTCGTTCACGAAGTGAAACTAGTATATTGGTTTTGTGCAATGTCCGTCATGCTGTCCGTCCGTCTGGCCGTATGTCTGTCTGACCGTCTGTCCGTCTGGCCGTATGAACGCAATATTTTTCGGCGCTATTGAAGATAGAGACTTGAAACTTGGAAAATATACTTGTAGTTATCTGCTTCAGGCAAAGTGTTAAGATATTTGTGCCACGCCCACTGGGAGGCTGGCAAATCGATCACATGTCGATAGACCTCAAATCGCAAATCGATTAAAGTTGAATATTTCCCACAATATTAGAGTTAGAATGACCAAATTTGGCATGTAGATTGCTGGTGATCTTTTCCAAAAGATGCGGCCTTGATTTCCCGGTCACGCCCCCTTCCGCCACCGTAATCGCTAAAATCGATATAAATATAAGCTCAAAACAGTAACATGTGTATAATTTACTCAATTTTAAAGGTAGAGACACCAAATCTAATATGTAGATTGCTGGTGACCTCTTTAAAAGATTGACACCTTGCTTTCCCGGCCGCGCCCACTGGAACGCCCCCCACACACCCCGCGTTCAAAAATCGGAAATGGCTACATCTTCCACAGTTTTAGAGCTAGGGTCACTAAATTTGAAAGGTAGATTTGTGGTCAGCTCCTTTAAATAAGGGTACAACAATTTTGGAGCTAGAGTCACCAAATTTTAAACGTAGATCGCTGGTCACCCCTTTTAAAGCTCGGTAAGAAAATTTCCCGGCCACGCTCACTCCCGTCCACTCCTTCCTACTCCCGCTTCCGCAAATCGCGAAAAGCGATTTGATATTTGTGTCACTAAATACTAAGGTTAGAACTGCAACCTCAATCTTTGAAATCGTCGGCTCCCTTTAATTTGGGTAGCGCATATCAGAACTCAGTTTTTCTGACTGACAATAACAAGCAAAATCTTCCAGTATTTTCGAATTCTGCCATGTGCCAGCCACACAGTACCGAACCCTACAATAAAAAAATTTACCAAGTTACGCATAAAAGGCACTGTTACCGCACACTCTTCCAATTCAACAACCCATTGATTAATGTCCGGGCTCCCCGAGTCGGAGAATTGCGAGACACTTCCCTCGACATCTTTCAATGTAAACCAAGACCTATTTGCTGTTGGACGTTGATTGGTTAGAATTTCGTTCTGTATTGAAACATCTAGTGCTGTAGCAACTGACTCCTGATCTTCTTCGTCTTCTTCATCATGGTGGCCATAATAAGCTAACAATCTATTTTGTAAGTCGCGTTTAACACCGGACGTCTGCAAATTAAGCTCTCCTAATTTTTGTCGCAATTGTACAACACGCAGTACCATTATCTCGTGAACTTGCATTGTGACTGTTTACAAATATTTCAAAACTGTTGATATTTACTGCACTTTTCTGTCAGTAACTTGTAACCAGTCATAATCCAATTTGAATTCCTTCTTCTGCTATCGCCTCAGTTACCATTGGTCTCTGTTATTTGTTTCTCTTCCGTTCGTCTACGCCGTCGCTACAATTCTGCAACGCATTCGCCAATATGCAGGTTTTGCACACTTGCCTTGTCTTGCCTCTGCTTTGCTCCCACTGCTGTTGATGTATCTTGCTGCTGTTAACGTTCTGCTATTATCGCCGCACTGTTATAACACACGCCGTCGATTCTGAGTCTTCCAGCACCCCAAGTCTAACGCATTTGCCAACACGCAGATTCTGCACACTTGCCTTTTCTATCAATGTTGCGCCTGCCGTTTTCTTGCCTCTGCTTTGCTCTCACTGCGTTGCTATCTCCCTTGCGAGTCGTCGTCCAGATCGTTTTCCAACACCAAATTTCGCCATACACGCGTTGTCGGTTTGCTTACTCTTTCTCGCCGCCGTAATTCTCGTGCTTTGTCTTCTCTCTGCTTTTCCTCGATGCCGCTTCGTAGAACTCGAAGATGATACACACAATTTTCTTTGTGCCGTGCTTCGCCTGCACGACCTTGAAGTTCGTTCTTTCTGCTTGCTAGCTCCGTTATGTTAATTTTCTTCAAAGCGCCGTTCCTGCATTGATCTTTTTATAGTACTTTACCTTTTGTTAATGCCAAAGGGTTTTAAACAATTTAACACAGGCCACTTCTTCTCTCCAGCAACTCTTTCCTGTAGCAGTTCAATACTTGCACATAAAACACAATTTATGTATGTCGTTATTGTTGTCGTCGTGGGTTTATTCTCGGACGAGCCCCCAATTTGTAGATTATAACAATCCTTGATGGGATTTATATTAGTATTTATTTATTATAAGGAATAAGACCGTTTGACAACAATTATCTTAATACAAAATCTGCTTTATATTGCGTTTCGCTTTATACGTTTAATGCCAAGCTCACGAGAATAACGACTCTCTTTCCGATGTTCGATTTAATTCTGTTAAAATCTGATTGACAACTGTTAGCTTACAGACCAGATGATCAGAACTGCCGGCCGCTACGCGTTAGACGTTGACTTTCAAACACTACATGTATGTGTTGATCCCAATCTCTATGGTCTTCGTTACGCTCGGATTGCACCGATCAGTAAACGATTAACACGTTAATATGCATTAGACTATGGAGAATTAACAGCCGTATACGTGTGTTTCACCCGTAGTGAAGTAAGCCATGCATTTAGCTCTTCTGCCTTGAACTGCTATCCGTTGTCACTAACGACTACCTCTGGTACCCCGAAAGTAAAAAATATCTGGTCTTGAAGGAACTGTTTAACTTTACCACTCGTCATTTTCCTCATAGGACACAACCAATGAAACTTTGAGAAATGGTCCAATACTATGAGCACTCCCACATGTCCTTGTCAACTCCTAGGATGTGGTCCAAGAAAATCAATAAAAATTCGTTGTAACGGTCCAACAGATACGGCCTGTGTTCCCATTGGTGGTTTTAAGGTAACGTTTGGCGCTTTGGTAGTTTCGCGCGTTTCACACGCACGAATATGGCCGCATACTTGCGTTACCATACCAGGCCAATAAAAATTTCGACGAAGCAAGTCCAATGTTTTTGCAATACCTCCATGGGCTGAAACTACAGAGTCATGAGTCTGCGTTATAACATCGCTAACTAAAACATTGGGAATCCACAGCTTCCACATGGTCGATTTTTTTTTTGCCTTTTAATAGCTGATAGTCTTCCGCGTCAGAATGTGGAGAATTTAAATCAATCTCGGACCCAATCTGTTCTATCGCGACTATTTCATCACTATACATCCACGAAAGAGCATCCAGGACAACATTCTCGCGACCTAGGCGGTGACTAATGGTGAACTTATATCCCTGCAGGTGCATAGCCCATCAAGCAAGCCTGCCCTTGAGATTGGCTTATCTCATCAGCCAAACAAGGCTTGAATGGTCGGTGATAACTTCAAATTCATGGAGTTCGACATAACAATGAAAAAGATCGATCGTCTCTAAAGCAACCAAGCATTCCCGCTCCGTCACGCTGTAGTTTCGTTGCGCTGAATTTAATTTGCGAGACATAAACGCCACAGGCAGTTCTACACCCTCCTCATCCTTTTGGACCAGAACTGCGCCTATGCCACAATCGCTAGCATCGCAATGAACAAAAAACTTCTTCGTGAAATCCGGGCTTTAGAGTACTGGGGCCGATGTCGAACTCTGTTTGAGTCTGTCCATAGCTTGCTGCGCTGCTTTGGTCCATATACATTTTTTTTGTTGACAACAGCTCAGTAATGGGAAATGTTAGGTCCGAAAAGTTGGCTATGAATCTGCCATACCAACCAAGCCCAAAAATCCTCGTGCTTGTTTTAATGTCTTAGGCGGAGGTCATGCCATAATAGATTCGACATTGCATTGCGGATCGGTTGCAATACCACCGTTGCCAATGACAAAACCCATATATCGGACCTCGGTCACGCAAAACTGACTTTTCATAATATTCAAAGTTAAATTTGTCTTCCGAAACTGCTCTGACAACCGAATCAAAACAACTAAATGAGAATCGAAATCTTCAGCAACTACACATAAGTCATCCAGATAACCGAAGACACAGTGCTTCAACTCAAGGGGTTATAATCTCGTCTATGAGGCGACACATCGTTTGAGGCGTGTTGCATAGCCCAAACGGCATAGTTGTAAACTGATAAAGTACGCCCGGGGTCTGTAAATGTAGGTTACTGCTTTAAACTCTTGCGAAAGAGCTATTTGCCAGTACGCATCTTTCAAATCAATCTTCGATATAATATTGGCTTATAGAAGTCTTGCAAAGATGACATCAATGTTAGGAAGAGGGTATGCATAGTCTAACATTGTCCGTCTTGATAACAAGACGTATCGGAGAGCTCCAGGCGCTATTTGATTTTTCGATAACGCCAAGTGTTAGCATCTAGTCGATCTCGCTATACATTAACTTTTCTATTGCAGCGCTGTTTGGCAGACTTTGCACCATCGATATCAATCTCATGATGTTTTACCGAGTCCTTGCTTCTCAAAATTTGGAAATAGTGAAACAACTGCATCACGCCGACTCCTTTGTTTAGCTATAAGTGGATAATCTTTTACTGCCATCCTATGTGCTATTGGCTCCTTAACAGGGATCTCAATGGCAGATATTATCGCTGGCGCTAACTGAAAATGTTTCCAAAATCCGACACCCAATATAACGTTCTTGTCAATTGAAGGGATGATGAACAATTTAATGGGGTTAGTCTTCCCGTTATAGCGAACAGCCGCTACTACAAAACCTAACACAGAGTGACCTCTACAATCGGCTGATCGAAAGCTGGGCTTTATTTTTTTAAATTTCGAGTTTTTCCCCTATTCGCTTTTCGCTAATTCAGCGCTTAAGCAGCTAATATTGGCAGTGTCAGCAAGCCATGTTCTACAAAGTCCGAAAACGATATCCTCGCGTAGTAACGTCCATCCATTGCATCATTAATTGCCGAAGAATCTAATATATTTCTTGTTTGTCGAATACCTTTCCAAAAATTGTGCTTACGTCTTGTCGATCGCTTAGAACATTTAGATACTTCTGTTATATCATTGAAAATTCGAGCACAAGCGGTGGTATAAAACCGCGTGTCTTCAGCTATTCTCACAGATTTCGAATTGTTCAACTTAATTTTTATACCCTGAACCCATTGAAATTGGATAAATCAGGGTATAGATTATGTTTAAGTAAATATTAATTAACAGGATAGTGTTAACTTCTCGATGCTTCTGCGTTTTACATATATATCTGTATGATTTTTCATAAAAATTGATTTTTTTCTGCCTTGGGAATAAGTTAAGTAAAGAAAAAAAATACTAAACTATTGCTTTGGTCTATTGCGTTAAGATGCTGATAATTTCACTACTACTAATAGTTGTCAAAAGATGTATGCTGTTGACGGTTTTAGTAGCCAATGAATTATATAAAATGGAATTCCAAAACGAAGGTGAACACCTTTTTCAAATATCAAACATTTTTACAATCAGTTTGGTGTGATATTCAAAACGAAAAGTGCGTATCACGCAATTGTAAAAAATGTGTTTAGGATGTAAATTGTGAATTGCTACATCTAATCTATTTTAACAAAATGGATGAAAAGCTTAAATGGCAACATTGGTGGAAAGTTGATAATCGAATTTCGCTAGCTAGCACAACAGCTCCATTATCTGAGCTGATTTTTGAACTATAAGCGAAGGTTCCTTCCTTCAAGTTGCACTTTTTTATTTAGCGGGCTCAGCAAAGATATTTCGAGGAGGTAAAAAATAGTATAAAGCGTAATAATTTAGTTCTGAAAATCAATGTTGCTGGAAATGACTGACTGAATACTCAAAACGAGATTCAGAGTGCTCATTTTTGTTATCGCCTAGTAAGTATTTTCACTTGTGTGTTAGTGACAAACTAAACCACAATAAAGAAGATGTTTTCTCTATTATAACGAAACTTATAAGCGAGCTACATGGCCAATATGGTACATTTTCAAACGTTTTCAAATTCTCAGATGGAAGCTGTTCGCAATTTAAAAATAAATTCATCGCATTGAGCCTCTGCGATTTTATTAAAGAACTACAATGAAGGTATATAAAATGGAATTCTTTCGCAACTTTCCATGGAAAAGGAGCAGTTGACGGAGTAGGTGCAGTTATAAAATTAAGAGTTTGGCAAATTACCAAAGCTCAAAATATTGTTTTGTCTAATGCTTTTTCTTTTTTCCAATGTTCACAAAACAATATTAAAGCTATCGTGATGTGTTACATCTCTTCTAAGCAAATCCATATATAATGAAATTGAGAGAATTGAAAAACATCCCTGGTATCCAGAAACTACAAATTTTTGCAGCGCTGGGCGGGGGCGCTGGGCGGGCGTTCTAGTGGGCGTGGCCGGGAAAATAAGGGGGAGGTCACCAGTAATCTACATTCCAAATTTGCTGACTCTAACTTTAATATTATGGGAAATAATATAATACCACTAATTAAGGAGCTACTTAAGAGCATTATTTTAAAATAAACCACAAATTAAAAATGCGGTTTATTATCACTTTTTTCACTTTAAATGTGTACGACGTCCACGTTCGACATAATCGAAATTCCCATATACACAAAAAAGAATTTGGTTTGGTTTTAGTTTTGAGGTTTCGAAAGTTCAAGGGCTACTGATGTGCATTTATTGAATGTAAGGAACTTTTATGAACTATGGATTGTTTATTATACTTTCGCATATAATGAAATATTAAACATAGGCTCAAACAGGTTTGCATTGGCATAGGGTACGATCCGGAGCATCTACAATAGAAGTGTGTGCACTTGCTAAAGAAACAATGCACGCCCAAAGTCATAAAGCAATGTCAAAACAATGTAACGAAGAAAGGAGACACCCTAAAAATCACTGAATCAATCTATGACCCTCTTATTATAAATGGACACGTAAACCACAAGCCATAAAACTAGAATAATTATGAGGAAACAAATCCAGAAACCCATCCATACATTACCTGAATACACGCTTTTTTTACGATCGAACCGTTTTCTCTAGCAAGACATGTTTAAACCTGCGCCATTTAGTTCTCTCCGCGTGTAGAAAAATGGGCTGTTCATACTCTTCAGGAAAGGGAGAGCCAATTAAATATATTTAAGTGTAAGCACGTGCCTGATCGAACGCTCATCCCACCGCTGAAAAAGCAGGCGTACAAGTCGATGCGCGCTCTTATGCACATGTCATCTCACACAGAAAATTGATTGAATAACTGGACACCCACTTCCGAAAAGAAACAGGCAATAAAATTTAACGGCCACTTTCCTCAACTCCCCCCTCCACAGGACAGCTACATTCTGTTAAAGAACATACAGTTCCCAGTAATTATACTCGTTCACGAAGTGAAACTAGTATATTGGTTTTGTGCAATGTCCGTCATGCTGTCCGTCCGTCTGGCCGTATGTCTGTCTGACCGTCTGTCCGTCTGGCCGTATGAACGCAATATTTTTCGGCGCTATTGAAGATAGAGACTTGAAACTTGGAAAATATACTTGTAGTTATCTGCTTCAGGCAAAGTGTTAAGATATTTGTGCCACGCCCACTGGGAGGCTGGCAAATCGATCACATGTCGATAGACCTCAAATCGCAAATCGATTAAAGTTGAATATTTCCCACAATATTAGAGTTAGAATGACCAAATTTGGCATGTAGATTGCTGGTGATCTTTTCCAAAAGATGCGGCCTTGATTTCCCGGTCACGCCCCCTTCCGCCACCGTAATCGCTAAAATCGATATAAATATAAGCTCAAAACAGTAACATGTGTATAATTTACTCAATTTTAAAGGTAGAGACACCAAATCTAATATGTAGATTGCTGGTGACCTCTTTAAAAGATTGACACCTTGCTATCCCGGCCGCGCCCACTGGAACGCCCCCCACACACCCCGCGTTCAAAAATCGGAAATGGCTACATCTTCCACAGTTTTAGAGCTAGGGTCACTAAATTTGAAAGGTAGATTTGTGGTCAGCTCCTTTAAATAAGGGTACAACAATTTTGGAGCTAGAGTCACCAAATTTTAAACGTAGATCGCTGGTCACCCCTTTTAAAGCTCGGTAAGAAAATTTCCCGGCCACGCTCACTCCCGTCCACTCCTTCCTACTCCCGCTTCCGCAAATCGCGAAAAGCGATTTGATATTTGTGTCACTAAATACTAAGGTTAGAACTGCAACCTCAATCTTTGAAATCGTCGGCTCCCTTTAATTTGGGTAGCGCATATCAGAACTCAGTTTTTCTGACTGACAATAACAAGCAAAATCTTCCAGTATTTTCGAATTCTGCCATGTACCAGCCACACAGTACCGAACCCTACAATAAAAAAATTTACCAAGTTACGCATAAAAGGGTTCCTTTAAAACATAATAAACTCCAAGCACCATCGCCACCTCCACAGTTATCTTCAAGAGAAAATAATGAAAAGGACATAGTACTATCAGATAACAAAAATAAATCTTTAGTGATATGTAACGGTTCTGAACGTATACTGCACTCTTGCAGCTCCTCAAAACGCCTACTAGTACCGCTTGATCCCGGTCTGCTTACAGATGACTCATTTGAAATACGTAAATATGCTGTTAATCAAACTCACCTAGCCACTTACAACGGTTCCGACGATTTTTGCCGTCGTGTGCTAATGCCCCTCCCGCTTGATGCCCCCAAACTCAATTTAAATTCAATTACTATGCAAGGCCAAAATCAACATCTACAAAAGCAAAAGGATGATGAGTCAGTAAATTATAGCCAATCACTAAACTCTGATGTATATTTGGCTATTAGCGATAAAACAAAGGCAGACCAATCAACGCATGGAAAATGGAAGCGCCAAAAGGGACCCGCTCCTGCTCATCCAATACCCTCACCACCTCGTAGAGTTTTACATATTGCTTCACTGCAAGAAATACGTCGAGAGCTAGAAGTTATTCAAGTGCAACAGCAAGGTCTTGAGAAGCAGGGCACAGTTTTGGAAAAAATGATTAGAGATCGCTGTGAAAGTCACGTAGAAAAAGTGCAAACAGCAACAACTTCAGAAATTCCAACAAAAAATTCTAAAGAGGTAGAGGATCTTATTTTGCAGCTCTTTGACTTGGTAAACGAGAAAAATGAGATATTTCGAAGACAAACTGAATTAACGCATCTGTAAGTACTATGCAAAATAATAATAAGCAATAAAAGATCTTAACAATCTTTATATAGTGCAACACAACATCGTTTAGAACAGGAGCATGCTGATCTTGAATACAAAATACGAATCCTTTTGGGTCAGCCGGACTGTAATAAAAATGATTCGGATAAACTACGGGAGGAAGTATTGATATCACGCCTTGTTGAGATTGTTGAATTGCGCGACAAAGTCATCAATTGTTTCGAAAATGATCGTCTTCGCGAAGCTGAAGAAGACTTGGTAATCTATTCAAAGTCATTTTAATATTTATTAAATAATATATTATAAATTACATTTACTAACTATTTACAGAGCATTAAACAAAGTCTGGAGCTCTACAACCTAAAGCGGAAATGATTTGTTGCCAAGCAAGGAAAAACAATATATGAAAATATGACAATAAGATAATAACATTAAAGGTTATTATTAATTTAAATAAATAAATATAATTTTATTGATTTAAGCAATTTACATTAATTAACGAATTAAGGAAGAAATAAGAGTGCTTAAGTGAATTTAACCTGACTAGGAGGTATCCTATAATAGCACTAGTTAACAGAATCCAATTTGTTTTTGCATAGTTTACCAAACCGATTTTTTTTTATTTATTTTATTTTTTTTTAGCTTTTTTCAGAGATAAGTTAATACATTATTGATCATAACTCGAAAATATCGTAACCGATGAAAAGCTTGATGGATTACTGAACGCTAATGAATGTACCCAATAATTCTAGGTAACAGCCAAATTGTATAGTTTACCAACCCTAGTTTTCGGAGAATTGCGAGACACTTCCCTCGACATCTTTCAATGTAAACCAAGACCTATTTGCTGTTGGACGTTGATTGGTTAGAATTTCGTTCTGTATTGAAACATCTAGTGCTGTAGCAACTGACTCCTGATCTTCTTCGTCTTCTTCATCATGGTGGCCATAATAAGCTAACAATCTATTTTGTAAGTCGCGTTTAACACCGGACGTCTGCAAATTAAGCTCTCCTAATTTTTGTCGCAATTGTACAACACGCAGTACCATTATCTCGTGAACTTGCATTGTGACTGTTTACAAATATTTCAAAACTGTTGATATTTACTGCACTTTTCTGTCAGTAACTTGTAACCAGTCATAATCCAATTTGAATTCCTTCTTCTGCTATCGCCTCAGTTACCATTGGTCTCTATTATTTGTTCCTCTTCCGTTCGTCTACGCCGTCGCTACAATTCTGCAACGCATTCGCCAATATGCAGGTTTTGCACACTTGCCTTGTCTTGCCTCTGCTTTGCTCCCACTGCTGTTGATGTATCTTGCTGCTGTTAACGTTCTGCTATTATCGCCGCACTGTTATAACACACGCCGTCGATTCTGAGTCTTCCAGCACCCCAAGTCTAACGCATTTGCCAACACGCAGATTCTGCACACTTGCCTTTTCTACCAATGTTGCGCCTGCCGTTTTCTTGCCTCTGCTTTGCTCTCACTGCGTTGCTATCTCCCTTGCGAGTCGTCGTCCAGATCGTTTTCCAACACCAAATTTCGCCATACACGCGTTGTCGGTTTGCTTACTCTTTCTCGCCGCCGTAATTCTCGTGCTTTGTCTTCTCTCTGCTTTTCCTCGATGCCGCTTCGTAGAACTCGAAGATGATACACACAATTTTCTTTGTGCCGTGCTTCGCCTGCACGACCTTGAAGTTCGTTCTTTCTGCTTGCTAGCTCCGTTATGTTAATTTTCTTCAAAGCGCCGTTCCTGCATTGATCTTTTTATAGTACTTTACTTTTTGTTAATGCCAAAGGGTTTTAAACAATTTAACACAGGCCACTTCTTCTCTCCAGCAACTCTTTCCTGTAGCAGTTCAATACTTGCACATAAAACACAATTTATGTATGTCGTTATTGTTGTCGTCGTGGGTTTATTCTCGGACGAGCCCCCAATTTGTAGATTATAACAATCCTTGATGGGATTTATATTAGTATTTATTTATTATACGGAATAAGACCGTTTGACAACAATTATCTTAATACAAAATCTGCTTTATATTGCGTTTCGCTTTATACGTTTAATGCCAAGCTCACGAGAATAACGACTCTCTTTCCGATGTTCGATTTAATTCTGTTAAAATCCGATTGACAACTGTTAGCTTACAGACCAGATGATCAGAACTGCCGGCCGCTACGCGTTAGACGTTGACTTTCAAACACTACATGTATGTGTTGATCCCAATCTCTATGGTCTTCGTTACGCTCGGATTGCACCGATCAGTAAACGATTAACACGTTAATATGCATTAGACTATGGAGAATTAACAGCCGTATACGTGTGTTTCACCCGTAGTGAAGTAAGCCATGCATTTAGCTCTTCTGCCTTGAACTGCTATCCGTTGTCACTAACGACTACCTCTGGTACCCCGAAAGTAAAAAATATCTGGTCTTGAAGGAACTGTTTAACTTTACCACTCGTCATTTTCCTCATAGGACACAACCAATGAAACTTTGAGAAATGGTCCAATACTATGAGCACTCCCACATGTCCTTGTCAACTCCTAGGATGTGGTCCAAGAAAATCAATAAAAATTCGTTGTAACGGTCCAACAGATACGGCCTGTGTTCCCATTGGTGGTTTTAAGGGAACGTTTGGCGCTTTGGTAGTTTCGCGCGTTTCACACGCACGAATATAGCCGCATACTTGCGTTACCATACCAGGCCAATAAAAATTTCGACGAAGCAAGTCCAATGTTTTTGCAATACCTCGATGGGCTGAAACTACAGAGTCATGAGTCTGCGTTATAACATCGCTAACTAAAACATTGGGAATCCACAGCTTCCACATGGTCGATTTTTTTTTTGCCTTTTAATAGCTGATAGTCTTCCGCGTCAGAATGTGGAGAATTTAAATCAATCTCGGACCCAATCTGTTCTATCGCGACTATTTCATCACTATACATCCACGAAAGAGCATCCAGGACAACATTCTCGCGACCTAGGCGGTGACTAATGGTGAACTTATATCCCTGCAGGTGCATAGCCCATCAAGCAAGCCTGCCCTTGAGATTGGCTTATCTCATCAGCCAAACAAGGCTTGAATGGTCGGTGATAACTTCAAATTCATGGAGTTCGACATAACAATGAAAAAGATCGATCGCCTCTAAAGCAGCCAAGCATTCCCGCTCCGTCACGCTGTTGTTTCGTTGCGCTGAATTTAATTTGCGAGACATAAATGCCACAATCGCTAGCATCGCAATGAACAAAAAACTTCTTCGTGAAATCCGGGTTTTAGAGTACTGGGGCCGATGTCGAACTCTGTTTGAGTCTGTCCATAGCTTGCTGCGCTGCTTTGGTCCATATACATTTTTTTTGTTGACAACAGCTCAGTAATGGGAAATGTTAGGTCCGAAAAGTTGGCTATGAATCTGCCATACCAACCAAGCCCAAAAATGCTCGTGCTTGTTTTAATGTCTTAGGCGGAGGTCATGCCATAATAGATTCGACATTGCATTGCGGATCGGTTGCAATACCACCGTTGCCAATGACAAAACCCATATATCGGACCTCGGTCACGCAAAACTGACTTTTCGTAATATTCAAAGTTAAATTTGCCTTCCGAAACTGCTCTGACAACCGAATCAAAACAACTAAATGAGAATCGAAATCTTCAGCAACTACACATAAGTCATCCAGATAACCGAAGACACAGTGCTTCAACTCAAGGGGTTATAATCTCGTCTATGAGGCGACACATCGTTTGAGGCGTGTTGCATAGCCCAAACGGCATAGTTGTAAACTGATAAAGTACGCCCGGGGTCTGTAAATGTAGGTTACTGCTTTAAACTCTTGCGAAAGAGCTATTTGCCAGTACGCATCTTTCAAATCAATCTTCGATATAATATTGGCTTATAGAAGTCTTGCAAAGATGACATCAATGTTAGGAAGAGGGTATGCATAGTCTAACATTGTCCGTCTTGATAACAAGACGTATCGGAGAGCTCCAGGCGCTATTTGATTTTTCGATAACGCCAAGTGTTAGCATCTAGTCGATCTCGCTATACATTAACTTTTCTATTGCAGCGCTGTTTGGCAGACTTTGCACCATCGATATCAATCTCATGCATAATCAAAGATGTTTTACCGAGTCCTTGCTTCTCAAAATTTGGAAATAGTGAAACAACTGCATCACGCCGACTCCTTTGTTTAGCTATAAGTGGATAATCTTTTACTGCCATCCTATGTGCTATTGGCTCCTTAACAGGGATCTCAATGGCAGATATTATCGCTGGCGCTAACTGAAAATGTTTCCAAAAACCGATACCCAATATAACGTTCTTGTCAATTGAAGGGATGATGAACAATTTAATGGGGTTAGTCTTCCCGTTATAGCGAACAGCCGCTACTACAAAACCTAACACAGAGTGACCTCTACAATCGGCTGATCGAAAGCTGGGCTTTATTTTTTTAAATTTCGAGTTTTTCCCCTATTCGCTTTTCGCTAATTCAGCGCTTAAGCAGCTAATATTGGCAGTGTCAGCAAGCCATGTTCTACAAAGTCCGAAAACGATATCCTCGCGTAGTAACGTCCATCCATTGCATCATTAATTGCCGAAGAATCTAATATATTTCTTGTTTGTCGAATACCTTTCCAAAAATTGTGCTTACGTCTTGTCGATCGCTTAGAACATTTAGATACTTCTGTTATATCATTGGAAATTCGAGCACAAGCGGTAACGTCCATCCATTGCATCATTAATTGCCGAAGAATCTAATATATTTCTTGTTTGTCGAATACCTTTCCAAAAATTGTGCTTACGTCTTGTCGATCGCTTAGAACATTTAGATACTTCTGTTATATCATTGAAAATTCGAGCACAAGCGGTGTTATAAAACCGCGTGTCTTCAGCTATTCTCACAGATTTCGAATTGTTCAACTTAATTTTTATACCCTGAACCCATTGAAATTGGATAAATCAGGGTATAGATTATGTTTAAGTAAATATTAATTAACAGGATAGTGTTAACTTCTCGATGCTTCTGCGTTTTACATATATATCTGTATGATTTTTCATAAAAATTGATTTTTTTCTGCCTTGGGAATAAGTTAAGTAAAGAAAAAAAATACTAAACTATTGCTTTGGTCTATTGCGTTAAGATGCTGATAATTTCACTACTACTAATAGTTGTCAAAAGATGTATGTTGTTGACGGTTTTAGTAGCCAATGAATTATATAAAATGGAATTCCAAAACGAAGGTGAACACCTTTTTCAAATATCAAACATTTTTACAATCAGTTTGGTGTGATATTCAAAACGAAAAGTGCGTATCACGCAATTGTAAAAAATGTGTTTAGGATGTAAATTATGAATTGCAACATCTAATCTATTTTAACAAAATGGATGAAAAGCTTAAATGGCAACATTGGCGGAAAGTTGATAATCGAATTTCGCTAGCTAGCACAACAGCTCCATTATCTGAGCTGATTTTTGAACTATAAGCGAAGGTTCCTTCCTTCAAGTTGCACTTTTTTATTTAGCGGGCTCAGCAAAGATATTTCGAGGAGGTAAAAAATAGTATAAAGCGTAATAATTTAGTTCTGAAAATCAATGTTGCTGGAAATGACTGACTGAATACTCAAAACGAGATTCAGAGTGCTCATTTTTGTTATCGCCTAGTAAGTATTTTCACTTGTGTGTTAGTGACAAACTAAACCACAATAAAGAAGATGTTTTCTCTATTATAACGAAACTTATAAGCGAGCTACATGGCCAATATGGTACATTTTCAAACGTTTTCAAATTCTCAGATGGAAGCTGTTCGCAATTTAAAAATAAATTCATCGCATTGAGCCTCTGCGATTTTATTAAAGAACTACAATGAAGGTATATAAAATGGAATTCTTTCGCAACTTTCCATGGAAAAGGAGCAGTTGACGGAGTAGGTGCAGTTATAAAATTAAGAGTTTGGCAAATTACCAAAGCTCAAAATATTGTTTTGTCTAATGCTTTTTCTTTTTTCCAATGTTCACAAAACAATATTAAAGCTATCGTGATGTGTTACATCTCTTCTAAGCAAATCCATATATAATGAAATTGAGAGAATTGAAAAACATCCCTGGTATCCAGAAACTACAAATTTTTGCAGCGCTGGGCGGGGGCGCTGGGCGGGCGTTCTAGTGGGCGTGGCCGGGAAAATAAGGGGGAGGTCACCAGTAATCTACATTCCAAATTTGCTGACTCTAACCTTAATATTATGGGAAATAATATAATACCACTAATTAAGGAGCTACTTAAGAGCATTATTTTAAAATAAACCACAAATTAAAAATGCGGTTTATTATCACTTTTTTCACTTTAAATGTGTACGACGTCCACGTTCGACATAATCGAAATTCCCATATACACAAAAAAGAATTTGGTTTGGTTTTAGTTTTGAGGTTTCGAAAGTTCAAGGGCTACTGATGTGCATTTATTGAATGTAAGGAACTTTTATGAACTATGGATTGTTTATTATACTTTCGCATACAATGAAATATTAAACATAGGCTCAAACAGGTTTGCATTGGCATAGGGTACGATCCGGAGCATCTACAATAGAAGTGTGTGCACTTGCTAAAGAAACAATGCACGCCCAAAGTCATAAAGCAATGTCAAAACAATGTAACGAAGAAAGGAGACACCCTAAAAATCACTGAATCAATCTATGACCCTCTTATTATAAATGGACACGTAAACCACAAGCCATAAAACTAGAATAATTATGAGGAAACAAATCCAGAAACCCATCCATACATTACCTGAATACACGCTTTTTTTACGATCGAACCGTTTTCTCTAGCAAGACATGTTTAAACCTGCGCCATTTAGTTCTCTCCGCGTGTAGAAAAATGGGCTGTTCATACTCTTCAGGAAAGGGAGAGCCAATTAAATATATTTAAGTGTAAGCACGTGCCTGATCGAACGCTCATCCCACCGCTGAAAAAGCAGGCGTACAAGTCGATGCGCGCTCTTATGCACATGTCATCTCACACAGAAAATTGATTGAATAACTGGACACCCACTTCCGAAAAGAAACAGGCAATAAAATTTAACGGCCACTTTCCTCAACTCCCCCCTCCACAGGACAGCTACATTCTGTTAAAGAACATACAGTTCCCAGTAATTATACTCGTTCACGAAGTGAAACTAGTATATTGGTTTTGTGCAATGTCCGTCATGCTGTCCGTCCGTCTGGCCGTATGTCTGTCTGACCGTCTGTCCGTCTGGCCGTATGAACGCAATATTTTTCGGCGCTATTGAAGATAGAGACTTGAAACTTGGAAAATATACTTGTAGTTATCTGCTTCAGGCAAAGTGTTAAGATATTTGTGCCACGCCCACTGGGAGGCTGGCAAATCGATCACATGTCGATAGACCTCAAATCGCAAATCGATTAAAGTTGAATATTTCCCACAATATTAGAGTTAGAATGACCAAATTTGGCATGTAGATTGCTGGTGATCTTTTCCAAAAGATGCGGCCTTGATTTCCCGGTCACGCCCCCTTCCGCCACCGTAATCGCTAAAATCGATATAAATATAAGCTCAAAACAGTAACATGTGTATAATTTACTCAATTTTAAAGGTAGAGACACCAAATCTAATATGTAGATTGCTGGTGACCTCTTTAAAAGATTGACACCTTGCTATCCCGGCCGCGCCCACTGGAACGCCCCCCACACACCCCGCGTTCAAAAATCGGAAATGGCTACATCTTCCACAGTTTTAGAGCTAGGGTCACTAAATTTGAAAGGTAGATTTGTGGTCAGCTCCTTTAAATAAGGGTACAACAATTTTGGAGCTAGAGTCACCAAATTTTAAACGTAGATCGCTGGTCACCCCTTTTAAAGCTCGGTAAGAAAATTTCCCGGCCACGCTCACTCCCGTCCACTCCTTCCTACTCCCGCTTCCGCAAATCGCGAAAAGCGATTTGATATTTGTGTCACTAAATACTAAGGTTAGAACTGCAACCTCAATCTTTGAAATCGTCGGCTCCCTTTAATTTGGGTAGCGCATATCAGAACTCAGTTTTTCTGACTGACAATAACAAGCAAAATCTTCCAGTATTTTCGAATTCTGCCATGTACCAGCCACACAGTACCGAACCCTACAATAAAAAAATTTACCAAGTTACGCATAAAA